>JABFEB020000043.1:14410125-14428003 GCA_019775895.2 Stomatorhinus ivindoensis
GTGTGTGTGTGTGTTCTGTGATGCCCTTGCCAGTCTTTGATCCATTCTGTCCTGGCACTAGGTGAAACGAGATCCTTATTGGCACAGAGGGTATACTGCGGTGATTATGGTAATAGGGGTGAATCCTGTGGACAAGTTTTCTCTGATATGGAGGTGGACTTTACCACTTCAGGACCTCTGATTCTGTTTCCCTATTGCCTGACCCAGCCCCCTGAGAGAGAGGGGTCTGTCGGTGAGAGCACCAGAGCGGAATAACTGATAGATGAAATGGCCCATCCTTATTGATCACTGCTTTATTGAACCCACCAAATACATTGAGATAGAGTGTGGAATTCAACACAGATGCGGGATGAATGATTTTCCAGTTATAATACAATCTTATCTAGGCCCCCCCCCCACACCTAAATCCACCACCATCCGCTTTCTGCAGGATTCTTGCCTTCAGCCGAGCCTCGAACACCTGTTCATTCCGGCTCCCTGCTTCCGGTCGCGACATGTCGTGTATGAATAAGCGATTACCATTCAATAGGTTTGTTTTGGGCAGGTTGATCAGGGATTAATTCTGTCAAACAACCGTCCTTAAGAATGAGCGCCGTGTTAAGCGAACTACAGTTCGGCTGTTACCGCTGGTGTCCGTACCGCAGGCATGACGCCTGTCCTGCAAAGTCGCGAATGCTAATATTTTAGAAAACCCATCAGTATAAATATCAAGAGCGTTAAAGTGAAAATCACAAACATGTCACAGAAATAGAATTAACCCCGCAAAAACATGGTTTAATAATGATAAAAACATTACATGTGATTACATTTTGTTGGCTCATTTGCCGATATATTCTTGTTTAAAAACAAATGCTGACAATTCATTAGCGACACTTGTCAGAGAACAGAACTATTTGCTGCAGCCTGCTTACGTGAACATGGTGTGTGTGTGTGTGTGTGTATATATATATATATATATATATATATATATTATTCCGCTTTTAATACGCCTCTCTGACATTTCCGCTTTCCCCTGCGCGGATTATGACGATGGTAGTCTCCCGGCCAGCTTCTCCTAAAATCAGGATGCGAGTGCGATTACCTGTCGGTTCCCTTAAATGAGACGTAAAGCAATTCACCTGGGAGGCGTGACCCGCATAGTGAGCACGAGTTACAACGGCTAGTCCTCTGACCCGCTCCCTTCCCGCAGCAAGTAATTCCCCCGCATCAACATGACTAATGAATTCATTTGGCACAGGTGATTAATTCGCTCGAGGTCCCCCAACCCCAGGCCCGAGCAGGCCGACCCCCATTATTCCCATCTCACTGTCTGCACGCCGTGAATGACCCTGTAAGCGCGAGACATTTCATGCGCTTATTGCACAATGACCGTCGCATTCCCTGCAGCTCCAGTGCCGTGTGCAGTTCAGTATCTTGCAAAGCTGCGTTTTGGTGCGATTTCTAAATTACCAAGGGAGGCAAATGAATTGATCTGCGTTACTGTGATGAATTCAGAATTGCAATTTGAATATATCGATTTAGGTATTCGGGCGAGTAGCGCCGACCCCCTCTTGGAACACAACCCCCCACCCGTAACCTAGATTTGCGCATGTAGTAATGCAATTTGAATACGGAGAGTGCAACCTAAATGTGTGTTTTCTTCAGCGTAGTTTCAGTAGACGGCAAATGATAATTCTCACGTCAGTCCAGCCATTGCAGTACGAAAAAATCAGACAGGGTGGATTATTGATTATTTGCCAATCAAGAGTCTGTCAAGACCACGCTAATATATAATGATTAGGTGATATGGCCGTTTCTATAAATAAGGAGGATGCTTTGTATTACAGGTTGTAGACGTTTTCACCCTCATTTCAACATGTAATGAAACTGCGCGTGAACCGCACAAATTATTTAAACGCATCTTGAAATACAAACATTTAAAACTTCCGACAGCTTGAACGCCAGCTAGCACATTTTATTTCAGGAGTCGTTTACTATTCCGAACGACGAGAGGTGAATTGCCTTTTTATCGTGGCACGGAGGATACGGGGGTTTAAAAGCGGTACTATTTAAAGAGGACAATTGTGTTTAAATGTTTAAATCTTTATTTACCAGAGTCCCTGTAAAGGTGAAAAGAGCAGTTTACATTCCATTAAGCACCTTTCAATAGAGCATTGACTGCGACTAAAATATGCCAGAATACCTGGTTAATTAAACCTTTCAATAAAACGAAGGCCATTAAAATAATACGTGGTGAAGTTTTAATGGGTGGGCATTTTAAGCGGTCTATCCAGACCGCTAGGATTCTGCTACATTTGTAGTACCTTCACCTAACACCGAAGTCTGTATTATTTCATGCATAGCCAAAAGTGCTGCATTAATCTCTTATCCCTTACTTTACATTTCTTATTGTATTTTTATTCCGTTAGGCGATATCCCTTAATTATATAATTGTGTGAATGTATATATGCGTGTGTGTGTGTGTAGGACTTGGGACGGTTAAGGAATAAATCGCCTTTCGTTTCTGTTGTCATTTGCACCCATGTTCAGTCCCGCACTGGGACTTGGAAAAACTCCGATTTCCGTAGCTATTGATTCATTAACCGACCACTGTACGTATCAGCTCCCAGATAGTTCCCGTCGCTTTATTAACAATTGATGACACGTCATAACACCAGCGTATCGTCTTATGAATCCTCGCCTGTCAAAAGTCAGCATAGATATTATCAGTGACAGATAAATGAATTCTAATGTTTAATTAGTCATAAATGTTTATGCTGTTTATATACGGATAGTATTTCCTTCTCATTTACATTACTAATCGATACTGTTAAAATTTTTATAACACTATTTAAAATAAACTATTACCAAAATATAGTCCGTTTAACGATTTCATTTTCCTCTATATGGCACAGTGTCTTTAATAGCCTTAAATTATCTTTAGCTTAAATCCTTTACACTAAATTCTTATTTTAAACTTAATTCGGTTTTACCCGAAATTCGCATTAAACAACCACATTATTTGGAAACATGTATTTTTCTTTACCTGCGTAATTTTTATTTTAATCCATAAAATTGGTTTATTCTGGTTTAATCCTCGTGGCTTTTAAACAAATATAAACACCAGATCAACAATAAACGCGCTGATGTACAATAATAACTATTCATAACTAGCAAATAAAAACTGGCGTTAAATTAATCGACTTTTCTCTACACGTTAAAATTGGTAGTATCAATATTCAAATTGGTATTTGACATTGAATGATATAACAGATAAAATATTTTACATTTAGATATTTGCCCGGGATTATGTAGTCCTATATTTGGCTACGCAACATTATTTTATAAATCTATCATAAATTATATATAATATTATTCATATACCGGCTACAGTATAAATACGAAAATGCGAAAATTGAAATGTCTTGTTTATTTCATAATATAGTGTAACGTATATTCTGATTTCTGTAGGCCTATATGAATCGGGATGCCTTTTAACATGCTTCATGAAATCGGTAATTAGAAAAGCTCTAAACTAATTTAATAGAGGAAACGAGGCTGGGGTAGGGGCTTAAATTAAAAGCAGGAGAAATAAGTGTGGGTGGCTGTCTTTCAGATCTGAATCCGAAGTATTGATTGGTACTACTTTTAAAGGGGGAGCGGGGGAACTCCGCCATCGACCCGCTGGGAGGTCACGCGGCCCTCGACGCGCTTTCACCACCACCGGCTTGACTTGTTTGCGTCAGGCCGAGGAGATATGAGATGTTAGGGACCACGGAAGGGGGGGGGGGGATAGGCGGACGTGTCTGAAACACAAATATGACCTTTAGAATGAAGCTTGTACAGCGTAATAAAAGAGATTTCCTCACCCAAGGGGAGACCACGCGGGGTACCGTACATGACAGAAAATCGTTTGTTAAATGCTCAATATAGACCAGTGGCTTTGCCTGCATGCATATTATTATTATTATTATTATTATTATTATTATTATTATTATCATCGATAATAATAATAGTGACACTAATAATAATTATTATTCTAATGACAACAACAACAACGACGGTCAACAACAACAATAATAAATAATAATTATTATTATTATTATTGTGATAGTAGTAGCAGTATGCCTATAGTACCGTCCATAACATTACATTATTGCTATCCTCATTGCAGTTGTACTAAGCTGTTAATTGATACATTGGTCATCTTCTCCTTTTCACATTTTTCCCTAAAAACTTCTCTTCCCTCTAAATCTGAAGCCACTGCCCCTTCGCTTGGCGAGATAAGCCTGACCTCAGCACCAGCGGACCACAGAGGCAAAAACTAGACACAGGGCAGCTCATCCGGAGGCCCCAGGCTGCGGACATGCCTGCATTTATGGGAGACGGCGTCAGAGGGACGCCATCAATCCTGACTTTACACATCTTTCATTAAAGGACCTGGGTGCTCGCCCCCACTTACCCGCCAGCCTGAGAGCCGACATGCGCTGAAATTCTGGCTCCTGCAGCCATTTCCACATCCGGCGGAAGGTCTCGCGGCCGGACTTCAGTTTACTCCACGGTTTGGGATTGCGCAGCAGGTCGGACAGGGTGCCCTGAGAGCGGCACAGAATCCTCTGGGCGAAGATGGCCTGAGGGATGCTGTAGCGCTTCAGCTCGGCCGTGATGCGCTGCGCCACCTCCTTGGTGTTTATCTCCTCCACCTGGCCCGAGCCTCCGCCCTGGACGCCCCCCGCCACCTGCCGCTCCCTCTCGCCCAGCATGGAGCCATTAGCCTGCGAGTGCAGGTGGGGGTGCATGCCGTTCAGGTTGGACATCATGGCGGGCGGGTGGCCCCCCAGGCCACGGGCCAGGTGCTCCTCGCTGCGCGACAGCATGGAGGCGTGGGGCTCGAAGCCTGCCGGTGACAGCATCTTGTCGTTGGAGAGGTGGGCGCCGGGGCCGTAAGCGGAGAGCGTCTGCTGGGAGTTGTGCAGCGAGCCGAGGCCGTTGGAGAGCGGGGACAGCGGCTGGCCCATGCCGGACATGTCCTTGGGATAATGCCCATACAGATTGCCCATGGGCGCCAGACCCCTGTCATCCCGCATGAGGGTGAAGCTGCCGCTGACGTTGCCCGTGGCGAGCCGCTGGTGCGCAGGGTGATGGTGCGGGTGTGGGTGCGGGTGGTGGTGGAACTTCTCGGAGACGGTGGAGATAGGCGGCAGGTGCTGCAGGGGGGTCAGCGTGGTGTACGTGTTGCTGAGGCTCATCCCAGATTCGCACGGCATGCTCATGGCTGGGTGCAGGTGGCTGGAGAGCGCGTGTTCTGCGCGGTATTCCCCGGCACCCTCCAGGATCGAAGCCATGCTGGACACCATGGCCGGTCGCCCGTGCGTGACCAAGTTCCGATGCGACGCTGAGGACTGCCGCCCGTGAGGGGAGCTCATCAAGTCGCCTGTCTGGGAGTGAGGGACGCCGTGTATGTTGCCGATGTTTTCCATCGTAAGTTCCATCGCCGAACGAATCTTTATTTCCACCACCCGCCCTCCCCCGTCTCTTGCTCCTCTCTCACTCACACACAAAGACCGGCGCGCACTCCCCCTCTCCAGCGATAAATTTCTAACGATTTCAAAGCCAATCCATTGATTTTCAGTTGCCACCCCGCAGTCAATCCAGCATGGTCCGCCGAGCCGATTCCGTTCCGTCCGTGAGAAAAATCGCTCTCCCCCGTGTACTACACGTACGTCCGGCGCGATGTGCGGTAAGCGTGCGTGTTTGTGAGTGTCTCATCCGCCGTGAAACAGCGCTGCTACTGGGAACCGCTGCTGCTCCAGTGTCGGTGAGCGTACGCGCTCCTGAGCCTATATGCGCGCTGCCGCGGCTTTTAAATCACCTGACGTCACCTGGACGCCACGCGAATGGCCTTTGCTGCATGTTTGACCCACAAAACGGCGCCTGCTTTGAAAAAGACATTTTAGAAAACAGGCAGAATGGATACCCCAAGCGTGAATTTCCAGGTAGGATTGGGGGGGGGGGGATCGTCTTTAAAAAATCTGAGCCGTATAGACATGTCATGAACTACACTAAAAAATGACAAAAGTGTTTCTGCCGTGTGTTGTTGTACGTTAACAACCGTAATTTAAAGTATACGAGAAAATAAAACACCGGGACACGTCGCATACAATCATATATCATATACAACATAATTCTTAAATGACATGAAATGGGGGCATACAAGCAGTTCACTACCTCCGCAATATAATGGTTCATTCGTGTTGACACAACTGCTAATGAATCGAGGGCACGTGTGATATATATTTCTGAGTATATTTTGATGAGTTCAAATCGCTAGTTCGAAAGTTTGTGATAGTTCTTTCACAATGTGTGAATTTTCGCATTTGGGTATCCGGAGATACAGATGGCGTGGGCTTGTCAATTTTTTTTTATGTCTGGTGGATTTTTCAGTTTACGTTCTTAGTCACTACATTGATGTCTCTTAGTAGTACATGAAAAAATATCATGCATTTGTGCCGTTTTCTATAGTCTGATGGTAGCAAATGTGACCTTATGTAGCTTGTTGCCCATTCTGCGCGCCCCCGCCCAATCACGATCATTTACTCAGCTGGGCCATCATCATAGCGGCCGCTCTTTCACCCTCGTCACGCGCCCGCGCCTGGCAACCGTGTGACGAGCGACGGCATTTCGTATCAACACATGTATTTAACTTTCTTTGCAAATTATTTGTATTTTGGTTTAGCAGCCATTTTGATTTAATCTATTAATGTAACATTAAAAGACTTCATATTCTATTTAAATAATTTAATTTCAGCCTAATATTAATACTCGTGATTTTAAAAGTTTGTTTTATATTTATTTTAATATTAATATTATTTTTATATTGTTATTAGCAAATGAACTAAAAACAGGTCATATAATATAATTAATGGTTAGACACTTAAATCAATCATAATGCGTTTTAGCCCAAACCTTTACACATGGATTCATCTTCTTTATTAAGCGTGGATATTTAACATGAGCTGATTTGTAGGCCCATATACTGCGAGCGCCTCAAAAAATGTAATATTTTCTGAAGATCATTTGAAGGTATTTAACAATCAGTTAAATAAATAAGTAGTCCAAACTGAAGAAGGGACTACGTGTGTTATTTACTGCATGGGTATAGGCCGTAAAGTGATGTCTGTTTTGGGATTTAACGGTGCATGTCAAGACGTTTGCTTACTTACACCTGTCGGATATTTTCACGTTCGGCTCTTTTAAGTTTTACTCTGTTGCATATGCTAATTTCTAAAAAAAAAAAACCAAAAAAACTCCTTACATCTTATGAATTTATTAGATTTAAAATACCCTAATCCCATTGCTGACGACTTGCTGCACATGCATGAAGACTCACGTCTTCCGAAACGCCGGAACACACGTCGACGCCCGACGAGCCCTGACGTCTCGCGCGACTGGCCTGGCCTGGCCACCCCCCTCCCCCGTCACCATCGATAAATAAAGCCGATCGATGTATTGACTGACACTGATTAATTAGGTTTTCTGACCTGGGGTAACGTCATGGGGCAGGAGCTTTAACGAGACCGCTTGACAGGTCAGAAACTCGGAAATAAAAAAACGCAGAAGTTTGAGCTTGAAGGGGTGGCTCTATGCAGGTGTCCGCTTACCTGATACAGCGCGGACTTCCGGCGCGCTGCTTCAACATAGCCAATAATAATAACAGCAAGAATAACAATAATAATAATTACTACTACTACTACTAATAATAATAATAATAATAATAATACACAGGATCACTTATTGACTAACAAAATTCCGTTTTAGAGTTTAACGCCTTCGTCGTCCTTATTGTTTTTATTATACAACAAAAAACATTATTCAGTAATGTTTCCACAGGGTTTTTATACGTGCGAAATATATTCTAAAATAAAAAATTATTTCCCTAGGCTAGTTGTTATGGATCATTTTAGCGAGATTAATAATAGACCTTATAGTGCAAATAATTAATGACAGGTTACTAACCCCGCGGTGCATTGTTTTATAGTCCTCATGATGTCTGGCAAACAGTGTCGAATTCCTAGTTTTACATATATAGGCAAACACAGAGTAAACATTAAAAACGGCAATATATAATTTTATAACCAAATACACTGTTTAATGACATGTAATTTATAACGGTAAGCTTGAAAATATTTTGCAAAGAATTTTTATGCAGAAACATTATTTATAGTTACAAGAAAACTGAAATGTTATGATCGCAGGATGCAGCAGGAGTTCATATCAAAGCATCTCTACTTTATTTAAACTACCCTTCCCCAAAACTGTCCTATCTGGTGCTTAACTATTGAAAATATTTCTTTCAAAAGCTCACATGACATGCAGCACTAAATCAGTCTGTAATGAAACAGACAGGCCTACTTGTTCAATATAAGCGCTGTTTTCAATAATAGTGTAGTAAACCAAAAGCAAATCGTGATTTTTCCACAATATATTTTATTAATTTACATAAGCGTAACCAATAATTCTAAAGTATTTCGAAATAAAGTCTGACGACGGTGCCTGGCTTTAAAATTGCAAACAAAAATCGTGCCAATATTGGTAACAACGGTTTTCCGCTTGGGTTAATGTCTCCGTATTGATTCACAGATAGCCAGCACTATCGGAAATGAATTACTGTGGCCAACAGCGTATCCGTCAGCTCCGCGATGTAAAGGGGCCAAAAACGAGCCTACGGAAGCGACCGGCGCCCACTCGATGTTGACGGCCGCCGTTTGTGTTCTTGGCTGCCAGTTGCCAGAACTTAAATGCCTTAGTTTGGACTAACAGACAGTGTATATCTCAGAAGTGCGCAGTAGCTGCGCACTATTGAAACTGCGGAAGTTTATACTACATACATCTAGAATGTAGGCAAATGAAAGTGTAAAACACACACACACACACCAAATTTAGATGAGGAGGTTGGTGGGATTAAACACTTAGCATCCGTTCGGTAGTAACTTTTTTGTGTAAAGAGCTTAAATTGCAGTGCACTGTTCTGTGGTGCGTCTTCCGAAAGCGACCGATCTTAGCAAATAACGAAGCAAGATAACGAACGACGTATATGAAGAACGAACGAGATCTGCGAGTGTTTCCAAAAACCCTTAGTTACTCCAGAAGTAACTAACAAACTTTAAGAAGTACGTTATTGGCTCCTCCCCAGTCAAGCAGACTGTCGATAACAGGAACATCGATTCCACGTATTTCAGTGGTGAAATATGTTATATGATTGTCACACCATATACAAATGTGAAATTAATAAATACACTAATTAGAATATCAATAAAACACACCAAAGCAACAAAAGTTAAGACCAAAATAAATGTATCTATTTGCTGAAAATATAGATATTGACTCAAAACGTGTTGCTTCCTTGACAGTGGCAATAGGAAAAGGAAGTAGCGCTTCTCAAAGGGAGCATTAAAACAACGTTTTGAAGGAGTGGCCAGAAATATATTTTAATGAAATAATTACTGAAATGTTGTGCTGCTCACTATAGACAACAAGAACAGCACAATCGCAATTATCCCAAAAATCCCAAAGCCCCCCCTCTACAGCAGTGTCTGTCCTTTGGGGTGCAGTGTGGTACCTCCTCAGCCACAGTTTGGGGATTCAACACTGGAGTCCGCAGGTATTTCTCAAGAGGTTGACTGATGTCTCCCAGGAACCAGCCACCAGCAAACACACCATCCTTTGCCATCTGACACTCCAAAGCCGGACCAGATATAATTATCATGTGTCCCCCCAGGCCACTTGGGGACAATGTCTGTAAAATGGCCTTGATGGCTGCATATCACTTGGACATTTAGGCCTAGTGCCAGAAACCCTTTTCAACAGGTGCAGGTGGGATTCGAGGGGTGAAGGTTCCATCTACTGCACCAACAGTGCCGCGTTTGCTTGGAGCGGCACGCAAACCGATCTCAGTGTCATGTAAGGCATCCCTTCCTGCTGGATATTGTATACGTAGTTGTGTGCACGGTGTAACAGAAATGTGATCACTGCATTTACAGATGCAGGACACTGCAGCCTTGCTGAGGTCATGCGCATCAGCGGGTCTGCAGGAATCCAGTGGCGTATGAAGCAGTTGCTGCCGGAAGCTGCACAGTGCACTGAGGGGAAAATTCCAGTGTTTTCATCATTTCAGTTTATCCCGCACCAGGAGGCCCACTGGTTCATTTCAGGCCAACCTGTATGTCTCTATGAATTGTTCATTACTGAGATGGTCCAATGAGTTCCTGTCCACCCGCAAAACAACATCTAGACAAGCAACTGGGCTTCACGTGTGTTACCATCTGCAGAGTCAGCAATGGGTTTTTTGTGAGTGTTGCTGGACAGTCAGATGGATAGGGTTACTTTTATGACTGTGTGAAGTGTTCTTCCACCATGGTACACAAAATGACAGTTAAGCTATGTATTGTGTAGGCGACGCTTTAAGTGTGGCATTCCGATTAAGAGTGAAATATACGGACTTTTCAGACAGGTGCTCGAGCAGGGGGGCATGGCGGGTGGGTACTTTTTGCTGCCGTAAATATTCGTGATCGCATGGGGGGGGATTAAGTGTATGCTGTTTATGTTAACATGCTGTTAATTCTTATTGAAATATTAAGCCGCATCGTTACAGCTGCACCAATACTATGTAGTTGAATCGATTACATTTTAATTCTACTTCCTTATATTCCAATTAGAATTGTGATTCTGCACCGTGTTTTCAAAATTTTATGAATTGATTTTTAAGGTCATTCTCAAGTTAACTTTGAAAGGTGCACAACCGTTATGTAGGCTACTGAAACTGTTTAACCTACAGATGTTATAACAACGGATCTCGTTTGCATTAGTTCATAGCATGTATTATTATTATTATTATTAGTTTGTATTGCGATATTGACCACTTACTATATAATCAGCATTATTTCGTTGCCTTAAAAAGAGTGTCATTGTGTTTTTGTCCATCTGTTTTGGCCGATCTGTGTCTCCGTGACAGGACAGCAGGAAAAAGTTCAAATAACGAACGGCGTAGAGAATGAGTATGTCGGAGCACTCGGAAACGTACGGGCACGATTATTACTTTAGTTACGAAGTGATTCGAGAAAGACTCGCTAATTAACGACTGGTCTTAGGTACTAGATAGCTAAGTTCGTAACATTACGAAGCTCTGGGAAACGCACCCCTGGACTATAGAGAGGGCTTCTATTACTGGATCGATTTAGTTCATATTTGAAAACGCCACAAGATCGTATTACATAGCATTTTTATGTTTGTGTTGGGGGGGGGGGTTGTCTTACGCAACGCCATTGCATTACGCTACCGGGACCCTGCTCGCATGAGATCCGGTTGTCAGGGAGGGTTAAGACGATTCCAAGGGGCCTGGATTGATAGGGGCCATAGAAAATGTGAAATAACTAGATTGGTCTGAACTGGGGGGGGGGGCTCAAAATCTTTAGCAATGGCCCTGGCTGTAGCTGCTTATATCCTTTACTAAGTTAGGGTTGTTGGGCCGGTGAGAGAACGGCGAATAGAAATCCGAAGACATGACAATCTTAAACTCCTGAGTTTTACGTTCACGCCGAGTTACTAATTTATCGTTAATAATATATATGAGTATCGTATGCGGCTCATATGAGATTAGTATTAAAATTATATAGGCCTATTTACCCTGCATGCTGAAGAGCAGCGTGGGTCGTGCCTCTTTTCAAAAATTGAGTTTCAATATTGTGGCTTCGAGTTATTTTTACTTCAGGGTGTTTTCATCTCAAAAATCAAAGTGTTAATGTGCATTTTGTCCACTCTTTCGCTGGCGTAGAGATCGATCTTCGTTTTAAATGGTTAAAGGCTGCTTTTTACTCGCCGCTCGGCTTTGTTGTTAAAGATGAATTATAAATGCAAAGGAGCTGGTACTTTTCGGCGTGCGCGATGCGGTACCGGAGGGCCTGCTCTCCTGTGCACGCCCAGAAGGCCAGTCCTGCCTGAGACGGACTAATCTTCACGTGGCCTCCACGGCGTTAATGTATTCTAAAGTATATTTACTTGAAAGAGTCTATTGGAAAAAGTTAAGTACCTGTGTTTAGTGATGTCCCATTGATCAGGCCCCAGCAGTAAGTCAGCAGGATAGAGCACCGGCGGATAGACGGAAAGATTGCTTGATGCTGGGTTTTATGTGAAAAAGAATAGGAGAGCAGAGTCTGGGGTATTTGATGAACCTTCCGTAAATGATTTAGTGGCACTGCAGGAGTCCCGATTGTGGAACTACATCATATCTTAATGCATAAAGCTATTGAACAAGATTGGCTACCCCCTCCAGTGCACATTTAAATGTGTGTGCCTCTACCCGAGTACATTCAGCCCTGGCGGGGTTTTGTCGACTCCGTTTTAAGTCTGTGAGATGGCGCGGTGCAGGCCTCGCCTGAAAGAGCGTAGCTGCCGTTCGCTTCGTTTGATCGCGCCCCCCCGGCGGATCGTAAGTGTAAAGGAGCTATGCGCGCTCGCTGCGTTTATCAAACTCCACCCCGCGTCGCTCAGAAGTAAATCAATTGTCGATTGACCGGGCAGTTTTTGATTTCAACAAATTCTTTGCCCCTAGGTGACACGGCCACTGCGATAATTTACCTTTTAGAAATATATTAGGTTTAAGATATTAAGATGTCCATAACTGAGTTTTGGATTTCCACTAAAATAATTAATACAATCATGCATGAATGCATGTAATTATATGTTTGATTAAGACGACCGTTTAATTATGTACATCGTATGCAAGTAATTACGATTCAAAAGTGTACAATATTTTTTTTCGTTACTCCATAGTTGCTTTTCTTTTTTTTTGGGTTAAAGCTTTGGTCAAGTTAAACGGTTTTCTTTTTTCTTTTTTTTTTTAATTGGGCCACAGTCACCTGACCCAAAAACCCGATAAGTGAGTAAATATTACTATAAGTGAGTAAATGTTACTATAAAAATGAGAGTTCATGTCAATTCACGAAGCTTTATCTGTAACCATCCTCTAACAAAAAGTTCAAATGCTCTGTTTTATTTTAATACGCATGCAGACAAATGGCAGACGTGTTTCAAGGAATAAACTTGTTTGTTATATTTGGAAGTTATCTTCCAAAGACACATGTACAGATGGAATCGAATTATTGGGTTTTTTAGTTTCTGTGACCTCGTTAACTTATTTAAAAATCATTTTAAATCTGTAGCCCTAGTGTGCAATGAAATTGTTTTATTTCCGTAAGACGTTTTTTTAGTAACATGATCATGATGTTTTAAATCTGTTAAAATGACAAATAAATATGTCCAGTTGCCGCATGACAGGACTTTTCAATGATCTTTTTGTGCGATAGCTGGAGGCCTACTTGTACAGTTATCCGTAAGCATACTTACTGCCCTGGCTAAATGCAATTAAATACCCTTTTATTATAGACCCCATCATGAAAGTTTTCAATCAATTTTATTAACAATTTACAAGAACTAAGAAGTATTTCCGTACGACCTACCGGAATTCCCATAAGTCGGCTTCATAATTAAGAACATTACTGCACCGATAACACGGGTAACATTTATTATTATTATTATTATTATTATTATTATTATTAATAATAATAATAATAATAATAATAATATTAATATCATTGTTGTTTTTGTAATAATAATAATAATTTTTATATTTTTATGAAAAATACTTTTAAACAACGGGCATAATAATCTGAATGAAACAATGACTTACCTGCTTGTTATTGTCTAATTTTGCCTTTAATAAAACTTCACTTCCCGTCTTCATCGAATGTGAATTTATTTTTTCATTGAAATAAATATGTAAAAAACGGAAAGTCCAATTTCACTCGGTTTGTTAAGTGAAATGTTTTAGTTACCGCTATTACATTAAAGGAAGTGTTCGTGTTCATTGCCAGAACTGAAACAATTCAATACGTGCATCTGTTAAAAAAAAGCATGACCTTCTTTAAGTCGATACAATCGGTAATCAATATTTCGTTATGTTGAATCAATGTATACCTGCAAGCGATTGCATTAAATTAACTTACTTTAATAATAAGATAACCAATTCAGCTTAATTATGGAACTGTAGCGTTTTAAAAATATTAAAGATTGAAGACTACTTTTGTTAGGCTATATGGTCATATAAAATTAATAATTCAGGCCACTTTTTAAATCTAAATTACTAAATTATTTTCAAGGCAAAAGTAGCCTACTTACTGAAATATATTATAAACCGTTTTGTAAATACTCGTTATTCAGTATTTTAACAAGAAATAACTTAAATGTCTGTAACGTACTGCCTTTGGAGCTTTGGGTATTTGTAAAATTGGATTTTTTTACGTCTTTGAGTAATATCCTTCATTTTGACTTCTTATCTTGAATAAATTGTACAGACCCTTAGAAACCAAATAATTATTAATTCAAATTAATTTAAACAATTCAACCAAAAATATAAGTTTAAAACTGCAGTAAGTGTTTTTTGTGTTTAAGGATCACAGCAGACTTTTATAAAACAGTAATTGACATTCACATTTTTGTTTACATAGCGGCCGAACCCGATTATTGCTGTAGACGGCGAGAGGCCCAAAGTGCATTGCAAAAAAAAGTTAACCCAATTACCGCCGGAATTATAATTTATTTCCTATTAATTATCAATAGTGCCTGAAGAAAAATTTGCAATATACTTCTGGCGCAAATATATTTATTCACAGGCTGAAAAGGAAGAAAATTACACTTTAAACAATTATATTAACTAAATTGAACCCCCCTTTGCTGCTTAAAATCCTCTGATGGCGTTGGAGGTGATGCTGGCAGCCGAGCCTCTGGCGTATATGGGAGCCGTGTGTCTTACAGCAAACAAGTAAGATTGGACAACATAGATATGCTGTCATGTAGACGACCCGGCGTTTTACAATCGATATTCAAAGAACGACATTAACCCTGCCCTCACCACTCAAAAACTGTCAGTATCTGGGCTAGTTTATAACGACAATATCAGTAATAATAATAATAATAATAATAATAATAATAATAAATCTTATTGTTGTGAATTCTCATTACTAATATAAAAAATTATTGTAATAACGTTCATTTTCTGCCTTGTTTTATTTACACCTTCTGATAATTGCGTTTTGACAGCAGCAGATGGAAAATTAATATGTAAATTTCAAATATACATCGAGCCGAATTTACACCTCGAAGAATAATGAGAAACTATTTTAATTATTTAAAAATACGACTATAGGCTATATTTTATCTTGAGTTTTATTTCTGACATGCCAAACCTTTCAGTTGTCTGAATTGCGGTATGTTAAGTAAGGGTGGCTTCTCGCGTGGTGGTTTCTTCGCTTATGGATATTATCTTTGGCGTTTTTGCTGCTGTTCCACTTAATTACGGAGGTTAGGTTTGACCCGGCCCTCGTCCTCCTTGTCTGTAAATCCACTCCTATCTGCTCAGGCGCTTGCACCTACCGTTCGGGTCGCAGCACAAGTAGGAAGGTTTAGGGTTAAAAGGAATATTATCCTGGAGCCTGACAAGGGAAACGCAGCGAGTGCACTGGGCTACGGACCGTCTCACCTTGTGGGACCGTAGGCGCTCTTATGTAAACCCTCCGGTATGTCAGTCTACCGGTGGCGGGTCGGAGAAAGGCTCTAAGACCTGGAGAAAATGGAAGTGAATACTCACGATATATCGAATGATTTGAAATAAATTGGTAAATAAAACATACCCAGTAAAAGCTAGTTCGAAAGAGATCGAATGAACGACGTCGCGATTTGGCAGAGAAGTGGAAAACCGTTTCGGAACTTTGAGGAAGTGCGATATTAACATCGCTATCATTATCATTGCTTGCAGGTCACAAGAGGACAGAAGGGCAGAATGGACACGCAACAGCGGGGCGGGAGGGGGCTGGAAAAGCGGGCATATATTCACCATTTTCATAGAGATAGAGATACTCCGCACTTGCTGCAAGGTGATATTATATGGCTATAGGGGACGGGTCGGGGGCTGCGTGCTCATGGCTGAATTAGGGTTACATGTG
Organism: Stomatorhinus ivindoensis; assembly: GCA_019775895.2. Lineage (NCBI taxonomy): Eukaryota > Metazoa > Chordata > Actinopteri > Osteoglossiformes > Mormyridae > Stomatorhinus > Stomatorhinus ivindoensis. The sequence continues at coordinate 14,426,160 of JABFEB020000043.1, forward strand.
GTGCGAAACAGACCTTCGTAATGGGCTAAATTTCGACCAAATCAGACGGACTAGAAGCAGCCCAATTTCCAGTACTATTCTTCGTCTAAATAAAGGACGTGTCCAACTGACTAGATTTAGCGGAAAAACCACTGGTGCTGGGTGGGAATTAGGAAGTGTCTCTGGTGGGTTGGAGGAGTTTGTTGTAAGCAGGGCTGGACTGGGATTAAAAATCAGCCCTGGACTCTCAGAACAAAAAGGGTAAACATGTATGTTTTTGCTTGTTACCGGGGCTATACTTTTGTACTTTTCTTTTTAAGGTACAGAAACAGACTCTGAGGAACATCCCAAAGGTACAAACAGCATAAATGTACCATCTATCGTACAGAAATCTCCCTCAGCGTCTGGTTCTGTACCTTAAAAGGTACATTTACCTACAGCTAAGGGTACAATTGGCAGACCCTTGAGGGTGCAGCCCCAGTGACAGAGGAATGTGTACATTTTTACCCTTGGTTTGCCAGACAGCCAGTCCAGCCCTGGCTGTACGTGTTATCAATCGAGGTGGTCCTTGCTGAAGCTGCTGCCCCCAGTGCAGGTCCTTGCTGGCCTCTGCTGTCCAGAGGAACGCTTATGTCCTCAGCTTCCATGCCCCAGGGCCTGAGGGAGATCTCTTTAGGGGTCAGGGGTCAGAGCTTGGGGGGGGGGGGGGGTCCAAGGAAGGGTGCAGACCTTGGTTGGTCCTGTTTCACACAGCTCAGTCATTCAGGGCATTCTGAGCTTGATTGGGGGGGGGGCACCCACTGTAGATGCAAAGGGAATGAAGATGCTCCAAATCTGGATCTAGCTACAATGCTATGCCGGTTTACTTGGCTTTATAAAACTCCTTGTTTAAAAATAAAACTGATTTTTATTACCCAGGCTATTATTGCATTGTTAGCAATTATTCTAATTTTGTCATCCCTCACACGGTTGTTTGATCTTTTCATGATTATGGAGGGATTCACGTAATTCTGACATTCAAGAGCAGACTAAAGGAAAAAGACCCCCCAGGTCACCACGACCTTAAGAGGACGTCTTACTGTCACACGTAATCCAGCTGTCAAACAGCATAGGGATCAATACAAATATGTTTTCATTTCCCCAGCTCAGCTTTTTTGATGTGATGTGTATCTGGCAAACGTTACTCTCTTACATTTCAATTTTAACTTTTCTAATGGGGGGGGGGGGGTGATGTGTATATATATATTTTTTACATTTTTATTAATTTCATTCTTTGTCTCTTAAGTTTACAAGATTTTTCCATCCGGGATTTGAAAAAGTTGACAATTCCTTAGCCAATACGCCACCAACTGGTCACACAATATATTACGGACATTTAAAATGCAGCCAATCCGATTCAATGGTTATGAAAATGATGGACTTAGCAGAGCAGCATATTGACACACAGGTCTCTTTAGTTTCTGTTCACTGTTTTTAGCACCTGTGTCGTGGTCTTCATTAATTTGTCTGTCCCTGTCATTCTCTGTTTTAGGACGTGATGCCTGAAGCTCTTCCACAGTTTCTACCTCAGTGCCTCTCTGCCACAGTCTCACAGTGTCACACGCACGCACACACACACACACACACACACACACACACACACACACACACACACACACACACACATCATTTCTGATACGGTAATCTGCGAAAGCAGAAGGTTATCTCACTTTGATGTCACACTGTGTGTCCACCTTAGCCAAGCTAATCTTCACGGCCCCGTCTCTGAAAGGACCCTTTTGTTGGGCGCTGATAGGGCAGATGCTGAGTGATTAACCAAAGGAGGTATTCACTAGGTGTCCACTACCTGTCCACACTCTGTCCAC
>JABFEB020000043.1:14431746-14442537 GCA_019775895.2 Stomatorhinus ivindoensis
GGGGGGGTTGCAACGAAGGGGGGGAGGGGCCTAGAGGTTGACTTTTAAAAATCCTTTACTCTGAAGATGACAAATAATCTTTCACATTGATAGGAGCAGACAGCCAGTCACATGTCTGGCTCGGCCAGCGTGACAGGAAGGCAGTGTTCCGTATTACCACTTCCTGTGATTCCTAATGGGTTGTTGTAGCTTTTGCTCCTGTATAGGGTCATGTGTAGTTAGTAATACAGACTGTGCCCATGGGTCTAGTAGCTGTCCTTCCTTAAATTTGTGCTCGGAACATTTCAGCACCATAGTTCCTTAGCTGCTCTGCCCTCTGATGGGCTGTTAAAGTACTGCAGGATCACTGAAACAGACCAATTGGGACATTATTCTCATAGAAGTGGGTGGAGTCAGGATACTCTGATCTCTTGTATCTTTCCTGTATCTGCGTTTTTACTTCAGGTGTTGGATGCTATGAAATGCCGTCGAAGGAGCTTTTTCAATTTTTGAAAAGTACTAATAAAAAGCTTCAGTTTTCACTGTGTGTCTGTGTCAGTGTGTGTGTGTGTGTGGGGGGGACGCTCTGATCTCTGGCTCGACGGACCTCCCTGGGAAGTGTGGGAAAGAACCGCGGAATCGTTAAGTGCTATCGGAGATGGGCGGAGTGATGAGATGTGAATGAAGGCAGCAAGTAAATGATCTGGGATCGGACGTGTTCTGGGTCGACAGGCGAAGACAAAGGGGTGGAGGTCTTTGCTACTAAATCAGGGCCGAAATTTGAGTTGAACTTTATAAGACAATTATTTATTCAAAATGTGTCATAATTTTGATTCATAATTTTGATGATTTTTAAAAATAAATGTTTTATTTAAATTTTCACTTATTTGAGGTCTTGTAACGTTTTTTTTTGTTTTCGCTTTATAGTTATGTTTTTTTCGGTTTCAGATTTTTTTTCCCCTAAATTGAGATCCTTTTTCGGTTTCCGGCTCTTGGCGCTGATTTGGCCTTGGGGCGTGGTATCAACTGAGAGGGGCGTGGTATCAACTGAGAGGGGCGTGGAAGAATGAGTGCTAGAATATATCCATCGCTGCCATCGGTATCAGCTTGCGCTAGATACCAAATACCAAAGCCATAACCACGTATCGTATCATTCAATCATTAAGATGTGGAATACATAGTAGTGACATCCACGAATCGTTAGCAAACGCTGTTCACAAGGGTCCTTCAGATAGGCACATTTACGGTTCTTTTAACTTTCATCTGTCAAATAGACTTCAGGCGTAATCAGGGTTACGTTTCCCAGAATGCATAGTTACTAACGTAGCAGCTTACATAGTTGCAACTAAATCGGTGGAATGCATTCCCAGCGCACATTCGCTCACTCAGCGAGTTTCGGTCCTGAAGTTAGTCTAACGCAGGGACACTTAACCTGTCGGCGCTTTTCCAGGTAGAAATGTAGTTGTCACTGTAAAATAGGGTGGAGTCAGCCGATTCTGATTGTGCCCAAAGTCTATTCGACACTTGAAAGTGAAAAGATCAAATTAGTAAATGCGCCGATCCCAAGAGCGCTTGCAAACAGCGTTTGGATTTATGGACGTCACTACAAGGTATTCCACATAACGTAGGTTAATGAATGAAAAAATAAAATTTGAAACTTGTAAAAAATAAGACATGAATCTGAAAAACAAAAATTGCAACTGAAAAATAAGACCGCAAATATCAAAATGCATATAAAAGTGAAAAATGAAAATAAAACATTTATTTAAAAAATCCAGAACTGAATCATACTTATATTTAAAGTGAAAAAATTCAAACACTTATTTTTAGTTTGAATCCGTTTTCAATTTCACCATCAAAACTTTCAGTTTCAATTATTTTTTCCAAACAAAATTGCTGGACCAGGTTTAGCGTCATAGTGGCCCAGCCCAAGGTTCAGCTAGCCCCCAACTGGTCCACGTGGTTGTGGATCCTACCAAGCAGCAGGGTCTGTCCAGGTTTGTACAACTGCGTCCCACCAAATTCAGGTTACCTGACAGAACATTCACACACCCTCGGCGGCTGCTGTGCTGGGGCTGTGCAGGTAGCCTGTCACTGCGTGTGTGTGTGTATTTGTCTGCATGCAAGGATCACAAGGATAATAAGAACTAAGGTCAGCTTTTTAAATGAGTCCAGCCACACGTGGCAGAAGGCGAAGGTCACGCCGGAGAGTGGACGAGAGGTCGTTTCCATGGCAACTGGGCTAAAAAGCCAAGTGTCCATGCAGAGAACCGTGCCAATAAGTGGAGGCCATTGAGTCCCTAATCGGATCATCTTCAGAAAGGGCTCTCCACGAGATCAGGGCCCTTGGAGGGATGCTGATTGCTGAGGAGGGCCCTTGACATGGATGTGAAGAGCTCTGGGACCGTGACCTGCAAGGATGACCTATGGGGGTTAGCAGTAGCCATGTGGATGATCAGAGAGAGTCCCCACCAACCGTGTAGATGATCAGAGAGAGTCTCCACTAACCGTGGGGATGATCAGAGAGAGTCTCCACTAACCGTGTGGATGAGAAGAGAGAGTCTCCACTAACAGTGTGGATGATCAGAGAGAGAGTCTCCATTAACAGTGTGGATGATCAGAGAGAGTCTCCACTAACAGTGTGGATGATCAGAGAGAGTCTCCACTAACCGTGTGGATGATCAGAGAGAGTCTCCACTAAGTGTGGATGATCAGAGAGAGTCTCCACTAACAGTGTGGATGATCAGAAAGAGTCTCCATTAACCGTGTGGATGATCAGAGAGAGTCTCCACTAACCGTGTGGATGATCAGAGAGAGTCTCCACTAACAGTGTGGATGATCAGAGAGTCTCCACTAACCGTGTGGATGATCAGAGAGAGTCTCCACTAACCGTGTGGATGATCAGAGAGAGTCTCCACTAACCGTGTGGATGATCAGAGAGAGTCTCCACTAACCGTGTGGATGGTCTGTGAAGAGTCTCCTAGTCACCATGTACTTTAAAAAGCTGCAGACTCAGTTTATTCCTAACCAAATTCTTAGTGGTTCTCTGGCACTGCCACCCCCATGCAGTGTGATCACAGTCTGCCTGGCTGCAGACACAGGTAGTGCTTACTCCAGAGTGCTTAAATAATTTATAATTTGACTATTATTATTTTTAAACAGGCAAACGGTAGGTAATCTCCATGTGGCCCACACCTCTCTCCACGCCTTTCTCTCCCATCCTCCCCACTTCCTGTGTTACCCCTCCCCCTGCTCTAACATTACACAAGCTGGCGCCTTACAATTAATAAATTGATATTGATGTGTAATCAGCTCGAGGCACGACTGGGAGGGGGGGGGGTTAAATTCTTCTGTAGCACAAGGCTGTGAGTGAGTTTTTGCACTCATGAGTGCGTAATTACTGCCTGAACCAGGGGTGGAGGGGGGACGAGGTGCCAATCCAGCTGTCAGCGGCACGCCACAGCTGGATCGCACCTGACACCAGCGATTACCCAGAACGGCTGAGGTCATTTCGTGAAGGTGCCATTCTTTTCTTGCCTGAACATGGTGTGTTCAGACTGAGCGCTCACTGAGTGGCACGTCCACATGATGATGACCAAGCCCAGCTTTTCACAGGCATCTTCTGCGGACATGGTGCGTCACCCGTACACACAGGAGCTGCGACTCAAAATGGAGTCTGATCTCCGCTGTAGCTCTTCGCTTTGATATGTGCGTCTACCTCCTTGGTTGTGGTGGATGCTCTGAACATCTGAAGTGTGTGGTGTGTCTTACAGCACAGGGAGAAGGTCAATATTTTAACAATCTAGGCGAAGAGGGAGCAGGGGTATTTGAGAACCAATCAGTGAAGTACTTTCCCTGCCCTCCAGCCACTACTGACCCCTATCCTTAGACGTGGCCTACAGGTCAAAGGTCACAAGCAAGGGTCAACAGGGATTGGTCAGTGCGCTGGCCAGAGGAGTGTAGCCATGGCAACCCTACTGTCCTGAGAGACAGAGATTGAGAAGGCAATGGACTCTGTGATAACCTTTCCCCCAATATGCTTGATCGGGATTTCTGGCCCAGAGTGCACCCTACTGGAATACAGGAGAATAACATATGTATTTATTTCTAAGAGAGCGCGGGAACCAGAAAAGATTTATTGTAGATTATTGTAGAAAATAAAAAATTGAACACTTTTAGTTACCTTTTAATATTCAATATCCTTTCGGCGACGAGCATTTCTTCTCCTTGCCCTAGGTCTTCTTGGCTTACTCATCGCAGTATTTACGACGCACGCCGTGTAGCAGACGAGTATCTAACTAAACGAAGTTCTGATTTATGAAATATAGTGTGGCACATTGCAGAACACTGTCATCGCTTACCTTCCATGCACAAATAGTTGCTACCTTTATCACGACGAGAAAAAAATGACCCAGACGTTTACCCAGACTCTGAGCGCACGTGCCCTCTGTGACGTCACAGCCCTTCCCAGTACAATGTACATTGCAGATGGAAAGCTGAAATGGCCCCAGTGCTTGCATTATAGTGTACAATATCTACCCATTAGTGAACATACAAGTATGTTCTATACTAACTCTCAAAACCTGTGCCGTTTAGTTTTCCGCGGTGCTCTAATTAGAGTCTCATGTCTTATAACATCTTGCCATCTAACGGTTATGTTAGGTACTGCAGCAGATGCGCAGTCGTTTCACTAGACAGGTCGTGTTAATCTCTTACTGTACAAAATTCGTCATATATTAACACGTATTTGAAGCTGCGTCCCAAATTTGGTTTGATTTTTGGTTTAAAATGTTAAACTCTCGAATACAAGAAGAGTGAAGTCTCTTCGGCAGTATAACCCCTTATTATTGTTTGTAGATTGGCTATTTGTGTGGATTAGCGAAATTTAAATAAAATCAGCTTATCTGTTGGTCTGAACTGGCAAGAAGCAGACCGCATACTCACCTGATTTATCGGCCTGAGTCACCAGGTTTGAGCCGGTCTGTATCGCCCACTGAGATACAAACCGTGATCTGTAGGTCATTTCAGCACCACAAATAAACTATTGGATTTTTCCTAAAACGTGCTGGAATTTCCACAACATATGGTTTGTAATTAATATTTCCCATCACTTTCAAATGTGTTGAATTGCACTAAAATTAGCAGCAGTGCGGTGCACGAATTCCGCAGTTGGATGGAGAGTCGTTTCCTGTGAATATTGATTGTTCGATCTTTCTGGAAATCAATCAGCTAGCGGGTGGATTTCGCACAGCCTGGAGGGGGGGCGGTAACATTTGAATCACAGTTTGGTTAATTCCTTCTTTCTTTCATGTTTTATTCACAATATTGTGTTTCAAAGTATAAGGGTAATCATCCCGGTGACTTGACCACGACAAAATTTACTTAGGCCTACTACTTTCAATAACTACTGATCAGCTAGCAGTTTATAATTTAGCTATTTACTACCTTGACTTCATATATAAAAATAAATGAATAGTAAAAATAATAAATGGATAGCACAACCAATTAAAAATCCATGAAAAACCAAATCGACGGAAGGAAGTGATTTCGTCAGTGCTACACTGCTGCCTGTCTGCGCATGAGCATGAAAGCTTTTGGATATAGGGACAGAATTTACTTTCACGAAGTGAACTGTTCCGCTGGAAGAATAATAATAATAATAATAATAATAATAATAAGAATAATAAGAATAAAAAGAATAACTACAACAACAATAATAAATATTTTTTATATGGTAGATGTGTTTCAGAGTACCATTAGTTTCAATACGGAGCTTTTGTGTTATGAATGTACAGCCACCTATTTCAAAACGCAAATGCTATTTAAGGCGACTCCGTCAGCAGAAACCGAACGCGTGCTCAGAACTGGCACAGACAATGGTGCATATAGTGATCCGGTAAATTATAAGTCCGCTTTGATTTTAAATAAAAAAGGAATGCGTTTGTTAAAGTGTGTGCGTGCGTGTGTGTGTGTATGACCATTTGATGTTCTAAGGCACTAAATGACACATTCAAATCATGATTGATTTACATTATGATGCTATTTTTCAATAGTAGTAGTTCAACCTCAGTAATTTTAATAACCTGTAAGCTAACTTAATAAATGTTTCATTTAACTATAGTGTTAAGTAATTAGGCTATTGAACGTAATTTCAACTAGCCTCTAAACTGGGAAATATAATTCTCAATTACCATCTGCTAAAAATAAGTTTATCTGGTTTAATGCTTTAAATAGGCCTATATGCAGACGCTCTTATAGTTCAACAAGTAAAGCATTGCGCTAACAACGCTGTAATCATTGTTCAAATCATAGAGTGTATGCATGAATTATAACCTACTATAGGTCGCTTTGGTCAAAAGCGTCAAATAGACATAACGATCTCATAGAATTATGAGTATTGTGTATAAAAGTGTTTAAATAACACTATAGGCCTACAACCTGACCGATTTGTCTTGTAGACAATAATATATTAGTAACTATACAGAGTCAATATAGTAAAAAATATACCTTTTAGTTGTTTAGATTTTTCAGACGATTTTCCCCACTTGGACGCAGGTACAGTAAGTGATTAGCATAAAAAATGCACAAATAAGGTTATTTACTAGGGCTACCGCCTCGGTCCCGTAAAATCCTTGTCACCCAGTCATTGACTAAAAGTATTGTACATAGCGTGCAATATTTTTCCCGTTGTTCCGGAATGAAATTATTTTTTTTTACGGGACGGATGACCAAAATCCGGTGTGGTGCAGGACTCCTGGACCGGTGGGAAGCCTATTATTTACTGTATCCGTATGTGTTATTTCGTGTAATTTCTTTGTTTCCCAAAAACAGCAGAGCTTCTACTGTTGATTTTTAAGAAACTCAGGAAACATTCCACGTTTTTTAAAAAACAATGTTCGGCTTACGAATATGACAGAGGCCTACACGTCAGTTTAACTTAAGCGAGAACAGGAGTTAGGTGATGGCAAACGTGTACATCTCGGTGAAAACTGTGAGCTATAAAAAAAACTCCGTATGCTCATAGACCTATATTTTACTTTTATTAATATTATTATTACGAGGGCTGATCGGTATAGTCTAATATTGCATGGCATCTCTGGTAGTTGGGAAAAACGTTCTCATGCTTTCGGTAGCCGATTCTTTGTAGTGTAAACAGCCGTAGTTTCAGCTCTGTTTTCGAAGCCCTTAAGGTATTCTGTTCGAGTTACGTATAAAGCAGCGTTCAGTAGTGGGTTGCGCGCCAGTCTCTTCCGCAGAATCAGGCATGAAAGAAACACGTCTTATTAAATATTTTACTGCTAATGAAACGTGACTGTGAGCGGATTAGATGGACGGATAGATGGACGTTTATAGGTTACTGACAGTCACGTTTTCAGGTGTTCTCCGTTATTGCTGAAGTTGGTATACTCACTGATAATGTAAAGCATTCGGATTTACGGCGAATTAAAGGCCTGTTAGCCTTTAATAAAATAATTCAGGCTTTAATCTCACAGTAGTCGACGTATTTGGGAATGGCGGCGATGTTCTTCACTGGGGTACCAGCGTATAATGTAACGTCAGCAGGACCTCGTGAAATGCTGATACCAAATGCCCAGTGTACCAAAGCGGTGTAGAAGCAACACGTTATCAGACTACTGATCGCAGTGCTTCATCGGGATCGTATCTCCTCCCGCCAACAAAAAAATACATCGTTTAAATGTTGCCATACCCTGTGGTATCTATCCTTCTCTTCACGCGTTTCAGGTCATGCAACTACATCGCATTTCCATTTAAATCATAAAATTAATTTGAATGGAAATGGGATGTAGCTGCTCAACCTGAAAAACACAACTGGAATACATGGGAAGAAAAATGTCTGTCAATCAATACCTACGTATTTCTGGTTTATATATATATATATATATAGACAGTTAATGTCACTGGCGGACACTAAACAGTAGCATCTAACGTGTTTTAATTCAGTTTTTTTGACAGGTATCACGGGAAAGAGATCTTAGAAAACCCTTTCATATTCGTGACGCGTGTGCTAGTCAGGGGGAACAGGGATAAATAACACTCAAGATTGGCAGCTGTGCCGAATCATCCGTGCCTGCGCTGCCACCAGGGGGCGTATTTGGTCTAGAAACGTGAGACCACAAGGAAGGATGAGTTCAGGTGAATTCAGTCATACACCAAACACTTAATATACATTTTTGGAGAAGGGGATAATTAACAATCATCACCATAGTTATTTCTCAGTTTTTATATTTCTACAGGGACTTAAAGAAGTCAAAGTATCTCAGGTGAGCAATAAAATGGATTACCCAGAACAGTGTACAGGGCTATATTTGAACATTTATCGGTAAAGTTAATTTTGGTAGAAATCACTGCATGAGATGTACGAAACAACCGAAAAACGTCACGTGCACAATGTCTGTATAGCCTTATTAAATATGTGAGCTGGTTTATTTTCTTCTCTTGTCCTGTTGGGACACTATAAAGTTACGAAATGAAAGGTTCAAATACAGGCATACAATTGACGCCATGTTAACTATATATAAAGACAGAAAATCCTAGCGACGCCGAAAAACGAGACCAATCGATTTAATAAAATATGCAGAAAATGCGTATTGAAGGAGATATTCACCCACATAGGAGGTCAAAATAGCACCAAGAGGAAAGACGACCTTTGTGGGGGGGGGAAAGTTTTGGTGTCATCAGAATTGTCAGGATTCCTGGCTTGCAAATACCACCTTTTTTCGTGTGTCAGCCGCAGGCTGCGAAAAAGCCGGTATTATAGCGAATCTGCGTGATGACCAAGCACCTCCCAGTGCCCTTTAGTTACGGCGGCGCTCCTCCTCTCAGTATCCAACACATGCACAAAGATGGCGTCAATTATGGAAGGTCCTCTGAGCAAGTGGACTAACGTCATGAAGGGCTGGCAGTACCGTTGGTTTGTTTTGGACTACAACGCCGGGCTGCTCTCCTACTACACGGTATGCGCTGTGATCGCGGCTGGTTTGGAGGGAGGCGGGGGAGTGCGGCGATCCTGGAGCTGGGAATGTCAGCAGGCAGAGCAGTGGCTGGTCTTACTGGGGCTGGACTCCCGGTGCCAGGGCTCCTGGGGCTATGTGACGGGGATCCCGGCTTGTCACAGCCAGTAGACGTGCACCTGGCGAATCGGAGCCGCTTATGAGCAGGTGCACATTGGTGTCCCCACGCAGCACGAATTTCTGTCGCGTTTTAAGGGGCCGGACTAATATGATCGTGTCCGTTTGCTGTTATTTACCAGCAACCGAGTGAATTTCTGGGGCTGTCAGCTTCTTTGCTACAGTAATACGGTGGCCGTATTTACCAGCGGGCTGCATAGTCTGTGTAGCATTTTGTTAGCTGTTTTTTTTTTTTTTTTACCAATTATATGCTTGGATTTTTAAAACAGAAACGGCGGATTCGGCAAGCGTGAACACATTCTTATTCATCTATATATTTTATATCTCCATCTTTTCGTATGTAAAAGATGTGTGTACTTGTGGTATCTTGGATAAAACGCATTTTGCTCATTGGCTAAATGGATACTGACACGCGACGGTAATGTCAGCCGCAGGCTGCGCAAAGTTCATCTACAAGTTTCTGCGCTGAGAAAATGGAGAAAATTGAGAATTTCGTTTTTATTTGTTATGCTAAAACAGCTGATGCTTATATGCGTAAGTATCTATATAACGCAGGCATGAATGATGAAAATGAATACGCCATGTAGCGTGTATGATGCTGCGGTACAGGTTTCAGGATCTGACGAAATGTGATTATGTCAGGAGAACCGGCTGTTATTTTGATATATTTGCCCTGGGATTCTGCAGACGTGCAAGATGAAAAGTAGTAATTGCCACCTATTACACACTTGAACGCATGGCAGGTAAAAGCAACGAAATTTGTATTTTATAATATTAATGCTGATATACATATAAAGAATGACGGCACTTTGTGAAGTTGATTTTTGAGGTGCAAGTGCGCTGATAACGCAGTGGTGTTAAAGCAGCGCACTCTAGTGGCCGTGCTCTTCCTTACACGGCGACACACTGCTTAGGGTCTCCTTACTCTGTGTCGTGGTCCTTTATAAAGACGTTAAACCAGCGTAAACAGTGTGTGGCTCTTAAATCTACTCAGACGTGCACAACTCTGTCAAATGCTTAAAATATTTCAATAATTAAAAATATAATAATTAGAAATTTCAACTCTTACCGTTTAAAATGCCCCCTAATAGCGTTAGTGAGGCAAAGTAACTAAAAGCGAGTCAGCAGCTAAAGTATATCGCGCATTTTGCCTCCAGCATTGACATCCAGGGTGTCACTTAATATCTTGCTAAATGAGTTTCCTTTGCTGTTTAGTCCAAGGACAAGATGATGCGAGGATCTAGACGAGGCTGTGTTCGGTTACGGGTGAGGAGCTCTGCTTTAATCCTGTGCCGATGACACCATTACTGCGGCGTTTTCCCTTCATATTACCACATAATATATGCTACCATTTTTTGCTCCCAGAATGTGTGCCGGAGGTAACGCGCGTCTCTGTCTGACTGCCCCTCCCTAGGGAGCTGTAATAGGTATAGATGATGAGGATGACAGCACATTTACTATCACAGTGGACCAGAAGACCTTCCATTTTCAAGGTACAGCTGCCCCCCCCCCCCTTTGTTTTTTCTAAAAATACTTTTGACCATGTAAAATATGCCCCCTATGGAAGAAAGTGGGAATGACAGCTATGTGAACTCTCGGCTGGGGGTTTCGTTGCTGCATTGAGGACAGACTTCGGCGGATGCGGAAAGTTGCAGCCCCCCCC
>JABFEB020000043.1:14442637-14453183 GCA_019775895.2 Stomatorhinus ivindoensis
CCGTAGCCCCCCTGCGCTCTCAGGTGTGTGGCGTAGGAGTCACAGGCTGAGTCAGCACTCTGCCTCCTCTGCCGCTCCGGTCAGGCTTATGGAGGCCTGCGCTTCACACGCGTGTCTGCTTTCAGCCCGTGATGCTGACGAGAGAGAGAAGTGGATCCACGCCTTGGAGGGAGCGATCCTGAGGCACGCCTTCCGGCTGCAGGTATCTGGTCTTTTCTCTGATTGAGCAATAGCCGCTCCTGTATCGTCTCTAACCTTCCTTCTGCCGTCGTGGCTCAGGAGTCAGAGTTGGGCTTTACTCTCACTGTGGAAGACTTTGACAAGAAGCTGGCGGAGGCTGACGCCTACCTGCAAATTCTCATCGATCAGGCAAAGGTACTTGGGAGTCGTCCTGTGCTGCTCCGTGCTCATTGGTCCGCCTGTCGCCTGTGCTGCACTGTGCTCCTTGGTCCGCCTGTCGTCTGTGCTGCGCTGCGCTCCTTGGTCCGCCTGTCGTCTGTGCTGCGCTGCGCTCCTTGGTCCGCCTGTTGTCTGTGCTGCGCTGCGCTCCTTGGTCCACCTGTCACCTGTGCTGCGCTCCTCGGTCCGCCTGTTGCCTGTGCTGCGCTGTGCTCCTCGGTCCGCCTGTGACCTGTGCTGCGCTGTGCTCCTCGATCCGCCTGTCGCCTGTGTAGCTCCGTGCTCATCCGGTCCGCCTGTCGCCTGTGCTGCGCTCCTCGGTCCGCCTACTGCCTGTGCTGCGCTGTGCTCCTCGGTCCGCCTGTGACCTGTGCTGCACTCCTCGGTCAGCCTGTCGCCTGTGCTGCTCTCCTCGGTCCGCCTGTTGCCTGTGCTGCGCTGTGCTCCTCGGTCCGCCTGTGCTGCGCCGTGCTCCTCGGCCCGCCTGTCACCTGTGCTGCGCTGTGCTCCTCGGTCCGCCTGTCACCTGTGCTGCGCCATGCTCATCGGTCCGCTTGTGACCTGTGCTGCGCCATTCTCATCGGTCCGCCTGTCGCCTGTGTTGCGCTGTGCTCCTCGGTCCACCTGTGCTGTGCTCCTCAGTCCGCCTGTCGCCTGTGCTGCACCGTGCTCCTCGTTCCGCCTGTCGCCTGTGCTGCGGCGTGCTTATTGGTCCTCCCGTCGCCTGTGCTGCGCCGTGCTGCTTGGTCCGGCTGTCGCCTGTGCTGCGCCGTGCTCCTTGGTCCGCCTGTCACCTGTGCTGCGCCATGCTCCTCGGTCCGCCTGTGACCTGTGCTGCACCGTGCTCCTTGGTCCGCTTGTCGCCTGTGCTGTGTCGTGCTCCTCGGTCTGCCTGTGGCCTGTGCTGTGCTCCTCGGTCTGCCTGAGCTGTGCTGTGCTCCTCGGTCCGCCTGTCGCCTGTGCTGCGCTCCTTGGTCCGCCTGTCGGGATGTGGCCTCTGGGGGATTTCATTGTGGTACCCCTCTCACATCACTTGCACTGTTGTGACGCTGGCTGCTGTATCCCTGACAGACCTGATTTTGCTGCCTTCCTCCTGCAGGTTTTTGACGAGAAAGTGAAGGACTGCAGGGAAGGTGGATTGCATCAGGTAAGCTAGTGTCCTTGCAGGCAAGGAACAAAGAATTATAGTGCTGAACCCGTTCCCCAATGGCGTTGTGGCGTTTCCTTGGTGTAGCCAATCCTCACATCTGCATCACAATAACTAAACCCTTTTCCATTTTTCTGTTCTTCTCTAACCACAGAAAATTGAAAATCTCAAGCAATCAACCTGTGTAAGTGTCACATTCATGAAACAGCCGTTTACGGCTGAGCCGTTAAATTATGATGAAAGTGATGACGTTGTGTGTTTTTCAGGGAATGATAGAATCCATCAAGCACTGCATTGTACTACTCCAGATTGCCAAGGTAAAGAAATGTGTTTAAAGGTTAAATTGTGCCAGTAGTTCCCAAGTAGAAATGCCAGTCGTGTGTAAACAGCAGCAGGTTCGCAGTTCCCCATCATCGCCGGCTTACGTGACTTGCTTTGAAAATTTCTTCTAAAAATCTGAAGAACCAGAGTAAGTAATTGCAAAACTGAAATGGACTCCCAGTAAATTTGGAATGGCAGAGGCCCTGAGTTTGTAACACTGGACGTACTGGGAGCCTTTTGTGGACGTACTGGGAGCCTTTTGTGGCTCCGATCCAGCTGCTCCTCGTTGATAATTAGCATCTTCTTCTTCTGGATTTCAATGAGCTGCCTGCTGGTCATTAGAAGGTTGACGCTCTCGGTTTCTCACCCTGAAACGCGTCCCTCCGATCTTCGGCCCTCGCTGCTTCTTCTGTCTGTGGCTGTCTTTGAGACTTTGAGACTTTCCCACGCATACAATAAGTCATGACTACTGCTCAGAATTAGCCCCAACTCAGGCTTCTTTAGGTCCTTCTTGCTCTCCTCTTACTCTAATCATTCTCTCTGCACGCAGTGAGACATCTTGAGGGTTGTTTACCCAAACTGGTTAAGTAAAGAGCTGGTCTGGTGATATTGTTCTGAGGGTTCCGGTTAGCTGCTAACTGGATCCGGGCTATTTTGCGAGTTTCTCCTGGAGGGACAGTGTGTGTAAAATGGAGTGTCTTGTGTTTGCTGTCGTAAGTCCGCCTTTTCCCTCTGTCACTGCAGAGCAGCATCAACCCTGTGGATGGCGTCCATCCCCTTGGCCCCTTGGAGCTGACGATGGTCAGCGGTGTGCAGAATGAGACCCCCACGGGTACAAACCCACCCCCACCCCCACTGCTGAGCGGCTGCTTATCCCAGACCTCAGGCTGGATTTCTATTAAACCAGTGTTTCCCAGTTCGGTCATTGTGGATCCACAGACTGTCCACATTTTTGCTCCCTCCCAGCTCCCAGTAGGGTCTGTCGGTCCACAGGGACTGGATTGGGAAACACTGCGTTAAATAAATGGCATAGCTTGAGTTTCATGTCGAAACCGGACACAGCTGTTCTGAGTACGGGAAGCGCCCCCCCCCCCCCCGGTCTGTTTTGTCTCTGTCACTAATGTGATCTGAGAAACACTGGGTCTTGTTCAGTATGAGGTCTTTGTTGTGGCTGAGAGTCTAAGGACAACAAACTCTTGTAACCTCATTCTGGTAACGGAATAATCAAGGAGCTTCCCATAAGACCAAAATCTGTCAAAGACCCCTGAAAGGTGTTCTGCAAGCCCTAATTTTTTGCTTCAACAAAGCCAAGGAGTAAATTGATCACTCACTCTGGATAAACGTGCCTGTTAAAATGGACAGCATATGGCTAAAAATATCAGGACGCTGCGACCCTTTCCTGGGTGAGTAGCTGGGAAAATAGATGGATGCATATTAGCTATGGAAATAAACTGGAAATTAAGTTGAAATTCTGTATTTTGTTACAAGAATTTATTACGTTAAATATCTCCAGCTACGTTTGTTTCTTTCCTTACTGGCATAATCAGTGTTGTCATTTCCACCCACTACCGTTTTTGGCCTCTCAACAGAGGACCATTTCTATGGTGACTGTGTCCAGATTTGTAGTGGGGGGGGGCTTGTTTCCTGTTTCTAAAGTTTAGTGGCATATCTGTCTTCTCAAAGAGGTTTTTGTGAGTGTCCGTCTGGTTCCGGGTGTGACTGAGCCATGCCCACCAGCTTGTCTCTGCCATCCCCTCAGGCAATGCCCGTGTGGGCCATGCAGTCGGGCAGCTATCCTCCTTGGAGGTTGGGTCCTTGGATATGGATGTGGGAAACATGAAAACGCCCACAGCCAACATCACAGGTACCAGAGGCCGCCACACCAGGGATGAATGCAGGGGCGGAGTCACAGGAGCACAGGCCTCAGCTGAAAGCTGATTGGCCCTTAGAGTGCCCCTTCTCTGTCACTCAATGATTCAAGAACATATCATTGGCCCCTCTGTATGGATCGTGGCTCCTCTTACACCCTTCCTCAGTGCCAAAACTGTGTCATCACACAGTAATTAATGTCATTTCGTCTTCAGTGCTGCTCATCTATTTAGGAATGTCTTTGAGTGTTTGGTTTGCATGACTGGTCTGTGGCCATCACCTGTTTCAATATCCATCCCTCCTTCCTCCTGCTCTTTCTGCCACAGCCGGTCGCCTTCCCTCATCTGGCAGCAGCGTGCTGTTGCCAAGCCATGTGGAACTGCCCCCCAACACAGTGCCTGAGTTCTCCTACTCAAGCAGCGAGGACGAGTTCTACGACGCTGATGAGTTCCACCGGGCCAACACACCCCCGGGGAGCCGTGTTGTGTGAGTTTGGCATGTGGGGAAGTCCCATCCTCCTACCATCTACTTAAACCTTGTCATGCAAAGAAATGTAGACCAAAGATGGATCAGAGATGTAGTCTTTGAGGTTGGGATGTGAGTAAATGTGCAGAATGTCTTCGTAGTGCTGGGATTGTGTTGAGGTAATAATTGTCGCTATGGCCTTTGTAATTCCTCCCATAGTCCTTCACTTACCCCAGTCTCTTTGCCCATCAGTGGTGCAGACACAAGTCTACAAAGACCAAACACCAACGACTCTCTCAATTCCTCTATTTCCAGCAGCACCACAGATGCAGGTACTCCTCTCCTAGTTTGATATGTTGGGTTCCCTTCTCTGGTGCACAGCTTTATAGCCAGCATGAGGATGTGAAATCTGACTGTGCCTATCGGTCTTCGCATACATCATCCCGTTTCCCCGTTTGAATTAGTTCATCGTCCATGCCTTTGGTTTTCGGCCGTCTAACTCGTTTAAATCCCTACAAACTGCAACGAGAAATGGTGTCGTGTCAGCAGATCAGTTTGACAGTGAAGACGACGGTGACGAAGAGGGTGAGGGGGCGTCAATTGAGGAACACAAGAGCGTCATTATGCACCTACTCTCCCAGGTGCGCCTGGGCATGGACCTCACTAAGGTAACCTCCTTCCCTCTCATCTCTGCTGACCAAACTTCTGCCACACCCCGGTCGCTGTCATAGTACTGAGCTTCTCTTCCTGTCCTCGTTTCTCGACTCTAGGTGGTCCTGCCAACATTTATTTTGGAGAGGAGGTCCTTGTTGGAGATGTATGCCGACTTCTTTGCCCATCCAGACTTGTTTGTTAGGTAGGAAGCTGGCAGACGGCAACAAAAACATAAGGTTGTTCTCAGACCATCTGTGGTGTGTTGAATGCCACTTCCTTCAATGGCTGACGAGTGACCTGATGACAACTTAAAGAACTGAAAGAACCACTATCAGAACTGAAGAATTATGAACTTGAAAAAGTACGAATGGCTTCTGAAACTGCCTCGGGGATCACGTGTTTTCAATATCTTTTCCGGTGCAAGCATCGCAGACCAGACGGAACCGGCTCAGCGCATGGTTCAGGTCGTCAAGTGGTACCTGTCAGCCTTCCATGCAGGGCGGAGGGGCTCTGTGGCCAAGAAGCCATACAACCCTATCCTGGGGGAGATCTTCCTCTGCCACTGGGAATTTCCTGCGGAGGGAGAGGAGACCACAGCCGGGGTGAGGGTTCGCCTCCGATGCACACTGAACTCTTTGTTTACTGGTTTCCTTTTATTGAGGTAGCATAATGAGACAACTGTAAGAAACTCAAGTCTGATTTCTGAAGCCTGCGCTCTCCTTCAACATCAGTATTGGCTGGGGAAAATCTGTGAAAGTGTGTGAATGACTAACTGAGGAGTGTTACTGTTGGACGTCCCACAGGAGCTCGTGTCTGACGGCCCAGTGACATGGTGCGGGAAGAACAGCATGGCCTTTGTAGCTGAGCAGGTTTCCCACCATCCACCTAGTGAGTGTGGCTCAGCCATGATGGCCTAGCAAAGCTATGGGAATCCTAGAGCAGCATGAAGCGATACTAACTGGCAGCAAACTTACCTGGCCGCTCTCCTGCCTCTTCTAGTATCCGCTTTCTACGCGGAGTGCATCAACAAAAAAATCCAGTTCAATGCCCACATCTGGACTAAGTCGAAGTTTCTTGGGATGTCTGTCGGGGTCCACAATATTGGACAAGGTACTGAATAGTTTTAGCTTTTGTTTTTAAATGATCTTCGAAAGTGAAATATGAGCATGTGCCATGTTTCTGTGACATGAGTCTACTGGTGCGAAAACAGATTTGAGAACCGACCGGGGATGGAAGTCTTGGCTTGTTATTTAGCAACGGCACAGGAGCTAAAGGGTATTTCTCAGGACTGCAGGCTCCTCTAGGGCAGTTTCTAGTTAATGGGAGCACTCTGGTGTCTCTCCTGTCTCCTTATAGGTTGCGTGTCCTGCTTGGAGCACGATGAACACTACATCCTAACCTTTCCCAATGGTTACGGCAGGTACGCCTGTCCGCTGTTCTAAACCGTGCATAGTCTTCCCCATGAACCCCCTGGACTTGGGTCCTGAGTCATCTTGTCTGCTGCTCCAGGTCCATCCTGACCATGCCGTGGGTGGAACTAGGAGGGGAATGCAGCATCTCCTGTTCCAAGACTGGGTACAACGCTAGCATAATGTTCCACACGAAGCCTTTCTATGGAGGCCAGACGCACAGGGTGACGGCCGATATCTTGTAAGTGATACTCTTTGGAGAGCCACTGTTTTACTAGGGAGTTGTCTGTGTTGATTATGAGCTGCAATATGGGTTTTTAACATTGAATTTAATGCATTTAGCTGAGTATGTGCCTCTTTATGGTTGTATTGAAGATACGCTTATTCACCTCCTTGATGTAGTGCTCCTAATGACAAGAAGTCATTCTGCTCCATTGAAGGAGAGTGGAATGGAGTCATGTACGCTAAGTGGATCTCTGGGGTGAGTCCTGGCCGCTGAGGTTTGTACAGACTTACAAGTCAAGGATCTAGAGTAGAGGCTCCCTGCTGAGATGGTCGTCTTTTAATGCAGGAGAATTCCTTATTCATTGACACAAAGAGGATGGCCATCATGAAGAAGAAGGTCCGGAAGCTGGAGGACCAGCTGGAATATGAGTCTCGAAAGTGAGGGAACCTCAGGTTCATCACTGTTGTTTCACTTGCTTTCCATGTGGCACCAGTGTGGGCTCTTTGTGGCCTTGCTGCCCTTTTGGCATGGGGGGGGGCTTAGTGCTCATCTCTCCATCCCTCTGTATCTTACAGCCTCTGGAAGGACGTGACCAAGAACCTGAGGCTGAAGGACATTGATGCTGCCACGGCGGCCAAACATCAGCTCGAGGAGAAGCAGAGGGCTGAAGCCCGAGAACGGAGGGAGAAGGAGATCCAGTGGGAGACGAGGGTAAGGGAGATGGGCGGAAGCTGTCCATCACAGTGCTCCTACAGAGCTCAGTGTTCTAGCCAATGGGTTCTTCTTATGGCACTTTTCCACTGGCATACAGGAACCAGGCCATACCTGAACTGTACCCCGAAGAGAACCTAGTTACAGCATGGTTCCAGCTCGCTTTGTTTTTCCACTGAAGAAGGGTCGACTCGGTAAAGGTGTTGCCAGGTTTGGAGAGCAACAATAACATGAATGAAGAGATGCTTATTTACTGTTCACATGGTGTACATGATTTACTATCTGCTAATTTCTGCTAGCGTGTCTGTGAGAATCTCCATCTTATGTTAGCATCAAATGTTAACAGAATTAGCATTCGCGTGATTAATTTTGCATTCTTAATTCATTCCAATCAGCTGTTCTCTAGTACTTTTTGTAGGAGTTTGGGAATGTTCAAATTCTGAGTTACTGGGAATGCATCAATAGATTGTGATATACGATACTACGAATACTGAATTCTATGTAGAATATACCCTTTTCTTCTTCAGAGAATCCATGCATATTGACGCAGATCATCAATATCAGATGATGGTGATGCAACCAGCTTGGTTTAGTCACACTTTTGGCACAGCTAGTACGTACAGCCATGTCAATTTACAATTGAAAACGGTCAGTTCACGGTAAGGTTTGATTCTTGGTGGCAGTGGAAAAGTGCCATTGATTTTATTGCCAGATTTTGCCCTCTGCTGGAGGATGGTTGACGGTGGCTTTAATGGTGAGGACGTGCTATGATACGTCTGTGTTGACATGAACCTGTCCACAGCTCTTCCATGAGGATGGCGAGTGTTGGGTGTACGATGGGCCGCTACTGAAACGGATGGCCGTGTTGAAGCACTGACAGCCAGTGGTGGGGGCAGAGCGGAAACAGAGAGCCGAAAACCGAGGATCGTCCCAGAATTCCCTTCCCATGGCAGCCGACGGACGGGAGATTGGCATCTTCTGAGGGCTTCCTGCAGACCCCTCCTATAGTCCATAGAAAATATAGATGCTGCCTGTCCTCACTGTCATACACTACCACGTACTTTGAGACCAGGTCAGCTATTAGTGTGGGGGATGCGGGGCTGTGTTGTTCGCTCTGTATCTCAGGGATAGCGGTGACCCACCAAAGGTCATGGACACTGCCTCTATAGCTACTCCTACTGGCCCAAAGAGGCAGCTACCTAGCTTGCCTTTAGCAACTCTTATGTAATCCTTCCCTCCTTCTTTGCGATAATCAATGAGTGAATGGCTGAGAGCATCGCTTACCCACAATGCTCAGCGCGTTACTGTTATCATTTTGCACACTGATATCGTGGCAGGACAGTTAGAAAAATTACACATTTACCAAGACACTGTGAGATGGATACTGTTTTAACAAGTGGTAAATGGTTATAAAATGCCTTGTTCTGTTAATTTTTATAGCTGGCAATGACTTGTCAGTGGAAAAATAGCTATTTTCCTTTGTTTGGGTGGAAAAGAATTAGGAGTCCCTTGATCAGGCCTATGCAGTTTCAGACATGGAGTCCCATGCGCACAACGTGAACTGACAATCACCTTAAAAGCTGACAGGTCTCACTACTCTTCTACCTTAATGGTTCCAAGGGGAAATGTATTGAGAAAATGATATCCTGTCTGTGAGGGTATGGGTACCATGTGCAGCTTTCTTAAAGCTGATGTATACTGCTGTGTAGAATCTACGGCATAGGTAGTTGTGAAGTCATGTACCCCCCGTTATAGCATGACGCCTGTAGTTACATTTCTGGGAGGGTGCACGTTAGGCAACGGTGTAGCGTATACCGCTTTGCAGCTACCTATGGTGTACATACTATGCAAAAACATAAGCCTTCGTGTCCTGTAAGGAGATTCATGGTGATAAAGGTGAGTTAAGGAGAAACATTTTTATAACATGGAGCCCAACTCAGAAATAGCCTACTGTGGAACCTCAGTCTGTTTTTTCCCTCTAACAGCAAAGGTGTATTTACCTCTTCTCCTGAAGCACTTTGCAATGACTATAGCAATTTTATTTATTCTGTTTTTGTACATGATATTGATAGAGGCCTTGCAACAGTTTATGTGTGAGGAAAAACTGCCTTTATTTTGCTCCAGTTACACATCACAATGTTTTGGGTGACCGTCTTGTCATGTTTACTGATGCAGACAATTAAATCTTCCTCTGGGTTAAATTTGTCTGTCATGAATCGGAGATTGTTATACAATTCAAATTATTTTTATATACAGCCATTCACAAAATAGTTGTCCCAAGGTGCTTGACACGCCACGAGTCGCCAGCGGACCTGTTCTAAAAATAGCACAACTCACCAGTGAGCAGCTTCTAAAATTTTTATTTTATCCTGTGCATTACTAATTCTTATTTAATCGCATTTATATACATTTGAAAATGACAATAGCTAAAAAAAAGCATTTAAAACATGTTTATTATACGTGACGTTTAGATAAGTTTAGGAGGGAGTTTCAAAGCGGGAAGTAGCTCTGTTTCAAAAAGGTTGGTGAGCCCTGCGATAGTTAAACCATTACTCTTTTAAGCGAAAGTAAAAAATATGCTTAATATGGCAGGGAGGTAGGGTTGTCTATTGCTCTTCTATCAATCTCTAGACCCCAAGGACGTAATGGAGTACTTAACTGTACTAATTAAAATACGCTTCTAATTTAAATCTCGCATTTGAGTTTTTGCAAATCCGGAAAGCTGCGCACCATGACAGCCAAGAACATAACTACTTAAGTGACGGCGAATCCGAATAACATTGCACACGTCGGATATATTTTATCCTCAGCAGATGTGAACACGTAGTATTTGTATAACTATTGCCCGTTTATCTTGATGACCGGACTGAGGCCGTTAATCTTCAGGACCAACCTGGACCAAAAAAACTGAAATAACTGCACCGCGCTGATGGTCACCAACACCACCACATAATTCCCATGATGCAACGCGAACGGCTATTAAAACGTAGACCCGCTCTTCTCCGTCCTTCTTTCATCGCAGTCTTCTGGAGGTACGTGGTGTTATTTTTCTGGCCTGGCTCCGTAAGCGTGGTATCCTTGTTTTGTTTCGTATTTCTGGGCGTTTAATGACTTTTTCAAGACTTTTCTTGCAGTCGAATCCTTAGCGCTGCACATTTTTGGTAGTTTTAGGCTGCATTTTTGTGCGGGCGGGCGTAGCGATGAACACGTGTTTTGGGGAGAAGCTCCTAGGCCTAGTATATGCCTGAGTTATAGCATTACATACATACACACACACACACACACACGCGCATATATATATATATATATATATATATATATATATATATATATAAAAAAAAAGCA
>JABFEB020000043.1:14504082-14516427 GCA_019775895.2 Stomatorhinus ivindoensis
CCCAGTTTTAAGAAGGACTGAACCCCCCCCCCCCCCCCCCATGTAACGGTGCTTTATTTGTGTGACATCACTGGAAAGTAAAATACCATTTCCTGGTGAGTCATGTGACCCCTGCGAGCCTCTCACCCGTGAACGTCTCTCACGAACTTCTCCAGCTGCCTGGTGGAGGCTTGGGCCTTGAAGTGCTTCAGCTGGGGCTCCCCGTAAGCGCCGAGGTCCACGTACAGCTCGTCCTCGTCCCCTTTGGGGTGCACCATCCCGGGCTGACTGGGCAGCACGAAGGGGCACAGCCACATGGGGTACACCTGGCAAAGCGCGTGCACAGGCAAACACAGAGACACACACAGACACAGGCACACAGACACAGTCCATGTATTCATATCACTGTGGGGACTCATTAAATCCTAACTAATTCTACCTACTATAATAGTAACCTCTACCCAGCCCTAACTTAACCTTAAGTAACCAAATGAAATACAGGACTTCTGGCTAGTCTAGATTTTATTCACAGGTTTTTATGCAAATGAGGCATATATTGTAGGGACCTGAAGGAAAAACATCACAAGTGCTAAAAAGTAAAAAGTTTTACAGCATCATGGGGACATTTGGTACCTGCAATGTGGTAACACACACACACACACACACACACACACACACACACACACACACACGCCAGCATCCCCCCCACCCCCAGACACTCGCGGGGCCTCACGTGGATGTTGGTGTGGAAATGGCCGATGGCCTTCTCCAGGTGCCTCATGGGGACCAGCATGTCCTGGACCACATGGTGCTGCTCGTACAGCTTGCGGATCGTCTCTCCCTGGGTCAGTTTCAGCAGGGAGATTTTAGGAGGCACCATCCAGCCAAGGAGATACCGGAAGACAGGGTTGTTCCCGAATGGGATGATGTCCTAGGGCAGGAGGAATGTAACCTTACCAGGCAGAAATAGTGCTTATACACCCCTCACACACCCCATATATGATCCTCCATCCAGCAACAGCTACAATCAATTATGTCAGAGATCATTGCAGAAATTTGGGTAGGAGAAAGGAAAAATGGATGCAGCTGATCTGAACTGTTTAAGTTCTGAGGTTCAGCAAGAGACTATAAGCCTCCTGTCCCAACACTGACTGTCACGGTGACAGAGCAGTGAGCGATGCCTGTTTAAACCCTGCAGTACCTGTAACTCCCAGAAGATACTGCGGGTGTGTCTATGGTAGTAGTGCCTCAGCGGGATGTACTCCACGGCACCACGGTTCTCCCGCAGGAAGCCCTCCACGTGCCTGAAGAACCAGGGCTTGTAATAGCGGCCGATGCGGTTGACCTGGGGAAGACGGGGTGGAAGACGAGGTGATGCCTGCGAGAAGCTTCCTCGTGCAGCCTGTTCCGGCTTTGGAGCACCAAGGTGAGCGAGACCCACGGGGACAGATTAAACCGTCTTGAAGTCGACTCATTGGAAAAATAGCGGGAACACTGAGGTAGCAAGCAGAGGAAATGAGATGGCCGTCGAGGCTGGATCTGGGGGGGGGGCGCCCACCTTGTCTGGCTCAGCCTCGTCCGTCATGATTCCCGTCATGATGACGGCTTCGTCCCGGGAGAAGAGCAGCCCCTCCACGAACTGGTTCTCTTTGTCGGCCGACTCCTGGTTGAAGCGTTGGCAGATGGCACCGATGCCTCTAACTGGCATGTAGCTGAGCTTCACCCAAGCCCTCGCAGGGATGATGCGGACCTCGGCAGCTACCAGAAAGCCGAGAGTGCCACAGGACCAAGGGACGGCGTAGTACAGGTCTGCGTTCTCTTTCTGTGACAGCCGAGGGGTGGGTGGGGGCATAACAGAGTTACAGCCTCCCATCAACCACAAAAAAAGTGATTCCAGTACAGGATAGCGCTCTGCTGGAGCCGATTTCAGAAAGCAGAAAGTATGGGGCAAGGGCGCCCCCTGGCTGGGATGCCAGGGCACGACCTCGCAGCGACTTAATGATGCCCATTCACCTGAGAACATGCTAACAGTAGCCAACGTACAAGAAGTTATGTATCTATAAAAATGCAAAGCCTTAAACACACAAAAAAAAAATCCATCAAAACTGCATTACATAAAATTACTCAAAATGTGCTACAATTCTTGTAGTTTTCCAATGTGATGTAACAACACACACCCACACGATAATGAGGTCGCAAGAGGCCCAGCCAAGCTACAGGCACCTCTGGGGACAGCAAAAACAAAAAAAAAAAAAAAAAACTAACAAAAAAAAAAAAAGGACCCACTGTGCCCAAATGACAGCAAGAACCTCAGTGGAGATAACAGGAGAGTCTTAGAGACAGAATCATTGTATTAGTTCACACGCAGATCCCAGACACACACACACACACACACACACGACACGTGTGCTTGTGACAGGAGAGGGACTCACAGCAGTACAGCGAACCAGGCTCCCATCAGCCAGCACCAGCTCATAGGCGACACAGATGTGCTGGAAGAGGCCATAGATATGGGAGGACGACTCGATGCCTGTTCCCATTATCAGGCCCCCTGAAAAGCACACGGCGCCGTGATGTCACAGGGACCACGGGAAAAAAAACAAACATCTGCTGTACATAATTTAAGTGAAGCAGGACGTGCGCAAGCTAAGTTTCTGGGCGTTTAGCAAACCCCTGGGACGGAAGAGCTCGCCAGCTTAGCAAATACATCTGCTGGGGCGTACCCACGGTGAGGTCGTCAAGCTCGGGCAGCACAGGCAGGGTCCAGCCAATCGAGTTAAGGAGAGCGGTCACCTGACCCATGTTCACAAGAGGTTCCACACGCACTACCTGTTTTGAAACAATAGTGAAGCAGGAGGCACAGTGTTAACGAAGGTCGACTTGATTTGGTTATTTTACTCCAGCGAGTGAGTAAACAGAGTGAAGGCGGGACACGTGCTCTTCCGTTGGCCTCACCTGTCGCTTAGTGTCCACCTCCAGGATGTCCATGAGGTTAATCATGATGTTCTTATGAGTCTTCTTGTACTTGCCCACCCTCAGCGAGACGGTGAGCCAGCCTGGGCGGCCTGTGCACATGAATGCCTTTCCGCCTTCCTTTCTCCACTCTCGAACCTACCGCCAGGGGCCAAAGATTCACAGACATGAAGATGACAACTCAGAACCCTTTTGATCATAAAATATGTTTATTCCAAGTTGGATTCACAAAATATTGAACAGTAATGCTGAGAATAAATAGTGAAACCAGAACACTGATCTGTCCCCATACTTCATTGTATGAGGCTGCTCATACCAGATGCATACAGAACCAAACCGAGCCAAAAACCCAGGTGAAGCACCAGACTTGGCAGAACCAAAGTCATCGGGCCCAAACCGATGTGACCTCATACCGTCAAAATCACCTTTTTGAAATAATACCGCCACCCTGGAGCACCGGCTCACTGAACCACGAGCCAGAAACCCGCCCAAGGTGTACATGAGTTTGGTGAACACACCCATATCACACCCGAACCCAAAAGACTAGCAAACCATTCCTCCGCATGCAGGCATTGCTATGTTGTTTTGCTTACCGAGGGCACAAACGGCAGCCTCAGGTAAACGATTAACCAAACAAATACACACTCTGCCATTATGAAAAAAGAATCTCAAACACACTTTTACTTATCATACCGGAAGACGGTCTTTGTTTATGATCAGCCATGAAAACGTGTTCAGACACACAGCAGCCTGACCATAACATCACCGCTTCAGTCTTCTCGGATCCCTTACTTGTCTCTGTATGTCGCGGACACGCTGGTCGTGCTGTTTCGGAGCGGAGCACATCTTGAAGATGAGCCAGGCTCGGACATAGTAATACACATCGAAGATCACGGACAGGGGCAGCAGGAACAGGCACACGAATATCCACCTTTGGTGAATGATTACGTAGTCCAGTCCCTTAACTTTAACCCAGAGCAGAAACACTACGATTAGCCCTCCAAGATATAAAACCGGACCCATTTCACCCTAATTACTGCAATGTTTCTTCGGCGTTAATACTGAATCGATCCTGCAAGGTTAAAGTCCAATGCTGGCAGATTTATAAGAAATATCTTGATATGCTAGTTATACTCCTCTGGGCGTAAGTGCATGTACGTCCTTTCAGCTGGTCCCATCCGGAGTCAAAATAACCTTCTCAGAACAGGACTGACTTTATTGCAAACGCAGGTATTAATTCCTCACGGTCTTCTAGACGCTGCTGCAGAATTTGGCCACTGAACAAGAACCGTTCGCAGAGATGAGCACGCCCCCTCCGGCGTGTGGCAGCTCGCCCCGCCCCCAGAAGTGGTGATTGGCACAGACGTCACCAATCTCATCAGCGCCCGGTCGCGCGCCGTCGGCTCTCATCCAATAGAAAATGGGAAAAGCGTCACACCATTCACCGGCCATGTGGGCGCGCTTCACAACAAATAGATAAAGGCGACGCTTATGGTGCACGACAGACTGCGCATAGATCAATCAGATATCGCAGCACATTTTCAGACATTTCAGGAGCTTTTTTTTATTACGTACATTCTTCCAAGCACCTTCTGTTCCTGTAAAAAGTCAATTTTCTTAGTTTTAAATCTTTTGAGCCAAGCATAACAAAACGTCAGCAGAATAGATGGATGGACAGGACGAATATTTAATCAGCTTCTCTAGTCTAATGCCACACAGGAAGGCATATCAATGTTAATTTTCCTTAGGATTAATATCAAAGAAAACAAAATAATCAGACAGAAAAAACCCAATCTTTGTAAAAGGCTGTGCATTCCAGTTTATTTATCAAAGATTACCATAACCAAACTGCTGTACAAATTAAAACTCAGTCTGACATGCATTACATGATTCCAACCCCCAAGTTCCAGCAGGAAATGAATGTCCAAAGCAAGAAAATGACACTGAATAAAAACCCGTATTGATGCATATCCCCACCTCACCCCAGTTAAAATCAGAATGGATTGACTGACACCTTCTCAGACAGTTGTGGTCACCAGGAGAATGGAGGGGGGGGGGGGGCTTCCTTACAGTTTCAGATGCTTCTAAACATGCCCTGCGATCAGCTGTACCGAGACAGGGAAACGAGGTCCTTGGCAATGTCACATTGAGAGATTTTACGATTGTATGTTTTATTTTTCTAATCAGATCAACTTGTCATCCAAATGTATCCCCTGGAAACAAAAGGTGTCAGAGAGGGGGGAAAGTGTGTTAACATCAGCGCCTTATATAGAAGGCATACGGAGCAATGAGCTATGACGTCATCCGCCCTGTTCACACTCTCACCTTCAGCTGTAATTGCGTTACTATTCTATCGGGTACACTGTGCAACGAAGTAAAGGAACTGGAGTTTTTTCTTTTCTTTTTTTTAAAGTTGCATATCAAGATGGTTTCCCACAAATTCCTCACTGGGGTTTTACCAATAAACTGATGTTTAAGAGGTGAAGCTATGGAAACCACAATTACACACAAAGGCATATGAAGAAAAAAAAAATTCAGCAAACATTCAGTTTGAGAGGGAGAGAGAGCGTGAGAGAATCAGTTACAGTCATGAGGTGAATTCAAGCTACAGGCATCCAAGTGTAGCGAGTAAAGTCACCTCCAATACAGCTGCTTCCATAAAACACTTATCAGCAGAATTAAATGCTTACATCTCTTTTCAATCTTCATATAGTTCAGTGCATCAATCGCCCCACTACTGTCCCTGGCAGAAGGATCAGCAGGTAACTATTCCTCTGAAGGCGCTGAGCCGTGCCAAATGTGCAACCCGAGCCACCCCAAGTGTGGCTTCAATATTAAAAGGCGACCAGGTCCCGCCTTCCTTTGCTAAAAAACACCAATCACAGGCAGCTGTGTGATACTGCAGAAGGTTAGCCCAGATACCCCCACATATCTGTCACTCGTTCTCCCTGCTGTGCTTTTCAGCACTAATGACGACCGAAGGGAGGGGAGGTTACATCACCAAGCCATCTCACTGTCAGGAAGGCCGAGGTGAAAGATCTGCTCAGTGGGTTCCAGGCAAAAAACTAGTAAAAAAAGAAAGGTTCTCTCTTTCAGTCTCTCTCCCTTCAAGTTTGTGCACATAGGTGTGAAGATAAGGCAGATGAAGCTGCGACATTGACACACTAAAGCGGGCAGCACCCACTAAACGTCGGCTCAGGACACGGACGCCCCCTCTGAGCATCCCTCCGACAGTGACAGGCAGGCCATGTGAGAAGCCCCTGCATCGGCATCTCTTAAGGGGTAAAGGTACCCGAGGGAGCAGTGGGCTGTCACAGACCAGTCCATAGCCTGGGCATCCCTTGAGAAAGTCACATGATCTCCAAACCAGTTGACACAGCAAACACGGACGAGGGAAGGGTGCTTGCACGGGAGTCCGTAGCGTGAGGCACACGCTTGGAAAGAGGGACACTGCATCTGGAGAGCAGAGGACCTCTTCTAATATGTTGGCACCTATGACCTCTGTGGTCTCTCCGGCTAGACTACCGCCAAAAGCACACCCCTGCTCCAATCCCATAAGGCATTGCAAACAAAAGTTCCTATAGGCAGTCTGAAGATTTCACAACTGAAATCACAACAGTAAAAACAAGGGTGATGGATGCTGCAGCAGACGGCCGCCACACCGGCCGTCGTGTTGGGTGACGCGGCCTCTTCGCAGGTCGCCGGATGCCGTCAGTTGCATTTATGCACCTTCCGACTGTCCGCCGGGTTCAATCCGGCTCCAAGCCGACCCAGGCTCCCAAGATCTCCTGTGTTTCTGCGAGACACTATCAATGTGTCCGAAGCGGGGGGGCTGGCCAGGCGGCTGACTTACAGTTCATGTCCCAAAACACCTGAAGTTAATATAGCACCTCAATCACCTCCCCACTGAAACTGGGTTTTTCACACAGCGAATCTGTTTGCAAGCCTCTGCCCTCATACAAATTAAACCATATTTAAAAAAGGCATCTTACTCCCAGAAGGACACCAGCCAAAGTTGCTTTCATCAGATATAGACTAAAATTGACCTTAAAGTGCATAAGAACAGGATTAGTAATTATATTTGTCTTAACATTCACAAACATTGGCGGGTCCCTCCTGGAGAAGATCACACAAGTATTTTTTCCATAAATCAACTCAGAAGAAAATAGGATCTTTAAAATATGTAACATTTGAAATTAGAGCTATAGAACAAATCTTTACAGCATTTGGAATATCTCGCATTTAATTACATTGGCAAATACCAAGTTTAATGAAATAAAAAAAAAAAAAAAAAAAACAACAAAAAAAGAAACCCAAAAATAAACGCAATACTTGATTTCTGAACTAATTAAACCTTGCCTCTATGCTCATGGGTAGATTTAGTCCATGAATTGTTTTATTATATAATAAAACCTTTTAGCCCCATAGTGATGATCAGCTTAGATAAAAAATATATATATAAATTTGAGGCCAGTGACTCCTGTATCTGAGCAGGGCGACCCCTGCTCACCATAGCCAGAAGGGAGGTGTCCTTCGCAGGCGTGGTGTCTCCTAGCACCCAATGGGAAGGAAACGTCCTGACCAGTAACATCACTCCCACGCAGACCCCTCTTGTGTCTTCTTGAACTCAGTATGAAGATGCCTCTTGTCCAACCAGGATTGCCAAATGCCTCCTGCAGGGGGCGCTCCCCCATCGCTGGTGGATATTATTAGGGGTCCACGTCTTCCAGGTCACTCCTGGAGTCTCCTAACATCATGGGAGATTCTGAGCCCTAAGATGAAGGAGAGGAGTTGCCCTTCTTATCAAAGGTTTACATATACATACGGTAACAGGTTCCAAATGCCGGCATAACACGCATTGTTATTTTGAGTGAAGTTCATTTCTTCATAGTCCAGGTGAAGTTCCTCAGAGCTCTGCTGACCGCCGTGGCTTTAATTCACATCAAACACAGGGCACCTCTGCCCATGAGTGCTGCACTCTTGCTGGCCCTGACACCAAGGCTGCAGGACAGCAGCAAGAAAAGCAGCTTCACGGGACGGTACCTGTCTCAGGCTGCGCTCGGCGTTCTCGTTGGCGGGGCTGCCGTCGGAGCCGTTGCTGCTGCCCGACTGCTCCTTCTCGTTCAGGAGAGCTGTGGCGTAGGCCAACGTGTCCTGGGGGGGGGGGGCAGAAAGACAGCCTGTCAACAGCTGAGGGAGCTAAGGTCTGAAAACGAGAGAGTGACATGTTCTTCTGAGTGCTCCACATCAGTCGGGTTAGACAAAGCAGAAGTCCATTACAGTAAGCTACCACGGGGGGGGGGTCATCCATCCATCCATCCATCCATCCGAGGGTCTGGGGAAGTGGCATCACAGGACACAGGGACGGGGTAACAGAGCTCCTACTTATCATTAAAGCTAACTGGCACTGCCAGTGGTCACCCAGGGTGGGGCTACTTCCGGGGGAGCGGCAGACCCGCAGCTCGCCCTACCTGAGCTGAGATTGTGCGCTGGAAGGTTTTGGCAGTTGATGTTTCATTTGAAACGTTGCTCTGGGGGGTCCAGTAGTGCTCCGACATCTAAAACGGCAAAAGATGATTATCTTATTTATTGCACTTGGGAAACTGGACAGTTTTCACGTCAACCAAGTCTCCGTGACAGAAAGAGACATGCAAGGATTTGTTGGCGAGCTCGTTTTGGGGTCAGCCAGCTTCCAGCTCTCCTGGAGCACTTGGAGTTGAGGTCCTTGCTCAAAGTCCTAATGAAAACAAGGAGGGATTTCGCAATATCATGAAAAAAAAAGTCTTGATACCATTGTAGAAATGCGACAATAGCTACTAAGATTTACATGGTTATTTCAGGAACACAGCTGCATTCTATTATCTCTCTGTCAAAAATGGCAATGCTTTTGTTTGAACAGCAGAGGGGCCATGATGTTCTACTGTGAGTGCAACGCCCCCCCCCCCCCACCCCACAAGAGAGCTGCTGCTGCTACAGATTTTATTTTCATTATACCATTTTCTTATAAAATGACTGCTGCATTGTATTGCAATTGTACATACAACCAGTCATGCTACAATGTGAATACGTGAAAAACCTTGTGATCACTAAATTTTGTTCTGAAATACAGATACCCAATATGGGTAGGGAAATGCGAATCCAGGGCTTCGTAACTTACGGCAAATGAAATTAATTCAAATAATAAAAATAGTGATACTAGTGGCCAAATGTAATTATTTCTTGTTTTTAAATTCATGTAATAATATTAATAAATATCAAACATCTCCTATGGGTCTTAGTCTCATTGCCTAGTAAATATTTCAACCGAACGTGCCAAAGTCTAACTTGTCGTTTGCTGAGTCAGGAATAGTGACCCCACTAGGTGGTGCTCTCGGGTTACTTTGGGACATACTTTGAGCCCAGACAGCATTATTTAGTGATGTCAGAAAGCGTTTCTCCCCAAGGCCAAATCGCACCGTAGTTCGCATAATGCTTTTCTCTCCGACTAAAAATCGAGCAAATACAAATGCGATGCCAGTTTGTATTGGACTTGGGTACTAACATATCAATCATGTTAGAACAGATTCACAGTGTTACAGCAAGACTCACTACATAGTTCAGTCAATCATTCCCAAATCAATTCATACCACTTTTTGCACATGCTTAGGTCATACCTAGCTACTTTTGTTTCGCTAAAGGAAAGCAGAATCACATTCATCTAATTTGGATAAAAATGAAAAATTAATAAAATGATTTTTTCCAAGGCTATTAATTTTTTAATATCGTTATAATTACTGCATGAGTACCATGAGGTTTCTTTGGATCGTTACTCCCCTAGTAATCGGATTATTTAGCTGGCTATGGGACTCAAACTCATCACATTCCGGATACAAGCCCAGACTGGAAGCTGAGAAGCAGCCGGGTAGGGCGCACAGAAGCAGTCGGGTAGAGCACACTTCTACCTTTTTCTGCAGCCACTGCACTGCCCAGCTCCAGTGGCCTGACAGCTCCTTGAAGTAATCCTTAGCTGGAGCACATCTGAGAAGACAGAGCACAGTGACCTTCAGGGAGCATCTCCACTTAGGGACAGGTTTCAAAGGCCCAGGAGAGCCCAGGTGCAGAGCAAGAAATATGGAGCGTAGAAGGCAAGTTCTCACTTTTGAGCCAGGGTGACTAGGAACTTCACGCACTGATAGCAGCGGCTGCTGTCGATGTTGTTGCTCTGGTGCATTAGAGCTGGGGGGCAGGAGTGAATGGGAGACGAAGTGCGTCATCATTGGGGAGCATGTTCAGCGTCACCATAAAACAGAAAATAAGATTTCCACTTTAAAACTGCAAAACCTACATTGGGCTGAAGAGCATAAGGGTGAAGTATCAGACACAGACAGAGAGGACTGCCCTCTGTACGTACCCAAAAGTCCTTTGTCAGACTCGAAGGCGTACTTCAGCCTCTGTGACTGCAGGGGGTCCTCAACCATCTAAGAAACCAAAGTCAGTCACTAGGATATACGAGAGCAAACTAATCAGTGAGAACAATCATAAGACGGGAATAAATCCAAAGCACCAGCAGGGGAACTGAAGCTCCCACTTTTACAGGAACCAGGGGCTGGTCGCGATGAGACAAGAATCAGTATCAGCCGGAAAAAAAGAGTAGCCAAGCAGGAAACAATTCCTGATACTGACCAGGATCTCCAGCAGCATCTGGAAGACGTTCTTCAGTTCGTGGGGAGGTGCCGTCTCCAGCTGATTCTGATGGCAGAGGCAGCAGGGGATGGAATGAGGAGAAGATTTCGGGGTTAAAAAGCGACCCTCGGGGCCCCTGAGCATCACAGAGGACGGAGCAGCTTCCTGAAAGCGCTTGAGCTGGTGAGGGACCTGACTGTACCTTGAGCGACTGCAGCACGCCCAGAGAGAAGAGCTCATCGCAGAAGCAGCAGTAGTTGATCATCTCGATGAGGAAGGAGAGCGGCCCAGACAGCTCACGCATGGCGAACATCACCTGAGGCATCGGGGGGGGGGAGGGGGGATATGAGGGACACATCTGAGCCTCGGAAGGGCGGCGACACTAACAGCAGCAGCGCCGACGGTGACGGCGGCCGACACGTCACCTCCAGCAGATAGGGCTGTCCCTCCGGTTTGAAGAGCAGCGTCTCGATGTCGGCGTGCAGCGGCAGGAGGGGGCCGCTGCCGGCAGACAGCTTGTGGGGACCCGGGGCTGCGTTGGCGGGAGGGTAATGATACAGGGAACGATGAAGAAGCGCCAACACCCAACTGGACATGGGCCACCAAACACGCTACGAAACCCAACTGCGCTGGGCATTACTGAAAGGCAGCGCGAACAGGACTACAGGCAAGGGGGGCTTCTCAGACATGTACTGACCCACTGTTCTGTGTTTGGAAAGGTCCGAGTGGAGCACCAGCAGGGCTAGGCAGTTGTGTAGGTGGAGGAACTCACGGGCCTGGGCAGAACTCCATCGCCGGTTCTGTGTGGCAGTAGAAGAAAAGGCTGAGAGGCCAGGAGCAGTGGGCCCGCCTGCTGAGAGAGGCCCCGCCCACAACAAGAGGCCACACCCACACATAGAGGCCCCGCCCACACATAGAGGCCACACCCACACATAGAGGCCCCGCCCACACATCTACCTGGTTGTTCTGCCTGTGAGGCCCCAGCAGGAAGACGAGCATTCGGCGGTAGGCAGCATGCTTCAGCAGAAGCTGACACGGCCCGTAACCCTGGAGGCACACGGAAACCATTGGGGATCCTAATGCGGCTGAATGCAGTAGCGATGAAGCTACACTGCAGATCCCCGTTTCCAGTGTCAATGTCCTGAAACGCCACACTGACAGGCGGCCTCACTCACCCTCTGTAAGAAGTTACTGAATAACGAGAAGTACTGTGAGCAGTTCTTGCAGTTCTCTGGGACGTCCTTGTCCAGGAGGGACAGCAGCACATCCAGCAACGTGTCCAGGCCCTTGTCCTGGAAGTGGAGTGCGCTCTCCAGCGTCTTCTCCAGGATTGTGGCCACCACGACACGGACCTCCCGCACGCTGGACTCCAGCAGACAGACCCTGGGGCAGACAGTGAAGGAAATATGGACGATGAGTGCTCAACATGTATGGGATCTCCTTCAGAACACCTGGGAGAGCGTCCCTAGAGGCCACCTAATAAAACTGGCAGAGAGGAGAAGTAGGGTCAGCCAATCCCTGGAGCAATTGGGGTTAGGGGCCTTGCTCAAGGGCCCAACAGTGGAATCACTCTGCTGAACCAAGGATTCGAACTTGCAACCTTCAGAGTCACAACCCACACAGCTGTCCCCCCCAAAACAGCACAAATTTTCGATTGGTACTGTACATCAGGGCAGCATTAGTATTGCCGATCCCCCTCTCTGTCAAAAAAAAGGCTGCTGGGCAAAGCAA
>JABFEB020000043.1:14535490-14553632 GCA_019775895.2 Stomatorhinus ivindoensis
ACGACTGCACCCTCCGCCACTTCCAGGAGGACAGCGGAACACGGCTGCACCCTCCGCCACTTCCAGGAGGACAACAGAACAGAGCTGCACCCTCCGCCACTTCCAGGAGGACAGCAGAACAGAGCTGCACCCTCCGCCAGGCCGTCAGACGCATTGACATTTAGTGCACAGAACCCTCAAGATGACACCTTCTCCATCCGTCACCTATGGCCATATGCCGTGCTACCAATCAATGTGCCACACTGGAGAACTGGCAGCGGTTTCACAGGCATCATCTCATTCACTGCAAGTTATCAGTGATGCTTAATTGCCCAAGACGGCACAGGAGACATCAGGAACGCAACCCAGCACTACAGATCGCGGTGTTATAATCAGCAGACAAAATTTCAGTACGAGTGCCCCCAGCCCCCCCCCCACCAAAGAGCCTCCAGCCCCCATGAAGAATGTCACCTGAGTAGGCCGTGCGGCTCGGAAGATGACTCAGACTAAGAGCGCCTCAAGACACCCGTTCAGATCTGCAAAGGCAAATCCACCCACTTACGGCCTCATTAACTGCGGTGTGTTTCTTTCGATGAGTTTTGAACCCATCTCCCTGTACAGAGGCCTTAACGTGTATCACAGAGAGCAAGAGCTGCAGCAATTAAAGAAAAGGACGAGGGAGGGACGTTTTTACAGAACACAGGATGTAAAATGTATGTAATTGGAGTAAGATGGTTAAACTCGTCTGTAATTGTACAGGGATATTGCTGGCAA
Organism: Stomatorhinus ivindoensis; assembly: GCA_019775895.2. Taxonomy (NCBI): domain Eukaryota; kingdom Metazoa; phylum Chordata; class Actinopteri; order Osteoglossiformes; family Mormyridae; genus Stomatorhinus; species Stomatorhinus ivindoensis. The sequence goes on from JABFEB020000043.1 coordinate 14,536,244, forward strand.
AACAAATGAATTAAGGTTTAAAACATTTGAGAGTCAGGGCAGTAAACAGATAAAAAATAAGGCACATTTCTGTGTAAAACTAATCAACATCAAGCAAAACGTTTCTCAATATAACTCCACAGTCCTCAGAGATACAACAGCTACAGGCATGAATTTCAGCTGAAGGCAACGCAACACAGAGTGAATCAGCACTTATTTGATTTTAGGCGACATCTGTATAGCAGAGCACCATGCACACGAAGGCACTGGGTCTGTTTCCCGTTACATAAAGTATAAGCAGCAGTGCACCACGCTCCCGCATCAGCCCATAACCGTGATCGCGGACGTTGCGGCCGTCTCTTACATCTTCCGGCATACGGCAGCTTTAACCGATTCACAGTGCTACCGGGGAGTCACACTGGAGACATAATAGCACCACGTCCTACTGTCCGTGCGCCGGAAAATTAAAAACACCCCCACTCTAACGAACGCACACCAACACACAGAATGGGGACTCTCCATTCATTTCCATAACCCTAATCACAACTATGACACCATTAACCCCTAACCAGCCCTAAGCTTAACAATAAATAACCAAAGAAAATACAAGACTGTAAAAAATATCCCCAAGGTCAAAATAACAGGTTTCCCCACAACGTAATACATACAGACCCCCCACACACAGACCCCCACTTACCCCGATTTCAATCTCTTCAGCATTCAGTCTGCCTTGGATTGCAGTGAAACCTCCCATCTCTCCAAACTAGGATGCAGAGGAAACCACTTAAGAAATCGCTGAAGCACGTGTCCCAGATTAACAGACGGCTTTCCCGGGGGAAGAAAGAGCTATTTAATAAGGCATTAGCCAGCGTCTCTGCAAACACTGTTGACTGGAGCCTCGTTAAGAAGCTAATAATGGACATTATGGACATAAAGAACATTGTGGATATTTCAGTCTGCTTCACAGGTGTAACATTACTCACGATAATCCACAGTGGCACGTGGGTCTAGGCTAAGGAGGACCCTTTATGAGTAAGCACTTACTCGGTTGACCAGATCCACAAGCCAGCCATGCGGCTCCTGAAGAAAACACAAAAGACCTTCATTTTATTCTGACGGCAACTTTGATAATTCAGCAGCGTGTTACAGACACAGCTCACTTCATGAAGGCCGGCACTAAATCGGAAAGCGTAGTAAACAAGCACATATTACAGCAGGTATAAGAATTTACAAAAATACAGTAGAATCCCATTATAACGGACTTCAAGGGACCTGGCAAAACAGTCCGTTACATCCAAAGTTGCTGTATGCATAGAGCACATCTACAGGACACCATTTACTCATGCGACACCCCAGCAGACACACTTGTGGTATAGATTATTATATTGTACATGTAATCTAACTTTACCGGACCAGATGCGTAACTATTAATAATCCTGACTACGAATCTGCGCTGGATATCACCGGCACGCCACACGCCTTGCAGGCGGAGCCTGCATGTCCGTTATAGCTGAACAAAACTACAGCAAAACCAAATCATTTGTCCGTTATAAGCGAAATTCCGTTATATGCGAGTTCGCTACATCCGATGCTTTTTCTGCATGTTCTTAAAGGTGCACGGCCTGGACCAACGGACCTCGTCCGTTATAGATGATATTCCGTTATAAGCAAGTCTGCTATAATGAAATTTTACTGTAACCGCAATGTATTCTGACCCCACCCTCCCTTCAAAAATGAAGTATTAACAAGCAGACTTTGAAATGTACAGGTTCCCAATTTTCTCAAATACTCCGCATCATTTCAGCCAGCCAGCCAAAGAGCCTGCGGCTATAGGCTTGATTTTTGAACTAGCTGCGGCAAGTTTTAATTCAAACACATCTAGCCTTGCTAAACAAATCTATTCTTGCAGCCCCAGACTCCGCAGTGGGATTGTCCACCTCCATAGCTGGTATAATAATCCTTTCAGCAAATTTCAGGAGCAATTGCTCTGTCGATGTTTTCCAAGAGCCGCACGTAATGATAAACGTGAATGCAAAATAAATCAAAATTTATTCCTGCCCCAAGAGGTGAGAAGGGATGGATGGAATGAGTCAGTCATTCTTACCTTCTGGTAGCTGGATGTGGGGGAGACGGCAAACATGTTGTCCTCACCGAACACCTCGAGCCAGTTCCTCTGACAAGCCTTCATACGGTTCTTGAAGTGGTACTCATTGTCAGGGTTAAAGGCCTTTATGAAAAGGAAAACCACAGTCAAGTGCCTTTCTGCTGAGTAAGCAAGAAAACCTTGGGAGGAATCAAATAGCATTAGCATTTTCCATACATATGAAATATCAGATCTCAGTCAACAGGTCCACCATCAGTTGACACAGGTAGCCCACCTTTGGCATTAGTCATTTTTCATATGATTATGATCATTACACCAATTGGATAAGACACTTAGCCAAACAACATCACCCTAACCTATTTTACCTCAAGCCATTATTTACCTAGGAAATACAAGTCTCTATTCATACAGTCTCCATACAAGCAGGTCATGTAGAAATGCCTGTATTCACACATGCGGGAATTTACTGCTGAAATGCAGGTCTCTATTCAGAGGTATTTTTAGCTCCAGTTTTAAAAAATTACTTTAATACAAATTGTTGATCATTTGTCTTTCAGTTTGCATTTTTACAGATCTTCATAATTTAGTTTCAATTTTTAAGAAGAAGCCTTTGAATAAAAACGCGCAGCCATAATGTATTATATATCACGGCATAGCTTTAAAACATTGTAACCCCTAGAAAACAACCATAAAGACATGTGTCCATATCGTCAAGGAACAGACTTGACTATCACTGTCCAATTTCGAACTTTGGTTCAAAGATGTTACAGAAGAGTATAACGACGGCAATTCTCACAACCTTCTTGACATCCTATATTCAATATACAGCCAAAGCAGGCCATTCACCCTCTTTGTAAGTCTGAGTGACTCGATTGGCCAGTGTGTTCGTGTTAAAGATCTAACATGCTATTATTTCTTTGATTGTGCCGACTTTCATTCCCAAACGGGAGATCAGTATGAGCAAAGCTTTTTTAATAGGGACCAATAATATTTCTTCTTGGTTGTAAACAGCGCGAGAGCTTCAGTCATGACGTTACACAGAACCCTAGAATTCATAGCTGAAATTGCGAGAGTCAGTTGGCATCTAGCTGGGAATCTGCTGGAGGGGAGAAGTGAGGAAACACTGTTGCTTGGTTCATTTCATTTTAATAGATAAATAAAATCTACTTTGAACATTAATCTATTTCAGTCCCTTTTCTTTTTCCATGATGTGAAATTCCTGAACCTCCATTTAAACATGCTTGTTATAGCAACTTTGGTGCAACTTTAAATTAGTTGTGCTCTTTCCCTCAAACTGCACAACCCAAATTCCACTGCTGACATCCACAATAAAAAATGGAAATCACAAACTCATTTTTGTTAGTACTGTAGTTCTGCTCACTTTTTGTGTCTGGCACTTTTAGTTTCGATTTTGTAATCATTTCAGTTTCAGTATTTCTTCACAATAATACTCTTGCTCTATTCATAGAGGCTGGTATTCACTGAGGGAATGCAGATCTACAGTCATACGAGAAACAATTTAGTCTATTTCAACAGGCAGGTATTTACTGAGGACGTGCAGCAGTTTGCACCAGCAGCAGGTAGCCAGGGCCCTACTAGGACCCACCATGGTCAGGACGCTCATCAGCCCCACGGGGACGGGTTCCTGCCTGACCCGCTCCGCCACCAGCTCCACCAGCAGCATGAGCATGTTGTAGATGCCCTCGTGAATCTCCGTGCCCCACTTGTGCACAGCGCTTGACGTCAGCAGCTGACGGAAGAGATGCCATCAGTTATTCTTTACGCAGACAAACAGAGTGTTTACCAATTTCATTCTGCCTCCAATTTCTTGTAGTTGAATATGTCCTGGATGGTTTTAAGCACCCACTTCCTCACCAAAGGCAGGGACACCCCCCCCCCCCCAGAGGGATCAGACCCTATGATCTCTCGGGCCGCAAGCCCAGCACTGCCTGTATGTTCCTTGGCACACCCGGCCGGCGGCCGCCCTTACCTTTTTGAAGGCTTCTGGCATGCACCTGTCCATAAATCTCTTGCAATTTTCATCGGCATCAGCAAGACCTGGACAAAGGGGGGGGGGATAGTGAATTACCGCATCTCCACTGCAAGCGCTCTAGCTCACACAATCTGCAGTGCGCTATAACAAATAGCGTCCCACGTTATTATAATACACACATAAAAAGTTCTATAATACCCTGGCATAGCAGGTCAGCGGCAAGGCACAATGAAAAAGGCTAAAACCTAAACACAATCCATACCCATACACAGCAGTACACCTTCCCTTCCCTCTGACTTACCGAGTCTGGCCAGGCACGTGGAAGCGACAAGGCACTTGCCCAGTGACTCCTCTCGCTTATAGGGGATGGACCAGTGGTCGGTGAAGACGCGGCCCTCCAGCTCGTATAGGTTAGTGGTGGGGAACTCCATGTTCCCGTCCGAGCAGTTGCCATTCTCATCGTTACTTCTTTGCTGAAGGGGCGGCAGCCATTGACCGGGGTGTTAAACCTGGAGGTCCAGTGTGACTACACAGTCATTGCACTTAAGTTACACAGTAAGTTACACTGCTCACAGAGCCATAGAGCAGCACCATGCCCAAGCATTCATCAAACTGACAAGCAGAATGAACTTTTCCATTATAACTAAAACTAGAAGGCTGGTAAATTGCAACAGTTACAGTGAGAAGCATTTAAATTTTAGGACAGTTATGCCAATTGACAATGAACTTTCAAGGTATTCTTTAACTCGAACTCCACATGAGCAGTAAAGCTTTCCAAACTGCCCCATTTATTAATTTACCCTGCCTTTTGATTGGCTGAATCAATGCAACTCAACAACGAGCCTGTATCACAAAGCAGGACTTCTTCCTTAGCCAAATAACCAGTCAGGTTTAAGATACTCTGGGCTCAATGTAAGTGAATGAACATGAAATGCATCGAAAGCAAGGAGTCCTGCTTCATAACACAGGCCCCAGGACTCCAATATCAGATAAGCCCACGGGCCACAACCAGCATTTCAAAAAGTTGATAGTTAATGCAAATCCAAAGATCACTCTGCAGTGCGTGTTGATATCCAGATTGGGGGGCACGACACGATGACGAAGACATTCACAGGCAAATTTTTGAGAAGCTTAATAATGCTGTTGGTTTATTCAAAGTGCACTTGTCGCAATTTCCTTAGAAACAGTGAAGAGTGGTTTTGGGAGCCACACCGGAAAAAAACTCCCTCCATATCACAATCAATCCCCAGGGAAGCCAAGACAGTTGAACTCAATCAACCCCCCATGTTATGGTAACAGACATTTTAAGGACTCGTGTCGTCATATACTGAGGTGACATGTCCTGAATGTGTCTGTAGTGACCTGGATAATAAAACAGTTACCAGATGCCACATTGAGTCTAAGTCAGGACATGTCTGCTGTGATCAGCTAATATCATGGATTTCAATCTTTGCTGCACATTTCAGGAGTAGGGGAGGTGCAGGAGAGGCACCCACCACATGACAAACCACCATAAGAAGCCTTTGGCGGCCGATACCTCAGCACCACACAAGTCCAAGTGGAACAGTGCGAGTCTCGTCCAGTGGCTGGAGGGCCAATCCTGCCACCAACCTACAAATTTCCCCTGCAAGTTGGAGGACCTGATTGCAGGGCTGGATGTAGATTAACGTCATATGGCATAATGTCATAACCCAAGACTAAGCAATTGCAAGGTTAAGGGACTTGCTCAAGGGCCCAATGGAGAAGAATACACAGGTACTCACGCCGTTCAAACCAGCAACCTTCTTGCTGGCACAGGACCCTAGCCTCAGAGCCAGCACTCCACACCATTTTAGGGATAAATGGGTAGCAATTAAGGAGCTCCTCAAACAGGGCCTGTTCTTATGAACTCCGATGCTGTGCAGGTAGCGTGTTCTCTGTACTCCCTTTCATTTCGTGTAGTTAGCTTTTTAATAATGTTTCGTATTGTCTGTTCATCGTCATTTACTGTTTAATAGACGCAATAAGAATTCCTGAGTCAGTTACCAGGGAGTAATTTACTCTAATACCACTGGACCTTAAACAGCAGCACATGAGGGTGGCCTATGATTATACATCATTGCAGCGTCCCACTTACACTAGATTAGATCAAGTCGTTAAAACAACTATACTGACCAACGAGGGCCACTGACGAGAGTAAGGTCTGTTGTAAATAATGTACAAAACAAGTAACGCTACATAAGCACAGGACACAGAAAGCTGCAAACTGTCCACAAGGCCGAGATTATGGTGCGATCACATACTGGTTAGATTGTACGTCAAGTCAATGACGCCGTCAGAAGGCTAAGGGATATTACTCAAGTGTTACCAAATATCACTAAAGGCAAGTAATAACTAAAAGGAAGAACTCAGTTACACACATGCTAATGCAAGTATTAAGCGGGGTCATTTCCCCTGAAATTTATCACACGTTTCCCTTAAACATCTGCAGTCCCACAAGTGCCAGTAAGATATTCTCCTTTGACCTCAACACTTGACCTGGAATTATCCATTTCCTAATAGACGTACTTCTCCCGATGAATTCAATAAGCTTATAAACCCATTAAAACAAATAAAAATGTATCCTGAACCTCTGACCTGTGCTTTTTTCCTCAAGTGATGCATTTTAAGGTCTTTGTTCATTAACAGACTCTTCTCATTGATCAGACATGACTATTGGGTGACAAGCCCAGTTGGAGAGATTCAGCAAAGCTATAACTGTCCAACGAAAAGGTTTTATACAGATACATGAGACATCACTAAACAAAAATCACACAATTTCTCTACAGATAGTTCAGAAACAGCTCATTCTTTATGTGCAGGTTAACAATTATGTTGAGTATTTTTTGTAAAAGTACACATTTAAAGATCAAAATATTCTGCTGTACACAGAATTCCAACGTAACGCTTTCCCTTTCAAAGTGTCCTCCTTGCAGCAGATCCCAAAAGTGCACTCAATTTGCCTAATGTCTTCTAAATGACCATTTAGCTGACTATATTCGAAGTCACACAGATGACCACGTGACCCGTTGTGCCGTTTCCGCTGAATGGCATTTTCTGGGTACGCTCTCAGTGCCGACCGGTTGTGTCCCATTCAAGGGGCCGCTGTGAATCTGGCTACTCAGCAGAGGTGCATTTTGCATCCAAAAAAAAAAAAAAAAAAAAAACAGGCCATGCTCCAAAATGCACGGGACACGCGAGTTTGTTTTCAATGGGCTGCTTGTTTTCGCCTCAGTTTTGGAAGCCCAGCTGAACAGCTGCAAGTTGTGATGCAGGGAGTGCTACCGCTCGTCTTAAATGTGCCCATGTCATTTCAGGGAGTCAAAGGGAAAAACGCTACAGGACACAGCTTCCATCATACCAAATGAAAACAATCACAAAACGTGACAAACTAAAATATTAACGGTGTGATAGTCGTGATCTGGGACATCAGTAGCAAGGATCAAACAGACTGTCAACAACAGTGTTGAATGTAAGCCTTTATTTACTCACAATTTCTTATAGCCTTGACCTGAAATGATAATTCCCACATGTACTGGGGGGCAGGGTTACACCCCTGTATTTAAACAGACCTCACACTAAAGCTAAAGGCAGAGGGTGTTCACCTGTTCCCCAGGTGTGTAAATACAACAGCAGAATCTGATGAATTACAACTCATGAAAGCAGCCACTGTACCAAAAAATCTGGCCTGCCCCAATGTCAGCAATAGGCAGCCATATAGAGTCAAATGTAAATCTCAAGTCAAAGCAATGTTGGCATAAACAATGTTGTTTATGCCCTACAGCTCCTGTTAAAATAATAGGAGATGGGCAGGTACAACTGCTGAGAAACAGCAGTCTGCTGTAGGCTACAAAATTGTGTAACACTTAAAACGGTTTAAAATTTAAGAGGAACAAATATCAATTAAATCTTCAAAATGGGAGGTGACCTAATCCCTTACCCTGTTCATGTCACGGCAGAACAAAGCACAATTTTATTAGGTCTGAAACATTAGAGGGCACACATTTCAAATCTACAGGTGTCCTGGTCCTTTCCTCATCTGACTATCACAGTAAGAACCTGTCTCAAGTGTCCATACTTACACATCTTTGCCGGCAAATTTAAAGCAGTAATTTAAATCCCACAACAAAGCTGACGTCAAAGGCACAAAAGCATCCTTAATGTTAATCTGAACACAACTCATAGACACATTCTTTGCTGCCAATGGCATCAAGCAAATCAAGATTCCAGAGAAAGAATGATAAAACAGCCAATGGCCAGAGCATCACGTCTAATCCAGGAAGAGCTCGTCTTTTACAATGTTCAGCTCAGCACATCCTGATCTGTTCAGCTCTAAGAACAAGGTGTCCAGTCGTACTTTATAAATGTCATTCTGGGATAAGAGATTTTTAGCCAGGTAGCAATTATATTTTCCCACCATTGCCACATTACCAGCAAAAGACATCCACAAGACCTGATCAGGATTCAAGATCAAAAAAGGTTTGAGGTGCCATAGCTTGTTCATTACTGTGCATTGCAATCCTCCAGTGAGCACTGGTAAGTTTCATTATGACTCCAAACTGTGCTATAATTAGATGGGGCTCTCAAAGACAAACACCTGGGACTTACATGTCATGTTATTGCCAGGGGTAACCAACTAAATCTTGAGGAGAAGTAAACCTTCAAGGTTCCCAAGCCAAGGCACAGACGCCCAGTAAAATATATTAAAGTAATAAACATGGTTCCTAGCAAAGCTTAAACCATAAAAAGCCCAGTCTCGGTGATGCAAAGGAACACCAACTTATTTTGTCATGGTCCTTGTTCCGCTTTCCGCCCAGCAGAAAGAGAACTGTAAGGGCAAGACAATGATTCAGACTAACATGCATGTGTGAAACCCCTTTTTTTTGCAGCAATCTAAGGGAAGGCCAAATGCTCAAGGAGCCTGGATGACATCATGTATACATGGGACAGGAACACATTAAGGGTAGGACGGATAGCACAGGTCAATGGAACAACAAATGCATATGCATGCTTCAAAGCAGACATCACAGCACATGTTGCAAATAACCATTATACTCAATTATGCAATATCGGGGATAACTGGAGTCAGAAATAGAGAAAATGATCACGGAAAATTAAGACGTCAAAAAATGGCAGTTTTTAAATAACCCATCCCACCTTCCTGGCAGAATAACACAGGCCAATATGCTCCTAGATGTGGCAGATACGTTTAAAACAGGCGTGGGATTATCAAGGAAATAATTTTATCTGAGAAACGACGAATATGACGGGATGTTAACCAATATGCGCAAAGAGACGTTTTACATATCTAACAGGTCACTATTCCTCAGAAAGGAAAGAGTATATGGTCCTCAGACCAATTAAAAACTCTACTTTCTAACACCGTCCAACTATATAAAAACACGAGTACATCACTGGCCATTTAAACATTAAAATGTCAATTTAATAAAATGCGTTAGAAATTGACAGGCCGGCGGTTTACTACAAGTACCATTCATTCAGGTTTTTAAGGAGGCTGCAGCCGGCGGGGAAGGAAGGCCATTAGCGGACCGCAGTAAACGGCTCGTCATCTCCATCCACCAAGCTAACGACCCACTTAGTGCCTCAAACGCTAACAGGCAAAAAATAACATTTTTTAAATCCAGCGTGATGCTAAACAAGCAGCAAGCCGGCTGCTGACAGAGACGGCGAAAGCCAGTGTGGTGGGATACAGGCGCACGGTGGCGGTTAGCCTTCGTGCTAACAACCTGTCCTGAGCCGGGCGCAGAGAGAACGAAAGCGGCGGGGCGCTTCGGTTAGTTTATACTACTTATGATTGGTTAGTTTATACTACTCATGGTAACCGGTTACCCGCCGGAGTCCTCGCGCCGGGTTTGGCGTCACTGAGGTTTTTTTTTCCGCGCTCTCGCGCCCTACAGCGCTCGTGACAGCCCGCTGTGCCGCCTCGCGCCGAGCCGCCCGCATGCATTCAAATCGGCTCATTAAAGCCGCACAAAATGACAGCCCGCGCCAAATATACGGACGCGGGTTGGCGATTCCGTCTTACTTCGCCCTCCACCACGTCGTGGTAAGCGGGAGGTGGGTCAAATCCTCCCGTGCCGCTCCCGCTGCGACCGCCACCGCTCTCTCCGTCCCCTCCGGATCCGGGCCCCGGGGCAGGGCCACTCTCCATCGGCTCGTAGCCGTATCCGAGTCCGGGGCTTTCGTTCGTCAGAAGAGCCACCGCCTCGTTAATGTCATTTTTGGCCAAGCGCAGAGCCTTCCGGATGGCGACGGGGTCCGGGAAGCCCATGCAGAGCAGCGTGGTCATGTGCTGCTCCTCCTCGGTCTCCATTGTTCACGTTCGTCGGCGCCTCGCTTGCTAGCGCAGCAGCTTACAGCGCGCACTCCTGCCGGAGCACGTCGCCATGTTTACAGTCCGTGCCCCTCTCCTCCGCCCGGTCGCGATAGGCTGCCCTTCGGCAGCGAGCAGGCGTTGCCCTCCCTCGCTACGCGCTGCCTACGACCCACCTCCTTTTAAGGGTGAATATGGGGAAACCACATGCATGCACGATAAGACCAACACGTTGTCAGTGTTGCCACCGTTAATTCACGCAGTTAGTATGTATTAACAAATATAATGTCGGTATAATCAAATTAAACTAGGCAGTACATCAAAGAATCTCTCATCCTTCATCGCCAGCATCGCAACGCTGCTAAATTGTTAACCCAAGCTGCGGTCCCTTTAAAAGGGGGCGGGCACAACAGCGGTTGTCCAATCATACGATGCTAGGAGGGCGAAGCTGCTGTCACGTGTATAGCACCCCGGTCATGTGACAGGCCGAGCTCGAACATGGCGGTTAGCGAAGCGGAGGCTGGCGATGTGGATGTCGCGGCGATCGCTGCCCGTCCATCCGAACCCGGGGCAAGGATGGATACGGAACCGCTGGGGCATGCCGTTGATTCAGATGGTTTAGAAAGTGGATCCAAGTCTCTTGTATCTACGTCCAAGAAGCCTGGCAACAATAGTGAGTGGATAAAATTAGCAACTGACTAGCTTGGTATCAACATTGTCACACTGCAACTACCACAAACAATACAATTAATCAACGAATTACCATGTATACTATGTACTGTACATGGCTACCAGTCACTCCAACAAATTATACAGGATTAATTCGCAATTTACCGTATTTTTGCACGTTTTGAAATGTAGCTACACGGTTATGATGCAAAATCTCGAGTATTATTTAGTCATCCAAAGATATGTTTGTTGAATGGATTTCTCAGTCTGGCTGAATAAATTTAGTAGTTGGTTTAACTGATTTTGGGTTGCGTGTGAATTGCTAGTTGGACCACGGGCGGTCAGTTGCATGCTAAATCTTCTAGGGGAGAAATAATCTGCAGTTCACATAAAAACTTATTGCCCAGCCCTGTGTCAGCACGCGCTTGACATGCCACATGCTATTTTCCGTAGATGACGGAGGAGTCGAGACGGCTGAAGAGGCCACGGAACCAGCAGAGCCGGACATAAACGAGCTGTGCAAGGATATGTTTTACAAGATGGCCATCTTTCTGCAAGGAGAGCTCACAGGTGTCCGCTTTTGCTACACGTGTGACAATACTATACATATATATAAATTATAAAACTGTATTTCACGGTATATGAATGTTACAATGTTTTGAAGAGCATCTTACATGTCAGTCGTTAAATATATCCATGTAATTGATGGCCCTTCCCCAGCCACCTGTGAGGATTACAAGCTCCTTGAAAACATGAACAAGCTCACCAGCCTGAAGTACATGGAAATGAAAGACATCTCAATAAACATCAGTCGCAACCTTCAGGATCTGAATCAGAAATGTGAGACCCGTTATTGAGACGCATTTGCCACAATGTAGTTTGGCGTGAAGTCTAACGTACAGCCCTATCTGACATAATATCTTTTCACCCAAGACTTGGGTGTTAGTCTTAGTGTGTGACGCCTCCCTATTTGTCGTGTGCAGTAAAGCTGCTGGGTTTCTGTGAAAGAGCTTTCTTTAGCGATTAGCTGCTACAGATAGCTGGTTTTCATCCTGTCATTCCTGGGGCTCGCTGACTGGGGCTTTGACCTCGCAATCAAGATGCCAGCCTGCAGCCATATCTTGACCAGATCAACCAGATCGAGGAGCAGGTCACGGCACTGGAGCAAGCGGCCTACAAACTGGACGCCTATTCCAAAAAGCTTGGTGTGTGCCCCCCCCACAAAGACATGCACAATTCTGTCCTGCAGGCACGTCAGCTGCCGTGTGAATGGATAGCTGGCTCAAAAATTTGTTCTTGTTCAGCTCATTTGGCTATTGGCTACTTTTTTTTGAGTGACGTAGGATTATAATATCCAATTTTCTCCTGCAGACAAAAATATGCATTTAGGCTAATTGGTATCTCTAAATTGCCCTTAATCTATATGAGTGTATGTGTGTCTTGCGATTGACTAGCACCCTGTAAAGGGTTTACCCCAGCCTTGTGCTCTGTAATGCTGGCATTAAGCTCTATACCCCTCTGGATGGATGGGTGGATGGATGGATGATGTGCTTACTCAGAACTGCTAGTCACCGAATATTCTTCATGTCCTTTTTTTTAGAGGCCAAGTTTAAAAAATTGGAGAAGAGATGAGCCCTGGGTCCCAGTTGGAAGGACTGCATGGAGTCGTCCAAACGGCTCTCCCACCGGACGTGCCAGTTCTTCCGCTCCCTCCCTAACTTTCCGAACTGGTGTACAGAGCGGCAGGCACTGCAACTGGTGGACAGCAGGTCACGACCCAAGGAGCTAACGGGGCACTCTGTTCCTTTCGAAGATCCGCTGTGATTTCCTCTTAGAGGCTTAGAATAGATGTGTCCCTGTTTGAAGGAAGAGGTGTTTGGGAACCGCTCACTGCAGACGTTGCAAATGCACTCCCCACCATCCTGACCCCCATCCTGCTTCAGTGCAACTTTTTAATGGTGAATTTTCCCTTGGTCTTCTTCCACTCGAGAGGTTAAGTATAAAACTGTTAAGCTGATGGACTGCTTATTGAATACTAACAATATACAAATGGTGTAGTTTTTTTTTTTGTACTTGATCTGAAATTATTGCATCAATTTATTAATCTTATTGCACTTCTGAATAAAATTAATCTGGAAAAGTTTGTGTTAAACTTTTTTCCTTCAGTGTAATACTTCACCCACCTTATCGGGTCTTTGATGTTGTAAGATGGTTTCCACGGGCGGATGTACCCTGGGGATGGTGCCTGGAAAATCATTTACACCCGTCTTGACACGTCCTGTTTGTGTAGGTTTTTCTTCCAGCATGCAGCTTAATGTTAGGAAAAATATAGCCTATTGCTGAGCTATAAAATGTTAATTGCTGTATAGTGGATGCACATTTTTGTATTTTATTATGCTGTCAAGTCTTCCTCCCATTAAAATCATTGTATGTTTTTAATCAAAAAAGCACTTATGGCGTCCTGTCCTGTGTACTTCTCTGTTTTCTGGTTACTCTCCGCCTACACCGGGGCTTTGCACAAGAAATATGTGCACTGGTTGTCCGTAGTTGAATTTTAACACACAAAGCAGGTTTTGGGCAATATGGTAAACATATCAAGATTGTATTTCAGTGGCAGCTTTGTGGAGCTCAGCTGCTTCCTTGGGGATGGTCCAACATAAAGAGACGTTTTGGATTTTCCACTGTCTCCTTCACTGTGTTTCCCAGCAATGACCACACTGAGTATAAAGTTACAACTACTGTGACATTCATTTCTTTACAATACTAAATGTAAAATGCGGTTTCAGACAGATAACGGTACGTACGCAACCGGAGGATAGTAATTCTAAACAGGACATCAAATTTTTCAAAAGGCGATTTCAAAAATTCAGTTAATCTAAGTGTAAAGATTATTAGAAGATTTTTTAGAAGTGGCCAAAGAAGTAGAGTACAAAATTTTATGTGCCTCTGACTATTCCAGTGAAAGATCTTAAGTTTATTCTTGTGAAGACGCTGAAGTTCAATGGAAAGGTAATATTGGCTACAAGGCTTCTGTGTTAATCCGGTATGTAACACAAGAAAATACCACTAGATGGCAGCATTACCCCTGTTTTCCCACAACCGGTCGGGTAGATTTTCTCATACTACCATGTTGTAACACAAGTCTTGTAAAATTGACTAATATTATACATGAATTATAAATACAAGTTTAATATCTGTCTGTGTGTCTATCTATCTAAACTATTATGCCCTGAATTCATAGCGTGTCTGGCCTGTATTGCGGCGATCTCTGTACGTTACTACAAAACCACACGACACTAACAATACGTTTTATTTGCAAGGCCTCCTCCAATTCGGTCACTTTCCGTACAAGAAAACATTCTTTGTCTCTTTTATTTTATTGTCAGTCGTTTTCCAGTAAAACGTTTAGAATAATTTCTGCGGGGTTGTCTTCTTCATTCATATGACCTTCCGCATCATTTTCCCCATCATAAATTACTGTTGCTACAGAGCCTGTTTCGAAACTTTGTCGGAGTGAGACTCAATACTCTCTGCAGTCTGACTGACACGTTGGTGCTGATCACCAATGTCCAGCAAACCCATGACCCACTTACTCGCTCGCCTTTTCACCAGAACCTCCTAACGATGACCTCAGGCAAAGGGCTTACCGTGGTACTCAGGTTACTGTCTCTTATGATTGACAGGTAATCGGATTCAACTCCCTACAAACTAACAAGACACTCATGCATGTAAGAATCCGTACAAAATTCTTATGCAATTCTTAAACGGCATATCTAATGCGAAATGTTCCCGTACTTAGTTCCTTGGGTTTTTTTGCACAACACACGATGATTTTCGTTTTTAGGCTAATGCATTTCGTTTTGGCAGTCACATGCGAAGGCTACATCCCCCCAGTTAACCCATCGTCTCAAAACCGAACCTCCTTCCCTGGAGGGTGACTTGTGTACGTGATCATCCTTGGCAGCTCCGGCGCAGACGTATCGGAGAAAGTGATTTTGTCAGGCTCCACATTCGGTTCCAGTTACGCGCTGCCAATTCACTGCAGTTTGAAGCGAAACAGCATTTCTTCACTTCAGCTGTTTTCTTTAATACACTGAGAAAAACTTGACCGGACTTTATGATTTGCAGTAAAGTTTGGAGTTTACAAAATCGTGACTCTGACATGCCACAAACATTGGTCCAAATTAATTTTAGAAATATTGTTATATTACATTGAAATAATGTAAATTCTGACTACGGATATCTTGTTGAAAAAAACGATACTCATATTCTGTAAATCATCTTGTGACCCGCCACTCTGGGAATTGCTCTAAGTTATGACTAATTATCCTGAACAATTAGCCCTGGACAAGTTCACGATGATAACTGATGTAAAATCCATCTCCTAAAGTCTGGCGTACTATCACAGCCCCCGTAAAACCCCCCTCCCTGGCCAGTATATTACTCAAAAACTTTATCTCTAGTTTGAAAACATGCCCCCCATTCTCAAAAAAGCTGCTCCTATCATATCTTCTTAAATTCGAAATAGTATGTATCCTCTGTGTGTATGAGAAACACCATGCAACCCTGGGAAGATTTTTTTTTAAAGTCCCAGGTGTTTTTTTGTATGTCCTCCCCAAAAATCGCTCTGTCCTCCCTGCTGGCGACTCCAAAGAGGGCTTTACGTCGGGTGTAATTAGCCTAGCTAATTAGGCGTCTCATCGAACCTCTGTCCGACGGAACCTAAAAGCCACAGGTGGGATTGTGGACTTCCTGCAAGAAGGTCATAGGTCAACAATCACCAAATTATCCAGGGTAAATATTTATCACTAGCAGGGATTTTGGCACAGATCTTCCCCAGCTTGTCCCCTCGGAGTGATTCCAGGTCACACAGCTGCCTGGGGGTCAGATCTGAGAATAGCTTCGTACACTGGACTCCTTTGAAACATGCAGTTTCACTCCTCATCCCACATTTCTGCCCCCCCCCTCGGAGGCTTGGAACCTAGGGAGGCAGACACCTGCAAGACTGTGTGGAACTGGGGTTGGGAGCGAAGACGTGCAGGTAGCAGGCCCGCGCACCCTGGAGAAGCAGCCTCCTTAGGGCTTTCCTGGACAGGAGGCTCAGAACCCTGAGGTCAGAGTCTGAAGACGTTCCTAAAAGAGTGCTCTGCTCAGCGAAAATGCTGGCATGACGCACATGGACGTATGCTTGGCCCCGCCACTGGGGCTCGAACCAGCGCCTACCCCACGTCATCATGGGGGGGGGGGGGATTTCATGAAAAAGCCTCAGAATGACCGTGACACTGCTAGATCAGCTATTGTTTCGTGGTTTGGTCGGTCACTCATGTGGGTTTTGTCAAGAAGTCAACTTACTCACAGGATTTTTTTTGCCCTGCCACAGAAGCCCCCCCACTGAGGTCCTAAATGTGAGCCGGTCCTTCAACATGCTTCATTTAATTTAAGACTCTGCTGGCTCCCTTTTGTCCACATCAGCTATTTGAATAGAACCAATGTTTTTACAGCTTTCCGGACTTTTGATGCTGAGCAAGTCCTCTTTAACGTTGCAGGCGGTGACAGCAGTCAAATGACCGTCATTAATTTGCCCAGTCGGTTGGGAGTGCATAGTTTATTGAATTTAAGAACTTGCTTTTACCTACCTTCCACAAACCTGGAGATGGTGCCCCTCGCTGAAACAGCTGAAATGGTCACGATGATTAAAAGCGCGTCTCGCCCAAGGCGGCCGCATCCTGCTCGCTACTGGCATGGGCGACGCTGACGTGCCGCGGATAGCCCAAGCTAATCTGGGCCGGGGTCTGTCACAATGGACAGGCCACCAGGAAAGGTGACACTGCTCCGGAACCACTGATCCGTGACGTGAATAATTGGAAACTGAACTGATGAAGGATACACGACCTCTGTTGATCGGGGCCCAAATCGGGCGTTTAGGAATCAGGTCAAAGTGACATTATAATTGATACTTTTCACACCTCCCCCGACTTGCTTTCTGTAGATGAAAGCAAGCTGACCGCCCCCCCCCATAGGAGCTGGAGGCTGGACTCAAACCAGCGACCATCCACTCACAGATACAGAGGTTCAGCCCACTGAGGCACATATGCTCACACTGTTGGGCACAATGACACCCCCATGCAATACGGGGGGGGGTCTTCAGTTTTACATTGTGCAGAAAGGGGGACAGAAAATCATTAGTGATAATAATCACAAAAGTCACAGATTTTGATACCCCGCTGACGCGTACCAGTTTGCATCAAAATTTTGGGTGGGGGGGGGGGGGGGGGGGGATGGATAGTATCAA
>JABFEB020000043.1:14597018-14611417 GCA_019775895.2 Stomatorhinus ivindoensis
GGGTAACCCAAAAAAACCCCCCCCCCCCCCCCCCCCCCACCCGCAAGCCGGATTGCTTCCACGGCTTTCATACTCTGCGTTGGCCCACCTGCCATTGATCACAGACTTTGCTGATTCATTACCGAGAAGCTATTACACACAGGGAGATTCTTTCAGGCGTTTTGTGACCGTTCCACTTCCGGTACAAATAGAACATTACTCTCAGCTACCCTCGATGTACCGAGCACATGGTCCGGTCCGGGTTCCAGTCCAGAATTCCACTGTCATTCTATTCCAGAATTCTTTCCCTTGACAGGCCTCTCTTTGGGCGCACAATATTATTTTTAACAAAAAAATGTTTCGCATGCAAGCGATTCAGTCCTTTCATTTCAATCCACTGAAATCAGATATGGGTAAAAGAACTGGTTACTAGTACCAAGAGGACAGAGTTAATAATGCAACCTACAGATCTAGATGGATTACTAACCTGGATGCTGTGATTACAGAATGTTCTGGAGGCCAGACCAGCCATACACCCACTGAAAGCTCTGCTTACGTTAATGAAAGCATTACACTGGGTTTAATCCCATACAAACATTCCCCCCACCAACTCAAAAACGCTTTCCACATCAAATGTTTTCCACTGGCAAAGGCTTATATCAATAAACACTTGCGAGGCAAAAACGATGATGCGATTTTTGGAGGGATGCGGCCTGTTTCATTTGCACGGGGGAAAGGACGATGTGCTTTTATTTAGCAACCAGGGTCAAAGGTGAGGGTCAAAGGTCGTCAGTGCTACCAGCACCTTGTCTGTCAGCGGCATACAGCATTTGGAAGCTACCAAACCCACATTCCCCGGTAAGACAGAATGATAAACTTGACATATTAGACAACAACGTCTATCCAATTCACCTCCCGCTACTGATCAGTTACAAGTTTATTTATATCAGCTACTGATATGAATACTTAAACGCTTTCCTTGTAACGTCGATTTACATGCCAAATCTGGACCCTCCAGAGCCAACATTCATGGTCACAGGTGACAGTCATCACTAAATCAACCCATGACATTGACCATGTGACTTATGGACACCAATTAAAATGTAAGCAGCTTGGTGGGTGTGGCGTAGCCCCTGCCAGCTTTGCAAACTGGCAAGAAAGTTCATATTGTTTATGGCTGTGGTGAGTTAGAGGTCCAGGTGTCCTTATGATCTACAAATGGACTCTTTTTAAAAAACATGTGACCTGGCCTAGGTTTAATTTCCTCAACATGCAGTGAGAAAACACAGGCTGTTCTTGAAGCTTGGACCTTACCCACACTGGCCCGAGACACCGGTAGTGAGACGGGCGATGATGTAATCCCCAAAGACCCAGTCCGGGAGGGGCTGCGCCGGCCGGGTCAGGGTGACACGCGGAGCCTTGCTGCCGGAACAATGACGAGAGGGAAAAAAAAGCATGGCGTCAGCGGGCCTTCAGTCACAGGCTGGATGGGAAGCGGCCTGTGGGAAGGGCGAGACTTCAGCAGACGGGAAGCCCGAAAATCAGCGGCGTGGCCGTCTCTCCCATTTCTGGAGCCCGCTTATCTCGGTTTGAATGGGGCTGGGAGCTCCTTGTCAGAGGATGTCTATGCCAGACAGGAAGTGATGTCATCCCCAATGCATTGGCGTTGAGTAGCACATTAAACTCCCACCGCCTTCTGAGACCTTGGGTGAGGTGGTAATGGTGCTTCACCTTGCCTGGTCTGCAGAGTTACTCTGCGGCCACGCTACAGAAGTGGCCCCCCCACTCTTCATGCAGAGTCCATTCACAGTGCTGGCATGCTCTGCATTGCAGACCACACCAACAAGTGCGACCGCGCTGGAAGCCCAAAAGCACACCGAACTCTCAATGGATACAGTTTCCCAGCCAGTGCCTGACTTTAACCACAGGACCTGTATTCATATTTCAGGCCACTTTACCCGAAGGCCCTGCTCCCAGACACCCCAGGAGTGAACCTACAAGACCATATCAGCCCCTGTGTCACCTGGGTTATGATTAATAGCTATTGTCATGTATGTTCTACTACTGTTAGACAGTGACATTAGGATCTAAAATCGATCCCAGCTGGATTCTTGACAGTGATACTTCCTGCTTTTGTTCGCATCATTGTCCGTAGGACCTCACGTAGCATTTTACTGAATATTGCCCCACGAATGCGCATGACCGAAATGCCCATAAAGTCACAGGGTGATATTTAGTGCACAGGTGTATATCACAGTCAGCAGCTGGTCAGGGTAGCAGAGAGTCTGTGATGTGGGGTGGGGGGGGCGGATGTGGTTTTTCCTTGCCTGATTCACAGCACATTTCCACATTCGGATGCCCAGAAGGTCTGTGGGTGAGAGCAGTTTTTTATGGCGGGGGGAGGTGGGGGGAGGTGGGGGCAATCAACGATGATTTACATATGAAAAAAAGCTCAGAAATGTTTCCGACCACCATCCCTCCCCCTCATGGAAGCATCCTCAAAGATAAAAACGGGGATCGTCTGCAGCCCCCGCCTGCCACTGCTGGTGATGATATGTGACTGCGGCAGTAATGGGGGGGGGGGGGTGATTTATGGGGGTGCTCTGGCTGATCCATTCCTCCCAATGACTTTGCCCCATTGTGGGGGAGGGCGCTCAGCTCTAATCGATGCCAAACAACCTACCTCCAATCGAATGTGGAGCAGAACCCACAAATGCGTTGGTTTCCGGTGGGGGGGGGGGGGCGGTAGTGATGCTCCTGGGGGGACCGCCAGGTGTGCTCTCCCAGGAAATCCCCCTCATCACTCCTCCCTGCCCGGGATCGTGCATCGGACATCGATAGATGGATTTTCTGCCCCGATTCACCCTCCCTGAGAATAAACATGATGATTGTGAAAGAGAGCAGGGACTTCCGGAGGCGCAGCTGGCTGCGGTCACACCTGCCTTCACAGACCTTTCATTCATGCAGCCCCTTTGTTATCCGCTGTCCTCTGTTCTTTATTTTACAGTCATGCAATTTTAAAATTTCACACCGCAACAAAATCTATGAACATCTGGAAATGAGCATTTGGGGCAGGCTGTTTACGGGCCAGAGCCACAGGTGATTGAAATGACACCCCCCCCCCCCCCCCATGCTGCTCCGGTGTGTGTCTCGGGAGACATCGGCGCGAGATGCCGGCCATGGGAAAGCCAGCGAGACGCGAACGTGGCGACCGCACCTGGGCGCACCGTGACCTGTCGGCCATCTTGGACGGGATGTGGGGGGGGGGGGGGGCGGTGATGTGGGCCGAGGGGGGACAGCCGACACAAAGCGGGGGCCGACTCTACACCCCTAGGAGACCAAAAAAGCGATTCCTGGTCGGTGTTTGTCAGCGAAGTTCCTTCCCTCGGCTATTTATAACACTCCGCTGGCCCATTGTCCCGGATCTTTCCTCCCAGTGCCTTCCTTGTCCTTCCCATCCACTTTCGATCGCCCAGATCGTGATATTTATGGCCCCCGGATGGGACTGTGGGAAGGCGACCTGAGGACAGTCTCAGAGGCTGAGTTTCTGGCTTTTTCTTCGAGGGTGGGGCGGCTTAACATGGTGTCAACTGGCACCTTAATCCCAAGACATCCCGTTTTCCCTCATGCTCTGTGACACGCGGTGAGAAAAATGCTCAAACCACAGCGTGTGTGTTTTATTCCAGTAAATCTCCTTGTATTTGGCAAACATGCATGCCAATAGTGTGAGGACTTGGTCAACTGTGGTGATTAGCAACCATCGGCACATTTTCCAAGCCCATTTTTCACACCACCCTGCACCCATCGCCCCGGGACTTCAAACTCCTCCAGTAACTAGAACATCCTGGTGCCTGCAAGCCAGAAATAGCCAGGGCATGTGAAGGAGTGACCAGCAGTTCTGAATATCACCACTAGAGGGAGTAAAAGGCGGTCTTGCGTAGTCAGAGGTGTACTCCGTTGATGAAACCATACCAGAATCAAACGAGACGGTGCTCTGTTGTACGTTACCTCACCTATAATTTAAATTATGCTACGACGTCCTCCTTTTAAGCACAATACATAGAAAAAATGGAGCGGCTTTCCATAAAATGACCTTGGCTGAGAGCTGTTACGTTTTTACATTAAACTTTAGAAACATTATGAAATGCCCAGACAAGAGAAGTGTTTTAGTATGATTGTCTTACGGTGGCATACAAGCCAAGTTTACTTTTTTTTTACTTTTTGGATAACCCTGGTAACCGTGTAGGTATTCAAATGTTAGCATGGGGTAAGTGCCAGCCAGTGAAGGATGCTAAATGCTACCTAACCAGCTAGTGATTAGGTGGTTGGGATGTCGCTTGATGCTGGTTATATGTACAACCATGGGCTATACAAAAAACTGCACAAATGCTCAAGGGTCCAACAGCGAATCCCATCACGTCACTGGTACGCCACCTCCTAGGTGTAGGAACAAACTGAACTGATCTGGACACTGGAGTCTTAAAGGTCCAACAGCCGAGACTGAACTGTCTAAAGTGCACGTGGGCTTTCGATGCGGAGGAACATTCAGGCCCAGTGCTGGTTCACGACCCTCCCCAGTCCAAATAAATATGTGTGTGTGTGTTTTCTCATCTTTAAAGAGGGGAACATGAGCTGACGGCCCCAGCATGGGGGGTGGGGGGTAGATAGGCAGATCTCACAGGATGGCCCATCAGGCAGCTGCCCTGTGGGGGGGTACATGTGCCATACGGGGGTGGGGGGGTGAGGGGGTGAGGCTATAGGATTACCTACTGGACTAACCCCAATTTGGCAATTTAAGGGGACCCTGCCCAATCTGACGAAAGGGGGGGGGATTTTCTCGCTCGTCTCGACCTCAAATCGCTGAAGAATCCAATTACAAAATCCTCACTGAAGTAAAACATGCAGACATCCTGTGGAAATAGGTAATGGAGCCGTGGAACACGCCCTAATGGTTTCCAGTTTGGAGGCAGTCTGCTCGCGTGCTGGACCGCCGAAAAACTGCTAATCATTAGCAAAGCAACCAAATGCATAAATATATCATATACGGTCATTGTAAACCCACAAGATCACGGCAATTACTGTGACTGCTGTGTAAATGAGTAATTAAGGGAGAAACCATTAACGAGCGTGACAGAAGAGCAGAGGAGATTGTGAGGCGCCTTGCTGCTCCCACTCATGAGGATGGACAGACTCGCGTTGCATAAGGTGGGCTGGAGTTCAGAGCCCGTTTGGGCACAGATAGGTGAGAGGTTACATTCCCCGGAGAGTTTGGTGTAGGGAGTGACCTTCAACTGGAGCGCAAACTCCCAGCCTTGCCAGTGGGGTCACATGACCCGGATTAGGCTGGTGTGTGTGTGTTTGTGTGTGTGCGTGTGTTGGTTGTGTTTGTATTACATTGTGGGGACCAAAATCTGTTATCATGCCATGGGCTCCATTTTTTTTGGTCCCCACAAGGCGAAGCTCATTATTATTTAAATCTGTGACCGGAATCAAAAAACAAAAAATGTCATATGTGTTGTATTTTGTCTGGTTACTTAAGGTTAGGGCTGGGTAGAGGTTAAGATTTTTTCCCATAGAAATAGAATGGACGGTCCCCACAAAGTGTGCGTGCGTGTGTGTGTGTGTTTATGTTTGGGTTCTGCAAGCTCTCTCACACAGAGATTCTAAAAAGTCCAAAAGCAACAGGCACCCAAAAAGACCATTATTATTATTATTATATTATGCATTATTCTGTGGTTCGCTCCCATTGGTTCATGAACTAATTCTGTTTGAGAAGCAGCGTGTGTCTGACCTCGATATCCGGCGACCGTTTAGCGCAGTGGTGCTCGTGCCGGTGAAGGTTTCCTCGGAGACCGGGAGGACTTGCATCCTAGATCCGTCTCTCCTTGCCGGCCTGCAGGGGCAGTCAGGCCAGGAAGCCAGAGACACCCGACGCCAACGGGAGGGATCCTGCTGTTGGGGTGAAGAACTTTAACCTGCGTGGCTTCGGTGAGAATATCTAGCTGCAGAAATGAGAGGCATTAAAAGTCAGGCTGGTTACTTAAGAAGATAAATAGTAATATGACTACATTTCGCTGGGCTGAAGATTCTGTATCAAGAATTTTGGACTTAAATTCAGCCAAATCCATGGTTCTGTGTACACCATCAATAAACAGTCACTTCAGAACATTTTTCCAGCAGGAGTTCTGGTTGAGCACTTTGTTTGAGGGTACAATAGCCCTTTGTGGGACTTACACCAGCTGTAAATCTCTGTCCTCAACTACTACGCCACCTGCTGCTCCAACTCCACCTGTGCCTCATCACAACCCAGAAAAGAAGGCGGATGTTGACTTATATCCCGATCGTCTCTGTAATTTCCATGTCTTGCTTGGAGAGCTGAATGAGGTCCTTGTTGCTGCATCTAAACTGGGAATATTTCCACTTGTTTGATCCTCTTCGTGGGGGATTACAGAGCAAATGGGTCACATGATGCAATTGTTCTGGCAGAGCTGCGGCCTCAGACGTCCTCACTCCTGCACCTCGGCGATGTCATCCATGCGAGCTGTCACTCAGGCACGGTCGGCCTCCACTCGACGCCTGGCGCCTGATAAGACCAGGACTGAGGCTCAGGGAAAATCAGCTAGAGGAGACATTAACGGACGGAGCTGGAACACGGGATTCTGTATCCCTTCTTGTAAAATCTCAACTGGTTAATTCAGGGGAAACCTGGTTTTTGATGAGAAGGATATCTGTTTCAGACGAAAGTAAAAGAAAACACTGGACAACAGTGTGGAAGAAAAAGAGGAGGCTCCCTGCCCAATCAGAGCAGGCCGCTGAGGAAGGTCAAAGGTCAAGCTTTTAAAAAGAGCGCAGCACACAGCAAAGTGAACATGCCCCGTGTGGCTTCTAGAAGGCGGGGGACAGGGGTGGGGGGGGACTAGCTCTTGTTCCCCAGCCGAATGCTGAGAGGTTTCTGCTGGGGTGGGAGGAGAAGGAGTCGGGGGTCACGTTGCAGTGTGAAATGCCCATTTGCAGACAGACCAATGACTGCTCGCTGAGCTCCAAAGGGAGACCCACGTGACCTCTTCTCACCCACCCACCCCCACCCCCAGCCCCAGCCCCAATTTCAGCAAGCCGGAGCTGTCAGATGGTTTATCGGTGTTTGAGAGGAGCCTAACGCTAAGCTAAGCGGTTGACCTAAATGCTCGGGGTACAGAATTTCCCCAGGAGAACTCGTTCCAAACGTTACATGCACCACCCCACCGCACGCGCATGTGAGTCCCCCCGTCGACGACGTCTAAGAAATCGAACTCATCTCGGCTGACTTTGTATGAAAGGGTGAAGCTGGTTGCTTGGTTCCCAGTGATCCAGCCCTAGCAACTAAAACATCATTAGTGTCAAGGTTCCCTCCTGGTGTCTCCGTGTTCCTGGCCTCGCAGCTAATTAATGAGGCAGTGCTGCTGAAATATATCAAGAGACCTGCAGTCATTACCACACCGAGGCCGGGCCAGACATTAAGCCACATGCGACCGCAAGCGGCGACCTCAAGCTCCGACAACAGTGAGGAGTATAGCCGAAGGAATCCTACATTCATCACGGTCAAAGGAGAATCCGGGGAGCAATTTCACCTGCCCTCCCCCCGCAGCAAGAGGTCCAAACTCTACCACAGTAGAGACACCCACTGAATCTACAAAAGGCCACGGGCCCCCGCAGAGGTGGTGTTGATCACCACAGCGTCCTACAGTGAACTGAGTCACAGCGCCTCACTTCCTACTGACCCAGCCTATGCAGGCCTCAAGAATGTAAACGACGCAAATAGTTCTACTCTAGCAAAATGGCCGCTTTTATTTTGTGGTTGAAGGCGATACGAAGGCTACGGTAGCCCCGATTTCAATCTAGACTTCTTCTCCCCAGGGTCCAGCGGGGTCTGTTTGAACCATCTTTCCTGGCTGTCGCTGTTGTCTCATGAATGTTATCTCAGGCTGAAAACGGAATGGAAACCCCGGTTCCAATCCAGATTAAGGAGCGGAAATGTGGTGCAGAGGAGGAAGGAACGCTGACTGGGCCGCTCCGTCTGCAATAGCCAAGTAGGGACGATAGAGCCGGCCGAAACGAGAGAGGCTTCGGCGTTCAGGCGCTATAGATGAGCACCGCTCAACAAATTCAGATTTGAGGGCTGAAAAAAAGCGAACATAAGCTGAATAAACAAACCGAGCAGGTTCAGCTTCTGTATAGCTGCCGGCACGACACCTGTCCGGGACACCTTTGAAAGCATTCGCCGAGATAACCGCCATCGCCGGTCCTCTAACAGCAAGCTGCTCTGACAGCTTTTTGGCGAAGGCCGCACGCCTGCACACTGGCCCAGTGTCACGCAGAAGCAAGGTGTGCATGCCATATATTTTCCTTTCAATCGTTGGTTGGGGGAGGGGCGGGGAAGAATTCCTGAGGCTGCCTAAAAAAAACAGAGAATACACCCAAAACACCACAGCTACGCGGAGGTAAGCGAACGTCAGCGCCGTCTTTGAATTTGACATCTGTCATACTGGACTTTCTGTGACGTTTTCTGGATTTTCAGACATTTCATTCAAGACCAATGTGTCAAAAGCCGAAGAAGCACAGACATGTCTTTGGTTGCTCATTGGCAGCAGTTCACGTGAACACTTCCTGTCTCTCAGAACCTCCTGTCTCTCAGAACCTGAGTGTGGCAGAACTCATTCCTCCGCCGGAACCGGTTCCCACATGGTTTGGAAGGGGCGGCACCTTGATTCCGGTAACGGCACGTAGATGCGAGGACTGGCGCCCGGGAAACCCGGAGCTGGTTGGACCAAGACCAGCATTCCCAGTGAGAAGAAGAGGGATAATGTGGAGAAACTGGAAGGCACTGTGGTTTCGAACTTCCTGAGCTCAGAAGCGGTTTCTCTGTCGGTGTAATTACAGGCTGTGTTTAGTGTGAACAAACCAAGTAAAAATCCCCCCCCCCCCCCACAGAAAGCTTAATAAAATACATTTGTTTTGTTTATGTTTTCATCCCTTTCCTGAAATAACCCCCCAACATAAAGATCAGTCTAAGCTTATCTGAGACTCACACGGTGTCTTTCCGTTTATCAGACGACGGCGCCGCCTGATCAAAGGAAAGCCGTGAGTCCGCCACCATGACGATCGATGCTGGGATCTCCGTCTGGAGGAGCCAGCGGACGTCTGACAGGCTAAGCAGAGTTGAGAGCGGCAGATGGCTGAGAGTGAAGCCCCCCCAGACCCGGGCGGCACAGGGCACCGCCAGCAGGACACCGCTGCAGTGTGACGGCGTCGGGGGTTGGGGGCCCGAAGCCATTACCAGGCCTCCAAGGTTCCCCCCCCCAGTGTCAGCGCATTAGACACTGAAAATGAATGTCTCCTTCACAACACTAATGAGCCAGTGCTTCATTAATGTGGGAGTGTGCCCCCCCCCCCCCACACACACCCCCCAAAATCACACCTGTTAGCGAAACACAAAGAGCAAATATGGGAAATTATATAGGTCAGGGGAAAGGGCAGCGTGTCTGTGGTTTACCAGAAACATTTGGTGGGGGGGGGGGAGAGGGTCTTAGAAATAGTCAGACCTTTCACTGTGAGCTTCCTGTCTGCGTCAGACCAAAAGCTGCCACCGGCTGGAAATACAAAATTTTCAAAATGGCATTATGAAGCTGAAGAGCGGATAGCTCAAAAAACACTCTTCTGTTTTTATGATTACTGTAATCATTATTCACTAATAAGCTAAGTGACCATGTGAAGGTTGCTCAGAGAGAGAAGCATCGCAGAGAAGCATGAGAAATGCTCTTCAGAAACTTGCTTACACTTCTGGATACTGACCAGGCAATAATACTTCCATCCTGATTTCCCGGAGCAGATTAAGCACCACATCAAACAGCTGGAGCACGTTCAATAAGCACATTTTTTTTCCCCAGCATAAATATTTGTGCACCATCCGCCATCAGACCCTGCAGAAACACGGGTACGACTCGGACAGCCCACGTCATGGCAACGGCAGCGTCTTTATTACACGCAAACCGACGTGTTTTTGGGGGAGAGGTCAGCGTGTGATCCTCTCCTGGAGGCAAAATGAACCAAAAAAGGCAACGACAAGAGCATTTGCTTCTGATGAATCCATCGCCTGCGCACAGGAAAGGACAGATAGTTTTCAGCTTTTATGAGAAATCGGCACTGCACTCCCCCAGTGACACAAGGGGCGAGCAGAGGCCTTGATTCCAGGAGCCAGAGCTGCTGGAATGCAGCAGAATACGGGGTCGCGTCCCATGATGCATTTTCATTCAGCAGGCTGCTTCCATGGGAAAATCAAAACGAAGCTGACCGCATGTCTATCAGATCGCACTCGTTCCCGAACCCCCGGCAAACGCCATTCCCCAACCCCCCCGTCCCGTCGCTTTTTCATCCAATTTTGGGTGAGCTCCATCAACACAAACATGGGCTCCCTTGGGCGCCGGCGTGTGACGGGGTCGTTATCCCAAACACTGAGGGAGGATCGTGGGTTGTTTCTGAGCCGAGTGAAAGTCGACGCGAACGACGCGCCGCACGGGAGCGGCTGCATGCGATCGCGCGCCGACGGGTGAGACAATGACTCACATGCTCACTGGGGTGAAACAAACAAGAAAATAAAAACAAGAGCTAATCCCAGGGACTGGTGACCGCAAATCTCAGAGAAATGCAGATCTGAAGGAATAAAGGTTCCCTCAAATTGGCAATAAACAACAAATTAGTCTCGTCAATTAGACTCAAGCTCCAAACCCAAAACTCTGCTGGAATTTGGTTTTCTGGGTCCAATTTGGTCTCTTGGGCTTCACTCTAAGATCACACAAGTGGATCACACAATTATGGATGCCTCAACCCAACCCAAACCGCTTATCCCAAAGACCTTGGTTTCTGTGGACTAAACCTGCAGCGAACTAATGAAGAATAATGCAGAGACCTCATCTAGCAGCATCCATACACTGCATACTGTACGCGTCTCCTTCTCAGCCTGTGGGACCCCTTCAGCGTCATGTACGCCCTGTGAATTACTCCAACCCACAATGCAATGCGACTTAAGCCACACCCCCTGCATTTTGAATGGGAGATATCCAAGTAAATTACACTTTGGTGGTTGGTTGGGGGGTGGGGGAGGGGGTTGGCAGCCAAAACCGCATTCAGCACATTCCTGTTCTGCAGGGACCATCCTACATGGAATGACTTAATGAAACTGAGGGTGGTCCTCCTTAGTCAGGGGTCAGGTGATCAGAGCAGCTTTAGCAGCCGACCATGTGGGCCACGTCTCACAGTGAACTAAACTCACTGCAATCCTGAGGCTGCGTTAGCAATGCATGTAGTCATGTAGAGCGGCGTTTCCCAATCTGGCAACCCACACGGACTGTCTGTGGGCCCCTGAGGACCGAATCGGGAAACACTGATGCAAAGCAAAGCAGAAGGAAGCTAGTTCTAAACCCTTACAGTGAAGCCATCCATCTACCTGTCATCATAACCATTTATACGGCAGGGAGTCACTGTGAGCTTATCCCAGGCAGTATGGGACACAAGGGACAGGCCAGGACTAGATGCCAGTCCAGTGCCGTTAACAGTGACCAATACATAAATATTTTCATTCAACTTAGGCAAAGTAACTTATATTGCAGGTCATTTATACAGCCGAATCCTTTACTGGAGCAGCTCAGGGTAAAGGAAACACTGGTGGGACCCAATCCAGTGAGCTTCAGGTATTCATATGACATCACCGGTTGCCCTAAAGAAATTCAAAAGAGGAACCAAAAGAGGAACCAAGAGAGGACTGCAGGCAACCATAAGACAGATGCGCAGTAGCACCTCGAAGGGGGCTGCCATTCTCTGTAAGGGCCAGTGACCCACTGCCGTGACGCTTGACATCGAGTGTTCCTTCTGCAGAGAATCAGGGTGGGTGTAGAAGGAGAAACTAGAAGAGCGTGGCCTGCAGCTTCAGCTCTGAAACTCAGATCTTTGCTTTTGCTTGCAAGAGACTCCCATCTGAGGATAAGAGGCCAGCTCTTCTGGATGCCTGTCTCGAAGAGCCACATGTTATGTTTGGCTGTACTGACATCTCCCCAGCCAGATGTTCCAGCCTGCAGTATAGACAACCACAATCCTTACTGCTGATGTTATTAAAAATTAATATTATACTGTACATGTGACGCTGCTTGGGACAGACGGATGGATGGATTTTGCAGGTCAGAAAGTTTGCCAGTTTTCATCATGACAATGCCAAGCTAATTCATCTGCCTTTTGTCGGTTAGGTTCATTTTGCATGCCACCTTAAAAACATAAATAATTAATAAAAAATCTTAATTTGAAAAATAAACACCCTGGTTATTTACACTGACCAGTGGCATGTTTTCTGGAGTGCTGAATTAGATTCCTTCCTTACATAATCTCATTTTATGTATTTTAATCAGTCACACACATGAGTGGTTTTGCCGAGTGGATTAACGGTGAGATGAATGCATCCCTTTGCTCATCACACTTTCCCGAGAATTTAAGAAGAAGTCAAGGATAATTAATTATGTTCCCCCCGATCCCCCAGTTTAAAACTTGTACAAACTGTCCAGGTTACTACAGATATGTTGAGTCTCTGTAAAGGATGACAGATGGCACTTTTGTGGTGTTAAAGTGCTGATAAAAACCTCAAACCAAAGCCATAACCCCAGCCCACCCCCCCTCCCCCAAGGAGAGTGCCATTTCCGCCCCAGTGCTTTTAACTGCCAGCTAGGGTGACCAGTGATGTCGTAATTATTACAGTAGAGTCGGTGGAAGACAGGGGGCAGGCAGAGTGAATGGGAGGCAAGTCATCACTGGCATTTCATTGGACAATGTTTAAGGGAAAAAGGAGCGGGGAAAATCTGCAGCCACCCCTCCCCCACAGTTAAGCACCCCCCCCCCAAACCTCCCAGCACAATGAATCTGACCTTTACAAACCAAAGGCAGCTGTGAGTGTTATTGATGCTTATGTGAGGATCCCAGCCTGGGGAGTTGGGGGCTTGGAGGGGTGACTACAGACCCCAGCCCCAACAGCGAGGGCTCTGCCGTCTATAAAGCACTAAACGTCTGAACAGGGCTACAGCTAAGAAGTTCTACCAGCCAGTGCTCAATGGGGGGGGGGGCAGAGAATGATTATAATCTACATACAGCATGTGTGTTATTAATTGTCCGTGATGCCCACAAGGATTTTTCAGCATCACGCTATTTTGTAACCGAATGCCACAGATTAAATGAAACGGAATCCACTCGTTCATTCAGGATTTTCTACAATATTAAACTTCTAGCTCCTTAGCAGGCCGGCTTTGCCACTGGAATTAAATAGGAAACCGGCGTCTGACATCTTAATCCCGTAGTTTCCTCCATTGGTTCGTTTTCAGTGACCGTTTATCCTCCCAGGCAGACGGAAATACAGAGGAGACGGGATGTACGAGGACGAGACGTGAGGACAGGCAGTGCCAGGGTCCGCACACAAGCCGCAGCAAGACCCCCCTCAAACAGGCAACACAGAGGGTCTGTATTTGGTCTTAGAGACAAGTCACTTTGCCACTATGGCTACAGCAGGACAAATGTGACCCAAATCTGATTTTTTTGCTCATATGTGACTCTTTCGTGACAATGTGAACAGCACAAGTCACTTGGAATCCAATTTTTTTCAATTCTGATGTGGCCCACTTCAGTATGTGGTCATAAATCGGATACAGGCCTGATTTTTTGCAATGCGACCTCCGTCTGAGCAGTGAAATCGGATTTTTTTTACGCCACTCTCGATCGACGTTCGTCACAGTTCTGCGCAGGCGGAAGTCGGCGTACGTCTCTGTCAGAGTGCCAAACAGGGAGGGGAGCACAGAAGCTGGCCAGTGGAAGGACAGTGAGGTGCTGGATTTAATAATTTTTTGGGGAGATAAATCTGTTCAGGCAAAACTGGAAGGTTCATATCGTAACCGGGAAGTTTTCGAAACAATTGAAAAAGAAATGGCCGAATGGGGTCATTAAAGAACGTTAAAGAACTCCCCTTGGTAAGGAGTTTGAGCATGAGCAGACACGCTGGTGCCTCCATGCTGGAGATCGACTTCCTGCATCAATAAAGCGACGTCTTTGTTTTTGCGCATGCGGGCCAGTTCAGTATAGTAAACCATTCACGTTGAACAGAAAATCCGATCTGAGCAGAAAATCAGTATTGAGCATTAAGCCCTGCAGTGTGAACGTAGCCTATGTCTCCTGCAGAACCTCCTGCAGAACCTCCTAGGAGGACCTAGGTACATCTGGCACATTGCTAATATCTTTTGGATCTGGATCTTCCTGGAGATCACCCAAGAGCTTCTTCCACATGGTGAACACTTGTTGATTTGCACCATTATGGGATGCAGGCTGGGGGGTGGGGGGGGGGGGATGTCCGAAGACAAACT
>JABFEB020000043.1:14627695-14637817 GCA_019775895.2 Stomatorhinus ivindoensis
AGATAGATTAGATAGATAGATAGATAGATAGATAGATAGATAGATAGATAGATAGATAGATAGATAGATAGATAGATGTTTTAACAATGCATTTATCTAAGATGCATTTAGAGCTTATGAAATTATGTCTAAATAATCTTTTCAATTTGTAGACCTGGCTGGAAGGTTCCACATACAATTCTTATTATATGCAAAGGCGGTTGCCACAGGCTTCTCTTCCGGCAGATAAGAGGGAAAGTTCCGCTTTCCCCGAAGCCGGCTCATCCGCGGTGCCTTTATCAGTATTTACACACAGAGGGCACTGGTGAGACGCGGTTGTACGACATTAACATCCGTATGTTAATACAGCTCTGTCTCCGGTGCCGTGACATGGTAAAACGTATACATGTATTTTTTTAATGGGCCATTTAATTGCTTCGGATAACATTCGGGTTAAATAACTGTAGCACCATCATGCAGGGTTGCCAACTTTCACGCAGGAAATCCTACGGCAAATCTATATTATTCCACTATAAACCTAACATTAACTACATCAAAAGCGTTGGGACCGTTTGCAAACTCTACAGACTATTTACAAGGTAATAAAACTGTTGCATATATGTAAAAGACTATGCATGTGTGTGCAGACTTGTCTCAAATTGGAAAATCTCATGCCAGCCAGCTGACCGAAGTTGGCAACTCCGATCGTAGAACTGCTGGGAGAAACGTTAAAACGGCGGGTTATAAAGCTCAACTACGGCTGAAAATCCACTGTCTATCTGACTGTCCGTGATGTCTTTTACAATATTATACATTATCGAAACGTTTGGCGTGTTTGCTAGCAGGGCTGCAGCTTCAATGCCATAAAATCCTGTACATCCACTCATTAACTAAAAATACTGTAAGGTTTGTTTATGTCTGTTTCATGGGGAAAATAATAGGGATATTCCATGTCCAGGAATGATTTTTTTTAGAGCCGACGACCAAAATCCTGGACAGGTGACAATCCTATTTGTTAGCAAACGTAGCACATTAGTAAGTGATTCGGCTAATGCTAGCTAGCGGGCCTCCATTTTTAAAACACGCGGTATCGGGATTCCCCCATGACGCATTTCCGGCGATGCTGCCAGCAATAGAAACTCAAGGCGAGAACTGCGAGATACCTGATGGTAAAAAATTATTCGTTCATCCGTTTTACAATATAAAACCAAAAAAGACAAAGACAATAAAACAAGCCCGAACAATACAATTGTGAGAAATAAAATTAGCTAGTGGTTTTCCGTTTTTTTTGGTTGTTGTTATTTTGATTTCATATTGGAAAACGGATGAACGAATGATACACGTATTGTAAAAGTATGTATTCCATGGACCGGGGATCCCAGGGATTTTAGAACTTTGTTAGTTACTTGGTCCTTTTTATATTTCTCATCTTAAGAAAGAGGTACAGTGATGGTGTCATTAAAATCTGAGCCAGAACTCCCAAGGAACCAGCAGGTTCGTTCCATTTTATATATATATATATATATATATATATAATAAAAATGTATACTATAAAACATATGCAGAGCTGGCATACAAATGTAATTTCAGAATATATTATAAGCATATTGTGTGTGTGTGTGCTATTTGCGGGGTAAGGGCAGTGAAGGAGGGTATCACTGTTAGCACTAGCTTTTACTGGTGGCCTAAGGAAGTTGTTCCAACACGACCCCACACAGGGCGGCGGGAGGGTAACGATGTCTTGACAGTGGTAATAAATACCGTGCGGGTGCCAAAAACAGACGCGGCCATTACGTCTGCAGTGCTGAAAGTGGCAACTGGTGTGTGACCCTCTTCTGCAGCTCGGCCACCCAGCTTATGCACCCCCCCCCCCCCTCGCTGACAGAAGATAAAGGGACACCTACAACTCCAGCTAAGAACCTTTGTTCTGCAGCACTCCCCTATCAGGAAAGAATGTCTCGCTCGCTGTTCTCAAAGGGAGAAGTGAAAGAAGGCAATCAGATAACAGGCTGATAATCAGTGCAGGAAGAGCTGTCTTGTGCCTTGGAATGGGCAAACAGTCTCCTGGGGATATCATCGGGCTTTGCAGAACCTGGTCACAGCTGCCAGATAGTCTTTATTAAAAACTTAATGGTTATGCTGAACCAGCCACTTTTATAGTGTCAGCAGTTATTAAAGTTGAAATTACAGCTTCATGTTCATTCCCTATATTGTAGTTCATCTTCCATTTGCTGTTTGAGCCAAAACAAGCACTGCAACACTGGAATAAAATCCACATGTGGCTGAAGATGGTATCTACATTCATTCGTCACCCAAAGTACATTTAAAAATATTTTCTAAAGGAGGTTTAACTGTCTTCCCCTCCTGGGTGAGTCTGCCGCACTGCATGGGCCCTCCTAACTTTCTAGCTGCTCCCACAGCACGCCGGACAGCCCAGGGGTCGGTGAATTGGGTCTCACCCCGTCGCCGTGCGGTCTGGGTTTTCTGGACGCACCCGCAGCCAAACCGAGAAGCCGTCTGCAAGGAGGTTACAGCGAGGCTAGGAAATACCCACTGTATGAAGCCTCCTCCGCCACAACACATGCTGACATCACCACCACCGCGGCCGACTGCGTTCGCCACGGGTCGGGTGGGGGATGCCCGAGATCTCGGTGTGATTTCCAGGAGAAAACATTTTGGTTCTGGCAGACATAATATCCTGCCACGAAAATGGTTGTTTTCTGCATACTGGTTTGAACTCTGAAGACCAAACTGGGTGATTGAAATACGAAAAAGAAAAAATATTTACCAAAAGTTCTGAATCAATGAATCGACAGCCACCAGGAAAGCACTGTAATTTAAAGCTTCTTTCGCATAAAGCACAGCTGACGCAGCAGTTGTGTGGATGTCCCTACAAGACAAAGCTTGTTTTTGAAATAAGACACCCTTTTTTTGCAGCTCACTGAGCAAGACAGTGAGAGTCAACGATTTCATCCAACCCTTCGTTCCCATATAATTGTTAACTTGTGTCTAGGCCTGCCTGTTTCCTTCATCCCATGTGTC
Source organism: Stomatorhinus ivindoensis (assembly GCA_019775895.2). Classification (NCBI taxonomy): domain Eukaryota; kingdom Metazoa; phylum Chordata; class Actinopteri; order Osteoglossiformes; family Mormyridae; genus Stomatorhinus; species Stomatorhinus ivindoensis. Next base: position 14,630,717 of record JABFEB020000043.1, read on the forward strand.
ATTATTCTTTGCTGGGAATTTATGGTCCGAGGGCATGGACCACCCTTGATGTCACCATATACCTTGTAGGGTTCACCTGCTGTCCCTTCTGCTAGTCACCTTATTGCCAGTGTCCCAGAAACAGGGAACCCTGGTAAAAAAAAGCAGGCCTTTCTTTTGGACCCCAGCAAAGCTGAAGTGTGGCAGATTTTGATAAGGCTTTTTAGAAGATGTGTTGTCATTTGGATAAAACTGGGCAGGATACTGTCCACACAGCAACTGCTGCAGGTCAACAACCAGGGAAAGGATAGAGCAAAAGGTGAAACCTTATGATATGCGACGCACGCAGTTAACATGGTACAATTTATATGTCCAAAGTAAAATAAGCCACAAAAACCCTGCCTGGGAGCAAGACGGATGGAGGAGGTACTCACCACCAAGTACAGCATGGTGTACATTGAGAAGGAGGCGTGGCCTGAAAAGAACGATTTCCTGGGGGGAAAAAACCCACAAAAATCCAAAAATTAATGGAAAATCGGCAGGGCTGAGCAACAGTTCATATATCTACACAGGATATTAAAACTGTTACGTTCATCTCATGTTTCTCACTGGCTTTCATCGAGTCCCACCCCTTCGTACTGTCAATCAGCACTTTGTGAGTTTAATATTGGACCCCATTTCTACAACACTGGGTGAGATGATATATAACTGGCAGTCAAATGATTAAATTAATAAGCCCTTAATTTGAACCCTGAACACAAACATTATATTCCCGATCTCGCATTTCAGTACTGTTTTTAGCTTATATGTACTTCTTTAGAGTCCTCTGCTGAAGTGATCTCAACAATGCATAGGTATGTAGGTAGTTGTGTTTTTATAATATCTGATACGTTTTCGTATTTTTATCTCTTGCATTGGTATAAGCACACTTGACAGCCATAGAAAAATTGTGTGGTCCCTGCTGAGGATTCAGGGGACCGTACCTGGCCTCCTGCACCACTTTGCTGTCTTCCTCCTGGCAGCTATATGCAGTTATATAGCCAGTGGAGCAGTTGATTGTGGAGAAGTCCGGCCTGCAAATGGCCAGGAAGTGTGGCCGCAACCGGCCCACCGACACCTTGGCGATGTCCGTGAAGGACTGGCTGATGGCACAGCCGAAGATGAAGACGCCCACTTGCTTGTACAGGGCGGAGATGTAGGGGTTGCCCACGAAGGACTTGGAGCCCTGGTTCAGGTAGTGGATCCTGTACCACTCCCCAATGATGATCTGAGAAGGAACAAGGAGACAGTCGTGAAAGGTGCTAAAAGTGTCAGATCTTGGTGAATCTCCTGGGTACCCATGCTGCGTACCAGCTTGTGCCCTGTGAAGGTCAGAAGGCAATGATGCAGTTCTAGCGGCCATGAGATTTAGGACTTTCACACACAACACATGGGGGTGGATTAGAAGACAAATGAGGGATGACCATGCACGTTTAATGGCCTGTCTTGCCTGGATTAAACCATCAGCTTGTGGTGAAATGAGACATTTTCTCATTACTTGATTAAAAATGCGTTAAAGAGCGTGGAGACAGTTGGCGAGGCAGAGTTGTTAGCGCCATAGCTATGCAGTACAGCAGACGGTCTGTTCCCAGCAGCTTACAGCCAAGATCATGAAGCGTGGACCCATCTGCATGCCGCAGCTCAGACACGCAATGTCTCAAAGGTCCACACAGTTGGTATTGGCATCGCTGATTAAAGGCTCGGGGGCAGTCCCTCTGAAGCCACTAGCGTAACTTGGCTTCTCGATTCCCAAGAAGTACCTCTGATTCATGGCGGACGGGGTTAGCGTATCCGGAGTCCATCTGAATGAGCCATGCTCATTTGCTCCGTCTGACACTTGAGAACCGAAGGCCCGCCCTGCGGGCACAGCGGGCAAGATGTGCCACTTCAGGATAAACAGAGTGGGGTGGGAAGGATCAACAATAATTGGCCACAGCTGCACTCAGCACAACCGCCCACCCCCGTCAGCACCCTCCCCGGCAGGAACCCAAGGAGGCAGCTGGTTTTAATCACCAGATCTGCTGAGCTTGGAACGTGGGCCCTCATCTGGAGAGCTGCTCCGTTCGGGTCCCTCCGCCAAGCCCCTCCCTTGGCTCCTAATTGCAAAACATTTCAGCAGAGGGCCGAGAGCTCGGTGCGAGATCATCAAAAAGTTTAACCGTGAGCGCCGTCAAGGTCTCTCCTGGCTTTTCGCTGCTCCTTAACGAGATAAGCCTTCGAGATTTGAGCAGATGTTGACAATCTGAGGGCTCGTGGCACCAATTAATGCTGTTTTTATAGTGGAAAATCTGAGCCACCAATCTAAAATGAAAACAGCCATTAACTGAAAAACAGCTCTGGGGTACATTTGGACCAAGACTGCAATCTTAATGTGTTTTAAGGAAAGGGGCTATATCTTCCGTGATGTCAGGTGTCTTTGTAAGAAGCTTGTTAATGCTACAACAGGTTTAAAAAATGAAACAGAACCAACATGCAGAACAGGCCTGGAACATTCTATGGTCCCGACTAATTCTGGCATCAACTGTAATATATGTTTCTGGAAACTTTCCAACTGTAGAAGCCACTTGGAATCCCACATGTCCACAGATTACTGTAAAAAATGGAATGAAATAAATGAGGGAAAAACCTGACCTCTGAGGAGATGCAGGCGGTCGAATTCTCATGGCAGAGAGTCTAGGCAAAACTGATTGGACCCACGATACCTCTACCCTACAGCAGAGTGTTATGATGAGACCTAACTCTGTTCCCTCTTTGTTCTCCCTTCTCTCCTCAGGAGCAGAATTCAGTTGTTGGAATCTTATGGCACAAGTCAACTGGCATGTTTACCCTCAGAAATCTCAGAAATATGACAGTCATGCCATGATAAGACAGAGCATGCAAGATGGAAATATGCGACAACGAGGTATGATAAAGCGCATTAGCTAAATTAGTAGGTCTACATGAAGATGCAGCTAAAACAAGGAACCAAAATTGTTTGACACCCAGTGCTGTTGGGAATGTTAGCAACCTGGGAAGCAGTCCAGTAGAATTTAATGGTACCGCTATGGAAATTAGTGCCTAAATGCTTCTGAGGGACAGACGTAGCTAAATAAACAGATCACAGTTGGTTGGTCACAGACAGGCAGGTGACAGACAGGCAGGTGACAGACAAGCAGGTGACAGACAGGCAGGTGACAGACGGGACATCACAGACAGGCAGGTCACAGATGGGACATCACAGACAGGCAGGTCACAGACGGGACATCACAGACAGGCAGGTCACAGACAAGCAGGTCACAGACAGGCAGGTCACAGACATGCAGGTGACAGACGGGACATCACAGACAAGCAGGTCACAGACAGGCAGGTCACAGACAAGCAGGTCACAGACGGGACATCACAGACAGGCAGGTCACAGACAAGCAGGTCACAGACGGGACATCACAGACAGGCAGGTGACAGACAAGCAGGTGACAGACAGGCAGGTCACAGACAAGCAAGTCACAGATGGGACATCACAGACAGGCAGGTCACAGACAGGCAGGTCACAGACGGGACATCACAGACAGGCAGGTCACAGACAAGCAGGTGACAGACAGGCAGGTCACAGACATGCAGGTGACAGACGGGACATCACAGACAAGCAGGTCACAGACAGGCAGGTCACAGACAAGCAGGTCACAGATGGGACATCACAGACAGGCAGGTCACAGACAAGCAGGTCACAGACAGGCAGGTCACAGATGGGACATCACAGACAGGCAGGTGACAGACAAGCAAGTCACAGACAGGCAGGTGACAGACAAGCAGGTCACAGGCAGGCAGGTCACAGACAGGCAAGTCACAGACAGGCAGGTGACAGACGGGACATCACAGACAGGCAGGTCACAGACAAGCAGGTCACAGACAGGCAGGTCACAGACAAGCAAGTCACAGATGGGACATCACAGACAGGCAGGTCACAGACATAATTTTCTGGGTAGGTACTGATAAAGGAACTTACAGCGAGGATGGCGACGACAATGCCCACAGCGCAAAGCACAGCATCATTTATGGTTTCTTCTTTTTTGGATGGGTACTTGATGGACTCGTCGTCGCAGTAAAAGCCGCGTTCGTAGGGCTTGACAGCGCTAGACTCAATAACCAGGAAAGGCAGGCCAGCTACAGCGACACCACAGCAGGCGTGGGGCGGGGAGGACAAGAAAACGGTTTCAGGTCAGTGACAGAGACCGGAACATGGGGGGCACACAGAAGGGCCACAGGGCAGGGCAGCCAGGCAACGAGGGGGAGGGGGTCATCTCAGGGACTCTGTGTCCTGAGTAATGCACTCCTCACAGCTGGGATCTTCCAGAGCAGTGTTTCCTAATCTGGACCTTAGGGACCCCCAGACAGTACATGTTTTTGCTGCTATCCAGCCCTAGGAAGGTAGCAAAAATGTGGACTGTCTGGCAGGGAGATCGGAGGGAGCAAAAATGTGGACCAACTATGGGTCCCCAAGGACCGGATTGGCAAAGACTGTTCCAGTCCATGACATGAAGACAAAAAGACAATGAAGGTGGGGTTTCCCCAAGACCCCGCCCCTCATTGCCTGACTCTGCTGCACTGTGGAGAACTTACAGAGGTGACTGGCACTATGAGGCCTGTGGCCAGAAGGACGGGCGAAGGGACGGTGCTCCTTTTAAAGGGGTATCTGATGCTCTCGTCGCCACAGAAGAAGCCGCGCTGGTAGGGCTGGACAGCCATGTTGTGTACCGTGATGGAAGGGAGCATGACTGCGCAGATAGACAACACTGGCATCAGCCCACCTGCTTCGAGGACTTACCTGTGGTTCTCACCGGAAGGGGCCATACACATTTCATGTGGAGATTCAGTCTTTTACTCAACTGAAACTGAAACATTGCCTTACAAATGCTAAGCTCAGCAGAAATATATGTTCACCCGCTTCAAAGCCACAAAGTATTCTTTTAACCGGAACTCTGATCAGGAAGTACTAATTTCAAGTCCTTCAGTTCATTTAGAGGATTTCAGGGTGTACGCCTGTCTTGTGCCCTGTGCATTCTGGGATAGACTCCAGGGCTCCCTAAGACCGTGACCAGGATAAGCGCTTAGAAGAAGGATGAATGGAGTTCTTGTAGACAGACCAGGCTTGAAATATATATTAAACTATAGAAGATTATACACACACACACACCACACCTTCCAGAGATGTGAAGTCCCAGATTAGAAGAATAATTCTAATTAACTAAGCAAACAGCCACCAACCAATCAGACAACACTCAGTCAAAGGGAAAGCAGACTCCTCCCATGCGGATCCGTCTGCAGACAGAGCCCGGCACTTTCCGTGGGTCTCAGAATGTTGTTCTTTCTTCCCCAAGTTTAGTCAGCCCAGTAACACTCAGAAACTAAGCCATTTCCAGACATGACAACTTACTTCTCATCCAATGACCTACAGTAACTTCTTTCAGCTGAAAACTTCACTTGTGTGCTTGCATTTTTTTAAAATTATAGTTCTCACCCAGCAAACTGAAGAATAAGCCAATAAAAGACAAGGGAATGACTTCCGAGAAAAAAATCTGAATAGTAAATAGTAAACGCAGGAATGATGTTTGTTTTTTACAGCACAACCTAAACCACACAAACTTTTTTTATCCCTCCAGCCAAGAAAAGAAAACATGAACTGCTAGATAATATCAGAAAGCCAAGCCTAATGCAGGTCTAAGATTTCCAAATATAACATAAAAATAATATAGGCAAACCAATTTTTTTCCATTTTCCTTAAACCGATTCTGCATCTGTGGCCCCTTTGTCCTTTACACAAACTTTCAAAATTCAAAATCAAAACTTCTCATTAGAGTTACACAAAAGTAAACCTCTAACAGCCAAAGCTCATCGTCTGAGATTCTGTTCACACACGGCCAACCCATGGTGACAGATTATGATGCTAATGAATGTCCCTAAACGGTTTAGGCGTATTCAAGAGCTGCCAGTTGAGCGCTTTTATCCGGCTAACTACGTAAAAGCCAATTAGGGGGAATTTAGACTATGAACAGAATCGATTCACAGCACCAAAAAAAATAAATAAATAAAAAATAATAATAACTGGACCTTGACTCTTCTAGGAACACGGAGAGTGAAAACATTCCGAGGGTCTGTGAACAACAGACTAGGCAAAGCCTCAGTGGACGTTTTGAGAAGTAGGGATTCTGGGTAGCGCTCGGCCTGCTGGGTAATGCTTCGCCTGCCTCTACAGACCATGACCACATGTTTACAAAAGTCCCTCTATGCACAACAGGTCCTCCAGCCGTAGGCCAGGGCAACATTATTCTGTTCTCTATGCCATTGCCAGGAGAGCACCTTGGAATGTTGGGATGCCTCCATTTCAGGCCTCCTTAGCCAATGGGGGGGAAACAACCACCCTTTGTGGGGAGGGGGAGGGGGAGCGTGCGTTGCTGTGAGGACAAAAACTTGCCACAAATGCCATTTTTCGCAGAAGTGAATGACTGGGTGTATGGGGGGGGGGAGCGTGGGAATGTGCGATTACTGAAAACCACAGCATCCAAGTCTCGACCCCCCAAGCCTGCCCACATTTCTCTTCTGTCCCTCCACCTACACACCTGATTCTTCGAGCCAGCTAATTTGATGACCTGCTTCAGGCTCGTGGGAAGAAGATCAGCGTGCGACTGGCCCAGCCCCAGGCGGCGGAGTTTATATCAAGAGGCCATCGGTCCTGCTTCACCAACTGGCCTTCCGCTAAATCCATAATGGAAAACGACTGGGCTGCACTGCTGCAGGCGTGAACAGCAAGCGTCCGCTGCACTTATCTGATCCCGGCACACGGCTCTCTGCTGAAACAGCACAGACTCCCCCTGCTGTCACTGGCAATCGACCCAAAAAAGCCAGTCAAACAATAAAGACACCCAGCGCTCTCATCCGGGGGGAGCACATACAAAATACAACCCCGACCCCACCCCCGTTCCACCACCATGCTAAGCAAACCTATGATACACAGACTTTAACTCAGAATAACGGCAAAGCACAGCGAGATTACGGATTTCAGGCGTCTTTTATCATCTGGGGGGGGGGGGGGGGGGGGTGTGGGTTTTG
>JABFEB020000043.1:14650846-14667504 GCA_019775895.2 Stomatorhinus ivindoensis
CAGATGACAGTCTGATGGAATCAGTAACATGTTCTGGCCACTCCTCCTGTAGGAAAGACACACACACACACACACACTGCTGTAAGTTCAGTAGCTACTAACCAAGCCAACATTTTGCGGGTTAGAGCATAAAGAGGACCAGCTACTCCACCCCCCCTCCCTTTATTAATGAATCAAGCCCATCAGAAGCATGCGGGGGTGGTTACCCGGGAGCCCGGCTGCCTGGCCAGTCACCCCCTGTCGGCGAAGGGTGCGGGGGGGGGCAGGATGATCAGGTCCATCAGCTGGAATTCCCCTTCTGACTCGCTGCTCCGGCGAGACGAAAATGCAGCCGCTCTGAAAGCAAAAACAGGGGTTGGGATGATGGGAACAGGCTGAGTTGAACAGCAGAGCAGCCAAGCGTGGTGGTGGGGAGGGGGGGGGAAACCACGAGGGCGCATTTGATACTTACAGACTGGGGTGCTCCTCTGTTGAACACAGACCTACATACAAAGAGAGCAATAGGACAAATGATAAAACAGCGAATAAACATCTCACTGCGGCCACTTTTTACTCATATCACACAGCTTGGAACAGACAAGGGGGTGAGGGACCTGTTCCACCGGCGTGGGTGCAGGTGTTTGGTATGGCCTCTCAATCAGGCAATACCTGCACTCCTGAGGACCTGCCACCGAGAGCCACTGTATTATTGGCTGAATAGGAGGTCATGGTAAAAACCGGCACCGGCACTCCACGGAACAGGTTCCCCAGCCCGGTTGTGGACAGAGAGCAGAATGACATCATAGGGGCCACATTCCTTAACAGTGGTGATTGCTACTCTATAGAAAGCCTTTCTAACGTAAAGTGAGACCTGAACGTGAAACCGGTGACGTTCACTCACTTGGTTGAACTTCAGTTCTTCACAGAATACATGGAGAGGAGGGCAAGACAAGGGAAGTCAATGACTCTTTCCAGCAGGTCAAAAAAAAAATAAAAAATGATTGAAAGGAGGACTTCGAAATAAGTTACCTTGGAGGAGTCTGTCCTGCGTTTTCCTCAGCAATACTCTCGTTTTCTTGCTGCTGCTGCTGTTGGAAGAAAGTGGCAAGTTTCTGGAGTGCCTTGTACTTCGCCCTGCAGACGGGAGTAGAGAGAAGGCGTGGCCGGAAACCCGCAGCGAACGGCTGCCTGAAAATAGGCAAACTATGCATCCAGAAGGTCGGGAGCCCCCAATGAATCCTCTGCCCCAAAAAACACCGTGATCTTCCTCACAGGAAGTGAGGTCAGTGGAAGACGGTGTCAGCTGACAGATGGAGCCGTACGCGTCGACTTACAGGGCCTGGCTGTCCTCGTATCCATCGTTGCTGGCGGCCGGCTGGCCTTTGCCGTTTGCGTAGCCTGTCAGACAGAACCAGGAGGCCAGGTGACCTTCCCACCAGACCCACTGCAGCAATGCTACCATCTTCTGCAGATTAAGCACCGAATACGAAACATAAAGCCACAAACCATTTTTTGCAGATACTTACACATTTCAGTCATGGAAACGGTTTGACTCTGCAACCTATAATGAATCAGAATGACATTTTAAAACGCAACAAGTACAAAGCAAACATGACAGCTGTAATGACAGGGAAACAGCTTTACAGTTCAGGTTTATCATCAGATCATCTTCTATTGGATGAGACCTTGCAGAATCATCTCTATAGAAATGCCCCAATCCAATAAAGCTCGCATGACAACGTTTGGGAGAAATAATGGTTGGTTTCCCCATGTTTGGATGAGTAGCCAAACACCACACGGTTGCCCCTCCTACCGCACATCTGAAGGAGACAAGATCGATTCCTCATCACACGTCCATTCCTCGCTGTCTGTAACTGAGAAACAGTTCTTTAGTTCCACAAAAAAAAATATATATTCCAGCCAAGCAGTTGCCAAACTCCCTATGCAGATTAAGTGATACAGCTTCAGGAAACTGTGGATTGAAAATACTGGGGAGTTAAAGTAATGCGGAAAGTTCCAAAAAGCAAATCTAGGAATTCACCACGTGCTGAGCACCACGCCGAAAGTATAATTTGGGTCATAATCCCCCCCTCCTTCTCCTAATGTTTAGGTTTGCTCTGAGTCTGCCAGAGCTACTCTCTCATTCACCCACACTGCGCCGATACTGAACGACGTGGGTTAAAATTCAGAATATGGCCAAGTCTAGAGTGAAGGTAGAAAAACCGTTTTACAAAATCATTTCGCATCTCATTTACCTGGGCACATTTGCCCTTATTTGCGTTATATCATATTACAAGTCATGTACAGATGATGTAAAGTTCATGGGAAGATGTACAGGGTTATATGCGAATACTACGCCTTTTTCTATAAGGGACTTGAGCGTGAATACAGAGGGCAGATAGCACTAAAAAAAAAAAAAAGCACCATACAAACGTACTTACAGCTGCTACTGTGAGCAGGACACTGGTTAGAAGACCTGGAAAATAAAGGACAGGCGGTGGGAAAGTGACCCCTGCTTCACTTTCTTTGCTGCAGAAAACCTATAAATCAAGTCGCCTGCACAGAATTATCAGCCATCAAAAGTTTTGATTCAAAGGCGTCTGCAGATTTTTAGGTTTTAGAATGTAATTCAGCTGCTGTGGGGGATGAAATATTCCTGCCAAGAGCACTGATTAATTCTTTATAGTTTGTGTGTGTGTGTGTGGGGGGGGGCATTATTCTGCCTTTAAATGCCCCAGCTAACCTGCTTAACTACTCAGTATAAATATCATGAAATTGCCATAATGAATATTTGCTGCATGAGGCCAATATTTCCCTTCGAGGCAAGAAGTGGGAACCTTAAATGGGCCCTTGCAGACGGAGGCGTACACAGAAGGTCCATTAGCTTCTATGCTGATGGAGCGCAACAGTAATACAACACAACACATTCCACAGAGACGGCAACCTCTGGCAAACCCATGTGACTGTTGAGGAGACCATCTCCGTTCTGCAGATCTGAACCTTCACTCCAAACCTTTGCGTGACCACAAGGTCGACACTTAGCTGCCACCCTAACCCTGAACATCAGCCCATTATCCCCGTGAATCTTTGCTTGTCGTGGCTTTGAAGAATGGAGTTGCTCTGCTTGTAATTAATACCATCAGCCAAGAAAACACTATTTTTTCTTAATTTTGGGAACTTCCACTTTTTATACAACCAGTGACCAGCTTGCATACATGTTTAGAATCCAGACCCTTCCTGAACCTGCATGTTTTTGATCAAAAGGTTACTGAGCCCCAAACATAACAGGGGAGGTTTAAGACTAGTGCCTCATTCAGGCACTTTTATCATTGAATTCATAACTGCAAAATATCGGGGGAGCAGATCGGTCGTGCTTAAGGTTTAGCTCTAAGTAGCATTGGTAGCTATACTCATTCACGGCCCTGTCCTCACCTTGCATGAACACTTATAGCAGACCCTGCTTCTGAAGTATGAAATGCTCAGTTACTCCGCTTAATCTATCATTACTACCTGCTCCCGTCGCTGAAGGTGTCCCCATCGACGGCGGGGCGGCCCGCAGCCTGGGAGGCCCTCTTTCCCAGCTCCATCATCTCCTTGATGTCCAGCTCCACGTTCATCACAGGGATGTAACCATCTGCGGACGTGCCGAGAGTCTTGGTTGCAAACTATCCAGGCTCCGCGATTCGGAACTGACGGAAAGGCCGCCAGGGGACATCAACTAAACAAACCTCACCATTCCAGGGTCAACCTCTCATAGCTGTTAGTCAATAAGGTCATCAATCCTCCAAAAAACAGACTATAACTTTATTCTGTAACAATCCAGCTTAGAACGATCCACATTTTTATAGCAGCTGATGACTAGAAAAAACACGGTTAGACCCAAGTTAGTTCAACTAGCACCATGAGATCTTCCATTTCAGATCACTGGGATGAAGACGGTCTCTCACACTTATGGTCATCGTCCCGGGCCAGCCACTTCCCTTTGGGACAGTCAGTGGTGCGGATGATGCTGACGATGTCTCCGGTCTGTACGGGAAGGTCACCCTTGCGTCCCTTGCTGGCGACTGTCACGGTGGCCTTGTACATGGGCTCCTCCTGCCCAGTTATCTTAGAGGGATGCAGCATAAAGCAGCCATTGTTTACTGTGGGAATCTCAGCAATTAATCAGAATCTTTGCCACATGACCAAGGCTGGCAGAAAGGTGTCGGCACAATCTGCTATAGTAGGAGACACCATGACAATGGATAACAATCAGACATAAATAGATGCGTAAAAGCAAGTGATAGAGGATAGTGCAATGCTGGAAGCTGTCACAGTTAGAATATAGACAACATACCCATGCATACAGTGCATAACACAAAACACGTGGAATGTGCAATTATGACGTGCAAATAGATCGTCAAGTGTAGGTGCTATTCAGAAAGCAAAGACTGTAATCCTGCAAACATTGCAGTTATTGATTAAAAGGCAGGGGGAGCTGTTGAGGAGTCTGACTGTGCTCAGAAAGAAGCTGTTCTTGAAGCGTTTTTTGGTGGTTAGTGATCAGTCCGTTAGTGAGAGAAGAAGCTGAAACGCATCATGTGCAGGAGGATGCAAAAATGTTTGCCTCATGAATCCTTTGAGGTTAACGCAGATGCCACCATCTTCCCCATCACCCCCTTACAAGCATCTAGCAGATCCTTGCGGTGAATGTTTACGTCTCCACAGCACCTACTTTGAACTTCCTTCTCATCTCGTTCTCCTTCTTCTCTTTCTCCCGCTGCTCCTTTTTCTCTCGTTTCTTCTGCTCTCTGTCCTCATTGCTCTCTCGATTCTCCTTGCGCCCGTTGCTGCTGGAGACAGAAGCCAGAACCAGGACGGCATTCCAAAATCTCCAAATATTTGAAGTCAAGAGAACAAACAATAGATTCATGAACTGGCAGATGTGGCATCAACATCTTTACAGTAAAGTGCTTAATAATGGAAATGTGTTCAGTTAAATTAACACGCAGACATTAAATCCAGTTAAGATCGCAAATATACCCATTTCCAGGTGAGAAAGTTCCAGGAAGCTCTCCAAACACACGTCTAGAAAGTTCTCATGCCATTACATTTTTCAAGATGCTAATGAAGACTTCATGTTGACCACTGACCGTGATGCTCACTGAAGAAACATGTCTGTCAATAGGAACTTTCCCCATCAAAAATGAATTTGCACAAACTTACCATGGGTTGTGAAACCATGTGCTCTTACGCGAATCTTCACCCTGTTGACAACGCATACACGAATTCAGAACATCAGCAACCAAAACAAAAAGTTATTGCATATTAAACAGTCCAAATCTTCTGCCATTTTTCCAGGGAGAACTCAAACCCTTCAAATGACACTTTTAGCCAGTCTCATTAACACAAACACACTTACCATCTCGTCAGTATCAGCGTATGGATCTAGAGAGGACAAAAAAACAAAAAAAAACAAAAAGTCAAATAAGTTGCAGCCATCTCAGCATGGTACAGATCTCTCACCCTACTCTACCGTGCAGGAGTAATAGCGACATACAACACAGAACTCTTACTTTTTGGAATGACTTTGCGCCGCCACGTATTCTGCCCGCGACGAAGCTTGTTTGTGATCTCAACATCTTCGTAGGCGTTGTCTGCATTTTCACTGTGTCTTTCAGAGCAAAGTCTATTAAAAGTAAAATTCCACAATTACACAAGGGAGTGGCAACAGTACCTGTGCTTTGTCACAAGAAAAACGCAACTGAAGGAGTATACACTTGTCAAAGTTGAGTCATTGGGATTGATGAGTTATGACACTACTTCACCCAGCTGATGGCTTTGCATCTTTGTGTTGAGGTTCTGTGATACAAGCAGAATTCTGAGCTGGGGGAGCCGGGTCTGGAGGGTCCAAAGCAGGTCCAGATCCCTTGGTCCACAACCCCAGCGCCTCTAGAACCGCTAACTTCGGCTCTCTAGCTTCAAGGTCTGTGGCATGAAGACTCTGGTCCCCAGAACCAATGTCCTGGGACTCCAGGGCATTAAAAGCCACATTGAAAGTTCCTGCAGGCTCTGGACACGTCAGATATTCAGGAGCTTGACCTTCAAAATCAATAGATTCAAGCACCTCAAAGCCTGAAACATAAACAAATGCAGAAGAGAACACACGTTTCATTGCAACAAGAAAACTGTACGTCCAATTCAGTTCAAATAGCCTTAGAATGCTAATCTTAAATGATTTTAATCAATGTTTTTAGAGGATAAAAAAAAAAAAAATCAGCCAAGGAATGAGTTACCAATTTCAGGTTGATCCTTTCCAAATACGGCCCAGTAGTGGCTGAGATCCACTAAATGGGGTCTGGGTGGTTTTTCCGGCGGGGGGCCCAGGGACTCTGACCCGGGAAGAGGTATCTTAGCTGGACCGGTGTCAGCACGATGCCCCAGTCGCAAACAGTTTGTCTTCCAATCTGCACTGTCCTTACGTATGGGCGGCATCTTCCCTGAGGGAGAACATATCACAACACATGACAGCAAGCGCTAAACCAGTCATTCAAAAGGAGTCGTTACACACCTGCGAATACTTAGTCCATTACTGTCCGATTAGGTAGCAGCAAAAGACCAGGTACTTTCATTGCTTACATAAAGAAGATTTAGCAAAATTTAAACAAGTAGAAAGTTCTGGAATGTACTTACAGTGTGAGGCTATATTGAGCTTAGCAGCTAAGGCAGAAACACTGGTGGCCGGAGAAATACTTTTGGGTTTCTGAGGAGGAGCTTCTGCCTTCTGCTTCTCACGGCCCATGAGAGACAGTTTGGGGGATGCCTTCAAAGAGAGCCAAGGAGGGCTGCTGGCTTCCGGGGACCCACCATTAACATCCTGAGCACTCTCTTCGCTGGAGAGGGTAGAGCGTCTAACTGAAGCGTCTTGGAAAGAGCTACAAACACTAGGCACAGATGTGCTCCGGGAATAGATGCAGCCTCTGCCTCTGGGAGACGGAGAACCAGATGTCGTTTCTGCACTGTTACTGGGAGACTTTGAACGAGAGCTGCCATCGAGGGAGATCCCACTGGTTTTTGGAGATGTCGATTTAACGTCATTTTCTGAGGACGTCGCCATCTCAGGTTGGCCAGGTGGCAGGCAGCTGCTCGAAGGCAGACCCAAGGTGACCTTCTGCTCTTTTCCTGCTACAGGAAGCCCAAGAGACAATCGCTTGTCCTTTGATATCTGCCTCGTGCTCTGCTCTTTTTCTGCCATCTTGCCGCTGAAGAGGGAAGGCGTACAGGGCGGCAGGGGCAGTGGGTAGGAGACGGGTCGCTTGCCGTATTTCCTTGCTCTAGGCAGGACTGACGAGTGGCTCTCAGTCTCCACAGCGATGGTACTCAGGTGAGACGGACAACTTCCGGGGTGTAGAGGAACCTGTCTGGGCTTCTCGGGGACCGTCGGTTTTCTCCTGTACCGATTCAAGGTGATCTCTTCTTGAAACTTGGCTCTGATAGCTTTGAAGTCAGTAATGTTCTCCTATAAAAGATTGAGAAAATAAAAGGCTTGTTTTCATATAGGCAGGACTATAGCCAGCTATGAGGTCACTGAGATCCAGATCTCTACAATATTTTGAGAACTAAAATTTTAAGCTAAATATTCACCTGAATAAAAACAGTCTACGGTTTCACATAACTAATTAATTAAAAAAATATATATATAAAAAGCAGCATATGAAGGGTATGGTATCAATAATATGATTGACCCACACCCAGGTCCCAGATCTCAATACCTTGTCTACAGACCTGCATATAAGCACTGATGAGATTCACAGATACACGTAAAAAGTGTAAAGACTTTAGAAGTAATAATAGAACTGCGTCGTTTTGATCATTGTATTGGCGGGATTCCTCAAATCTGGACCTCGATTCCAAATCCAGGCCCTGTTTTCAGTTCTCCCAGGTAGTTAAATAATTACTGATTCTGATTGGTTAGAGACTTCACACCTGACTGACAGGTAAAGGAAGGCTGGAAAACCAGCAGTGCTCGGACCTCGAGGACCGTGATTTGAATAGCCCTGTTGTATGGTAGGAAAAATCCACCATTCAAGTATATCAGCAGCCATCGATAATCGCAGTTAATGCGCATTGTTGTTATCTTAACAATCACTTAAAAATGAGAACGCAGGGCGTTTATAAGATTAAATATGTAATTAAAACTGACAAACGGAACCAGTGTAAAGCAATATTTAAAAGTAGCAAATTGTGAAAAATCTTCGACCAACTCAATATTTTTACGAACTGTAAAGAATCTAACAAACAAAACGCACTTACCTGTTCCATTTTCTTCATTATCGCAAATATCCGTTACACTTAATGAGGGTTCTGTTTAACTTTTGTTTTAAATGGGTTCCATGCGGGATTAAATATGGCGTTATCCCCAAAACTCCCTTCAGCACATTAGAGACAAATGAGGAGGAAGTGGGGCAGGTGTGTGTCCCTATGGAAATCACCCGCCCCATGGAGCGCTTATAACTAGCAGGGGCCCTTGACCGTCTTATGCGCTCAAACCAGGCTGAACTTTAACAAACTGCGGTGGGATCGGCAGAGACGCTTGTCTATTCAGCCGCATTAGTGCTTCCGCAAAGCGAGCCGTTTGTCTCCAAACTCCAGCAGGGTCGCCGGTGTCAGCGCCAGAGCCAATCTGAAAAGCTGCCCCAAGATTTTCACGCCCTCCGGTAAAAGTTATCGATCGGGGAGGCGTGGTCAGCAGGCCATCCATAGCCACACCCCTGCGAGACACCGGGTTGATTCGATGTAAAGAATAATATTAAAATAAAAAAAGAGATGTCCTTGGTGGGTGGCGTTTTTGGGGTGGTGGTGGTGTAACTCGTGAATCACTTGTTACTGCACAAGGAAAAAAAAACGATCTTCATAATGAAAACCAGTTATATAGGCGAATGAACCTTAATAAGGAAAATAAATCCCCAAGCCGGCGGTCATGTTAAATTAGAATCGGGGGGTCCATTTCACACTGTCGTATTTTACGGGACAAAAATTCTTTACACGATATTTGTAAAAAAAAAAAAGACAAGAACATTTTTCAGCTGTCTACAATTTGCTTGCTTGACTTGATTTAATTTCATTTTCACAGCCATTTATCCTGACAGAAAGCATATTAGTCTGTTTTGTGCATAAATTATCTGTTGCACGGGCAAGAAGGTTTATATCCGCGCTATGATCATTTCCAGCATTCAGCAAACATTGCAACAACAAACAAAGAAAATAATTTACAAATACACATCACCCTGCCTGTCAATAAACAAAATTTAGTAATTTTTAGCTCTAGATTATACTTCTATCTGTTTTAAACTGTTAATCCTGGTTAGGGTTACAGGGCTCATACACACCCATATATTACAACCAATTTGGAGATGCCTGTTAGATTAACTGCATGCGTGTCTTCGGATTACCCACGGCACCCGGGAGAACGTGCAAACTGGGGTGAAATTCGCCTAAAATTATTTAAGAATGACCCGTCTGTTAATAATCCAGCCCCTTATCCAGTGCAAGGCACTAGGGACGTAAGAATATTAATCATATTAATTCAGTTCATATAGCCTAGATCGCCGTAATAGTTCGCCACTATTATATAATTTTAAAGTAAACATTGTCGTCATTCTGAGCTTGTGACTGAGGAGAAATTTGATTGTATTACGAAAAAATGGCCAGCCCTCTCGTGGACAGTTTGCTTTGATTTAATCATTTACATGACTTGTGGCCTATTGACTGTAGCTTGTGCTTATGCACAGTAAACTTCCAGGATGAGCGTACTGAATTACTCTTTGCTGGGAGTTTACCTTTCAGCGTTATTTGTGAACGATTTCATGATATTTACGGTGATCACGACTGGAAGCAGGTACTAATTTTTTACATGTCTTAATTTTTAGCGTTTAAAATTGCTTAGGTAGATGTGTATATTTGTATTTGTGTTCCACGTGTCCAATTTTTCTTCTGGAAGTGCTGAAAAGGTCAACTCTCGGCTGACCCGGGCTACTGATACTCCGGCTGCAATTGACTGTAAGATAAAGCCGTGGTCGCAGTGGACGTCTTGCTCGTCATGTAGCAACATTACGGTACTAAACCTTACCCGTATTATCGAATATAAAATATCTGCGTTATCATAGAAATTGCCATAAATATCTGATTACTTGCGAGAATTTAAAATAATTCACGGAGAACATGGTCAAGGCCGTAGATCTACAATCCTCATAGGCTTTGTATAATAATTGTTGACTCAACGAAAAATGCTACACTCAGATATTAGCATCAATTGGCTGTTAACAGGTCAAGAGTTAGGCCTTGTACACACGTACCTGGGTATTTTTATTTTTCATTTTTTAAATCTTCGGCCGCATGAAAGCGCTAAAACGCCCTGTCTAGAGCATGCCAAACCAACAGGTGGCGATATAACTCTAACTGTAAAGCCATGTTGGTCAATCAGAAGCGTGTTCTGCCAGGGTAAATGCATGGGGTTACATATGTAACTGCACACTCTGACGTCAAACAAAATGAACGGCTGCGCATAATCTGACGTTACAAGACTAAAACTGTGTTATCCCTGTCTACACTGAAAACAAAGTTTTTGAAAAGCTTTTCCCTGGACGGGGTTTTACAAAGGCTCCGTTTTCAGAGTCATGAAACACCGTTTGCGTGTGGAAACGCCAAAGCGCACAGACAAAGCTACATTTTCAAAAATACCCGCGTACGGGTGGACAAGGCCTTAGTGTTGACTGCTGCACACCGGGATGGAGATTTGGAGGCAAGATGTTCACGCCTCTTTACAGTCTCGCTTCAGGTATCTGGAGGAAGCGTCACAGTTCCAGGGGACCAAATGCCTTGGCAGCCAATGGGATCAAAGAGCCTGTTCCACAAATGTGGCGTGCAAGCCCAAGTCCGCCTGTGGCGACGGCTTTACATGTGAATTAGGTAGCTCAAGTGCATGTTTTTGGACTGTGGGGGAAACCTGAGTACCTGGAGGAAACCCCATGACATCATACACGCTCAGTATGTGTGGAGTATGTGTGGAGTATGCCTGGTCTCCCTGTGTGGGACCAGCAGTGTGTGAAATACGGGGGTGTCCGACATCCCCGATTAAGCCATGAGACCCCCTGAAAGCCTGGAAAGCAAAATTTAAAGGTGGTCTGAAGATCGGTATTGTGCAACAGTAGAGAGATGGGACCCCCCCCCCAAATATTGACGGGTATTACGCATACTGGGGACCAAGGAATTTCTTGTAGTGAGGTTTCATTTTGCAGCCCAAAAACTTAGTCTAACCAAACTATTATCTTAACCAGGGTTTCCCAATCTGTTCCTCAGGGACCTGCAGACAGGAGCTGGGAGCCAAAACGTGGACCGTATGTGGGTCCCCGAGGACTGTCACCTGCATTGTGTGAGGGTGTCTGGGTGTATGCCCTATGATAGACTAGAATCTTGTCCCTAATGTCCCTTACCTGGTCCCCTGTGCCTTCTGGATGGGCTTCAGTCTTGCTGTGACTCTGTAGTGGATGATAAGTGGTTAGAGAAGATACCTGGATGGATGTGTAAGTGGTGTGCTTCTGTGAAGTTCTCACCATCTGCGAAGCCTGCGCTCACAAGTATGTCCTGCGTGCTCAGTGACCGACAAGGACCTCAGAAAGACCGCTTGTGCCCCCAGGGCGGTGCCTGAATAAGGAGCTGCGCTGTAATGGGGAGAATGACTGCATGCTTGGCTCGGACGAGGATGGCTGCGATGCGGAGGACCTCACTGAGAACATGTGCACTGATCTGACCCCCATCCCGGGCTCTGAAGTCAGTGCCCGTGGGTAAGCACTCGCAGCCCCCGCACAGCCCCCACCCCCCCACCCTCATCTCACAGCCGAAATCTTGGATGAAACAAGAACCTTCCACCGCTGAACCCACAACTATTCGCCAATATTATTTAATGAAAGAATGAATTTTTACGGCATAGGAGAGCGTTTTGTATTAGGGGGGGGTCATGAAGCCAAATAAAATATTGGGATAGGGGGTACAAGTCTGCCTTGTTTCCTGTGCCATTGATCATTGTCATTACTATTAAGACATATTAATCTACAGTGACAATAATTTAATCATAGTTTTTTAATACAATTTTTTCCATTCATGACTTACAAGAAATACAATAATTGCTTTCTATTTCAGTTACAATGTTTTAACCGGCGACTTTGTCCAGAACACGGTCGACCCGGAATATTACGGGGGACTCTGTGAGTATGTCTACAACGGGGAGTGGAGACGCCTGAAATACGACGTTTTCTGCGAAAACCTGTACTACACCGATGACGAGAAGTATTTCAGGAAACCGTATAATTTCCTCACCTATCGCTTCATGGTAATCCTTTGACTTGCCCATGAACTGAATTTGTAACCCTTTTATTTACAGACTGTCTCCCAATTTTCTTTGTTTTGTTTGTTGACAAATATGTAGCCTTTAATAATATGGTTTTACATCTTAGTTACTGGCACAAATTATTCAGTCCAATACAAGTAAAATAACATTGTATTGTAAAGTAATTTATCTTCAGCGCTAATCTGGAATTTCTTTTCACATGTATTTATCACACAATAGTAAAGAATGCAATGAATATGCAAATTATTTGTGAAAGACCACATATATGCATATTTTTTCATGCATTTCCATATGTTCCCATATATCTGCATATGTTCTGTTTTTTTTTTGTTTGTTTGTTTCCATGGATATTGCCGTCTGTGCCCCATTCTCACAGGGTTATGCCGAATCCGGGGGATCCAATGAGTTCTACGAGGATGCCGTCAGCTTGTTGAAGGCCAGGAGGGAGGGAGGGTCCTTCAATTTAGGATTTACTGTTGGAATAAAAGATGTTGAAGTCGGCCTTTCTGGGAGCGAGCAGTCCGAGGCTTTGAAGAACATATCGGAGTACAAAGACACCGTAAGTTCATCCGGCCATTTACACCACAAAAAAGCCTTTGTTTAGGTGCTGCATATTAATAAGCTTTCACCAATATCTTTACATTGATTTATTATTACGTGTGCATGTTTAAATTAGAATTTATGAGACATGTTTATCCGAACTGCTGATGGAGGCATGGATCGGAGGTGGGGCTTGGAGCCCGCAATGTGAATCTTATATATGAGCAGGGGTAGATAGTTCAAGTTTGGAAAGTCAAAATCCAGACCAAGATTTTGTTTCAGCCAACCAGGTGAGTAGCGTTTGGCTAAGTGGGCGGAGCCTCTCTGCCTTTGGTGAGCAGGCTGCTGGTGTGAGCCTGGCCTTGGCACAAGTCATGCCTGTGGGTCCTCGAGCGAGGCCCTTAACCCCCAGCTCCCTGGGCACCGCTGCAGTTGGCCGCCCTTCACCGCCAAACTCCCTCTCATCTACATATGTGTCTGTGTGTCACAGAGGACAAGATAGAGAACGTAAACAGAGAATTTGTCCATGGGGATTGTAATTACTTGTCAAGAGTCTCAGTCACAGTTCTCAACTGGTTGGTTGAAACAAAATCTTGGTCTGGATTTTTACGATCTCCACCTGAACTATCCACTTCTGTATATTTAGTTTTATGTGTATAGATTATATTACACTTAAATTACACTTTATGAAACACTTAATGACTTTGTACATACCAACTGTGATGTTAGTATGAGAGCCTCTCGTTCTGGTAGAACCTGGGCTTCGTCAGGCTGGTATCCAGAGTGCAGACGGCCCACTTTAAGCTGCGGAGCCGGGATCTGATGCTGGATGAGGAGCTGCACCGCTTGCTCGCCGAGCTGCCGGACGAGTATGACTTCGGTGCCTACGCTCACGTCCTCAGCCTCCATGGAACGCACTACGTCACCTCGGGAGTCCTGGGGGGAGTCCTCGAGTACATCTTAGTGGTGGACAAGAAAGCCATGGAAAGAAATGGTAACAGATTTCTGACAATTTATCCCGGTCCGGTCCTCGGGGACCCACAGACAATCAAGTTTTTACTACTGGGAGCTGAGAGGGAGCAAAAACGCGGTCCGACTGTGGGTCTCTGAGGACGGAATCGGGAAACACCGCTTTAAAGAGTGTATTTGGGCAGGGCTGTTATGGTGTGAGTCGAATCCTGGTCTCCAGAGGTGGGTAGTTCAGGTCCAGAAAGTTAAAGTCCAGACCAAGATTTTGTTTCAAAGATTTTGTCATTCTGACTGTTTATACTGAACTGGTTTATCGAAACAAAAATTCTGGTCTGGATTTTTACTCAATGGACCTGAATTTCCCACCTCTGCTGGTCGCTCACACTAAATCAGTCCATTCGCCATTTATCCAACAAGGTAGAATGTGCTGAATATGAAGATGACTTGTTAAATATTCCCCCAAACCTACACACACGTGAAAAGCATTTTCCCACATATTTTTCTCCTCAACTTATTATGGCCAGTTATGTCTTGAGTATGTGCATAACATACATGTCAGCTAGACCCGTCTGCTGTGGTGCAGTGCCACACCTATCCCTCTAGGGGGTGCTATAACGCCCTGACAGATAAGTGTCTCTCCATGTAATTCAGTGCAGGTGATGGTCGAACCCGGGTCCGTACAGGCTGAAGCATTTTGCCCATTTTCAGGATTATTTTTTATTTGTGCCATCTTCAGAAATCACCAGGAAGATGGCTGGAAGCTGCTTTGGGGCCTCGCTGGGTATATCTAAGATGGGAGCGGGATTACCATTAAGTGGGACATGGTGTGACAAGGAACAGACGTCTGGTCAAGGTGCAGCTTGACGCACTTCCGTACAAGCAATCGCCTTCTCACTTTCCCTTCTTTTGAAAGGAAAAATAAGAATGAATCATAACCAAACAAAAATGTCTAGTTACAAATTAATACATAAAAAAAATGCAAGTAATTTTTGACTGGACATTTGGATATTATGCAATGTTTGGTTTCTGGAGATAAAATAGATATACGGAGATAACTTAGTTAAACTCTGTAAAGATTTTGATTACCAAGCGTACTGTCTTTCGATTTTAAGACATAATGAAATTCCTAATATTCAGCCATAGTCAGGATATTGTTTAATATTGCAATTTTATGCAAGATTTGTGTCTAGTTGGGGTCTTTGCTCCTGGTCACTTCCGTGTTTTGTGGTCACTTTTCTGCTGTCCCTTTTTCTGCAGATAAGAAGTCGTCAGACAGCTACATCAAAGACGTAGTAAATCTGGTCCGTGGGGGGAAGGTGCAGTCTGCGGGGGGGTTGCTGGCTATCAAGAACGAGGAGGCGTACACCAGGTGGGGAGAGTCTCTGAAGTACAATCCGCAGCTGATTGACTTTGAGGTAAACCCCCCCACTCAAACTGCATTACGAAGTGAACTGGTCTGTAGGGGTGTTTGTGTAGCGCCTCCTCCTGACGTACGCAGGTATTGCCCATCTATGAGCTGGTTCGCTCCAGCACGGCGGCCAAGCAGTTCCAAGGAAAGGTGGCCCACCTGAAGCGGGTCTGGGAGGAGTTCCTGCAGCAGTTCAACTCCTGCCGGTGCGCCCCCTGCAGGAACAACGGGTTACCTGTACTCCAGGGCACGGACTGCAAGTGCCTGTGCAAGCAGGGCTACGAGGGCTTGGCCTGCGAGAAGACGCAGCGCACGGGTATGGCTCCGCCTCCTCACCAGGGGTTTGGCCCCGCCTCCTCACAGAGGGTATGGCCCCGCCTCCTCACAGAGGGTATGGCCCCGCCTCCTCACAGAGGGTATGGCTCCGCCTCCTCACCGGGGGTTTGGCCCCGCCTCCTCACCAGGGGTTTGTCCCCGCCTCCTCACCGGGGGGTTTGGCCCCGCCTCCTCACCGGGGGTTTGGCCCCGCCTAATCACAGAGGGTATGGCCCCGCCTCCTCACCAGGGGTTTGGCCCCACCTCCTCACAGAGGGTATGGCCCTGCCTCCTCACATGGGGTATGGCCCTGCCTCCTCACATGGGGTATGGCCCCGCCTCCTCACAGGGGGTA
The DNA here is from genome assembly GCA_019775895.2 of Stomatorhinus ivindoensis. Lineage (NCBI taxonomy): Eukaryota > Metazoa > Chordata > Actinopteri > Osteoglossiformes > Mormyridae > Stomatorhinus > Stomatorhinus ivindoensis. Next base: position 14,666,798 of record JABFEB020000043.1, read on the forward strand.
TGGCCCCGCCTCCTCACAGGGGGTATGAGGGGGATCAAAGCAGTAAGGCTATAGCTGAGGTTTGCCCAACTCCGGTCCTGGGGGGCTAGTTTGCACCACAGCTTGCAGATTTCCCTGCTTTAACACGCTGCCTCAACCTGGTAATTAGCTGATTGTTTTATTGTGTTTGAGCAAAGAAACCTGCAAATTGTGTTCGGATTCTGAGTCTCTAGGGCGAGTACTGGGCAACGCTGCTAAAGTCAAAATTAATTTTTAAAAAAATGGCTTAAGATCCCTTTAAATGCAAAATCAACAAAAGAAATTGGGAGATACGTAAACCTAAAGCACCAAGTCCTGTCCTGTGTGTGTGCAACACCAACACAGGACTCTTTCCCAGCTTGGCCAATTAGACCAAGCCTTTCTCCTCTGGCTCCCCTACTGGACAGGCTGACCATAGCTCTGCATTCAATAATCCGCAGAGGTCCTGAAAGTAAAAATCTAGACCGGGATTTTGTTTCCCATCAACCAGCTGAGTATAAAGACTCATAGTCACAAAGTATTTAGCTGGTTGGGCGAAACAAAATTTTGGTCTGGATTTTTACTTTCTGGACCTGAGATTTCCTTCTTTTTCTTTTTCTTTCTTTTTTTTTTTACAAACGAGAGGAGGCCATTCGGCCCATCAAGCTCGCTTGGGAAGAACTTAATAACTAAGAGTTGTTAGAATCTTA
>JABFEB020000043.1:14668734-14679729 GCA_019775895.2 Stomatorhinus ivindoensis
GACCAGGATAAGTGGATGGATGTTTGGCAGGTGGGGGGTCAAACACAGTCTGTTTTTTCTTCCTTAATCCCTGCACACTCCATGCCCCCATTCTGAGGGGGGGGGTGGTCACACTGGCGAGTCCTCTGCTTCTTCCGACCGCTGCAGGTCGACCAGGAGGACCAGCAGCTCCAGGTCCCATCCACAGTGACCTCTGTGTGGGTGAAACGGCAGAGACTCCATTTTCAAAGGCGGTGTGGGGCTTGAAAGCCCATGGTGGGTGGAGCTAACTCGATGACACACGAATTAACCAATAGGGAGCTAGTGAGAACAGTGGATGACAGACAGTGCACAGTCATCCAACCAATCGTGAGTTTCAGAGCCAAATCTCTGTCATCTATGCTCACCTGTCCTTTGGGTTAACTCACAAGCTTTTCCACTGAACCCCACTGGACAAACACAGTCACATCTGGAGCCTGTCCAAAACAGAAGGACTCAAATATTACAGCTTTAAATCATTACCTTTATTACGATACGATTTCATATTGCAAGCCAGCAATTCGATATCTTCAATATCTTCGATATCTTTCTCAATATTTTCAAGACAGTGAAACATAAGCTGATTTTGGTAGAATTTGAATTCAAAAAGATTTTTAAACAATTTTAACAATGGAATTTGTTGAAAAACAAATGTACAGAAAGTCCTTTAAAAAAAATTAAATGATTAAACCATATTGTGGCTGCAAGATTCAATATATTGAAAGTTACATCCCTATCAGATTTTAATGGTCACCGTTAGATAACTTGCATGATACCAAGAGACAGCTACACTCCTTCCACAAAAGTGCAGGACATGACACCTGAAGACAGGAATAAAACGAGAAACCCGCCAACAAGACAACTTACTGATATACTCCCTGATGTGCTTAAATTTAAAGTGGCCCTAAATCTATAACTCAGTTCTGAAATAGATACAAGTATGGGAATAAAGGCGTGCTGTACCTTTAAGGACGGCCACCCCGTTGTGGAGGCAGGGGGCACAGCGACAGGAGCTGACCTCGGCCAGATACTCCACCAAGGCCCGGTTCAGGTTCCTCTTCAGGGTGGGGGCGCTGACGAAATCCTTGGAGGTCACCAGCTCATGCAGGGGCTGCATCTGCACACCCCAGAGGCAACTTGACAGGATTCACACACCAGGAGACGACGGGAGACGTCAAGTGTGCAGATTTAGAGGCAACGCGGGGAATGACTTGTGCTACCTTGGTCTGAATGAAGTCTGGGTTCAGGAACACGGACTCTCCCCAGTCCTGCATGATTTCCGGGGTCGGCAGCTGCTTGTAGACCAGCCTGGAAATCGTCTCAGTACTCCCCCCCCTTACCACAGCCACAAAGTCGTCCACGAGTTTCCCTTCTTTTTTGTCCTCTGAAAAACATGGGTGACGACGACCAGATGGTCAAGGACAGTTACTGCTTACAAGGATCCCTACAAAAGTCCAAAACTAGCAAAAGACCGTATGACAAAACAAAGGGAAACCGCGTCTTGGCTTCGAAATCATGGTCAGTTGCCTATTGTAGTAAAGGCTGAGATGGACTGTAGGCTGGGAGTTGGCGATCTTATGGGTCTTAAAGGGTGTAAGCAGGATTTTGGGGTAACCTTTCGGTCAGCTGTTTAAACCCAGGTGAGAGGACTCTTCAGCCAATCAGTCCTCTAGTTAGCAATCTAATTATGAAGTTGCAACGAAAACCTGCATACCCAATGGCCCTTTCTGGATGAGACTGAACACCCCTGTTTCAGCCAGTCACTCAGAAGGATTCATTTAAAATATGAATCGATGATTTGCCCATGAGTAACGGCCATGATTCATGAAGAATCAGCAATACAAACGAGTCTGAGGAGGGCAGAGGGCTCTGGCGTCCAGTCAGCCAGGGAGCCCGCGGTGGAAAAGGCGGTAACGTCACTGTAGATGAGATGAGCCACGGAAGCACAATGAGGAGAGTTCTTACCTCCGAGTTCGTTGAGCAGGCTTTTACACCTGCCCCCCTGCCCCCCTACGGACACGTACACGCCTTTGATTTTGGCGCCCAACTTGACTCCGGCTTGAACGCACTTCCTCGTGTCTTCCAAGGTGTATCCTGGGAAAAGGATGGAGATATAAATGCAGGAGGTCACCAGAGAGGGGTGACATGTATCCAAGCTACAGCCACCAGTTAAAGGCAGTATTGCATAAGCCGGGATTTCCCACTTAGCTGGATAACTTAAGCCAAAAGTGAAAACTGTCCAATAGGAAGAGTGATAAGTGACATTCCTATTGGACAAGTCTCAGCATAGGCCTTACTGTTGGACCAATAGGTGAAGACTGCAGCATATCTGGTCACTCCTATAAAACATGTATGGTCTGTGTAGTCAACCAGTTAAGGTTGCACTCATTTTTATCTGGGTGAGAACTTTCTTATTATTCCAAACATATTTCCAGTCACGAATACTCAATAGTTTCATGTTCTTTTCATCTTTGCACATGAATGTAAGGTTCTGCACAAACACGTCATTCTGCCTTGACAAGCTCAGAAACATTTCATGATCATTCCACCGGAACATCTCACCCGACTTCTCCATGTTCTCCTTATTGAGCATGATGGAGTACTCATACTCGCCGCCGAGCGTGGCCTCCGTGATGTAATGCGTCCCGAAGTCTTCAAAGATCTGCCTGTATTCACCATAGCTGTACTCAGAGGGCAGGGCCTTCAGCCGCTGCAGGAAGCCGGGGTGCAGGACCAGGTCTTGGGGCTTCAGAGCATAGCGAGCCACCTCCAGCTGGGCATGAGCCAGCAGGAAGTTGTGTTTCTGTGGAGGAAGGGGGGGGGGGGCAGCGTGGAACAATGTCACCCTCTCTCAGCCTCTCGACAGCCCTATGAAATAGTGCTTCCTAAATATGGTCCTCGGGGACCCAGAGACAGCCCATTTTTTTTGCTCCCTCCCAGGGACAAAATTTCCCAGTGTGACAAAATTACTGTGTAAAGACTCTAATGTACTCAGACAATATTTTCATTTAGTTTTTGTCATCGTATCTTTTTTCATTTTCTGCTCCAAGGAATTATGGATAGAAATCCTACAGTTAGTATAGCATAATAGTGTAAAGCAATGCTTTTCAACGCGCTCCTCGGGGACCTCCAGACGGTCCACTTATTTTCTCCCGGTTTCTGCTCCCTCCGAGGTCTCGGAAGGATCTCGGAGGGAGCAGAAACATGGAGGAGCTGTGGGTCTCCGAGGACTGGATTGGGAAACACTGCCATATAAGTGTAAGGTCTTGTGAAGGGTAACTGAATTACGGGGGAAATCCTGCTTATATATGGCTAAGAAAAGTAGTGCCGAGACAAGGTTTACATACAGTATCTCTGCATATTTTTGCCAGTGTTTCTGCACAATCTGCCATGGTGAGAGTTTCACCGAGTTACGCTGTCAAGGTAAGAATCCTCGAGCCTGTCAGACTATGGTTCCTTGTCATTGCCCCGACACCGAGTGACCTAGTCCATTCCACTGAATGAAAAACACACCTGTACGCAAGTGACTGACGGCACAGGTATCATCGCCTTGGTAACAGCCCAAAAAAACCAAAGGCCTAGTTTCGAGTCATTATCTTCACAAACGCCGGCTTTCGGAATCTCCCGGTGAAATCTGTTTTCCTTTGGAGTTGACTGACCTTCAGCCTCCGTTTGAAACACCAGTGCTGATTCAAAGCAATTCCAATTCAACCAGGTCACCCAAGGCGATGGCTGGCTATTGCTGACTCGCCCGCGACACAATACTCATCGTGGTACCAGCACACAGATTCAATGCACCGGTCAGACCTGCCTATTGTGTTTCCCTATGCTGTCTTAATTGACAATTGCCCTGGTCTGATTGCCCTGGTTTGATAGCCCTGACCTGATTGCCCTGGCCTGATAGCCCTGGCCTGATAGCCCTGACCTGATTGCCCTGGCCTGATTGCCCTGGCCTGATAGCCCTGACCTGAAAGCCCTGACCTGATTGCCCTGGCCTGATAGCCCTGGCCTGATTGCCCTGGCCTGATAGCCCTGACCTGATTGCCCTGACCTGATTGCCCTGGCCTGATAGCCCTGACCTGATTGCCCTGGCCTGATAGCCCTGACTTGATTGCCCTGACTTGATAGCCCTGACTTGATAGCCCTGACTTGATTGCCCTGACCTGATTTCCCTAACCTGATTGCCCTGGCCTGATAGCCCTGACTTGATTGCCCTGGCCTGATAGCCCTGGCGTGTTGCACCTTTGTATTTAAAGGTTTAAGTCTTCGCATGCCGGTCAAACATTCATTGTTTCTGCTGCTGCTGGTGACGTCAGTGGCTTTATTGCTATCATTATTGTGTCTGTCTGCTCTTGTACCAGGTGTCCAGTCAGGTTCCCATTTTCACCCCTTTTACCTGCTCCATGCCGTCCACCCGCCCACATGCATTCGCACCTACACGCCTGTCTCCCTACACGCCTGTCTCCCTACACGCCTGTCTCCCTACACGCATCACAATATTACCATTGCACTCTAATGTTTAACGCTCCAATACTGAAATAATGCAACAAGTAAAAGGCCTAATTTATTAAACAGGACCAGGAAGAGGCAGACTCTTGGTAGCAGCTGAAGCACACTTCAACTCCCAGGTGTATAAACTATGAAATTCTTTGTGCATGTATAAAGTGCACATTTCTATTTTTATAATGCAAATGTGAAAAATATATTGAATGAAAAGACTGAACTTCTACTTCAACATTTCAGAGATACACACTTCACTGCATTCTTGTACTGCAGTGCTCTTAGCACAGGCTACGCAAACAGCATATTTTAAATCAGCAAGCACTGAAAAAAGTATGCAAAATAAAACATTTGACTCTGCCTGGGTGAAAAGACGCTGCAATAAATTAATTGACTCAAAGGTTCAAAATGTCGATGAACAATCGTGTAAAAATGAATCCTGATTTAACAAACTGCAGTATAGATATGGCTATAGATATGGCTTCACCTAAGGCTTCTCAGCTTGGCTTACAGCAACATACTTTCAGCGTAAGTATGGACGGGTGGACAGCAGAGGACTCACCATGCCAGAGTAGCTGCGTATTATGCTAACATAATTCTTATATTTCTCATCTCTGTAATTAAAGCCCAACTCCAGAACTCCCGGTACTTTTATTCCGAATGAAATGCTGGTTTTCGACATGCGGGCTTCCATGCTGCGCTCTTCAAAACGGGAGTAAGAATCGTACACATCCAGAGTGAAATCGTAATCGCCCTTTGTCTGGGATTAGGAAGAAACGAGATTGACGGTCAGTCTGGGGTCCCGGTTCGTGCAGAAGCACGGGCGGCCAAATATGTACAAATCGCTCACCTGCACCGTGTAATGCTGGAGATTGTAGGGTTTCCGAAACCTGGTGTGCTGGATGTAGTGAGGTAAACAGCTTCCTGCATAGTAACGGTTGTCAAGGACTGCTCCTTCCAAATCGCCGCTAAGCACGTTGATCCTAGAGGGAGGAGAATCCTTGGAAAACTGACTTAATTAATAATGGAACCGGATGAGAATGATGCGGCCTTAGCGTAGCCAGAATAGCACACGTCCACCCACCCGCTGGCCAGGTTTTCGATCCCCCAGTACTCCTCCACCTTCTCCCTGCAGGCCCTGATCACGCTCCTGCAACCACGCTCGTCCGAGCCGTCCCCGCAGTCGTTGTCCCCGTTACAGAGCAGCCGGCGCGGAATGCAGCGCCCTGCAAGTCCACGGAAGCCGCCTTAGATACAGAGAGGCCTCCTGGGGGGCAAGGCTCTTGGGGAATGCTGCACGGCAGCAGACAGATCGCCCTGACATCCATGCACCACTGCCATCACATCAATGAAATCTGTGAACTTATTTAGGATATTTATTAGTAAAGAGTCAGATTACCATACACTGTCGATCGCTAGGATTAACCCATTTCTCATAGTAACATCACTGATCCCAAACCAGCCTTAACCAGACAGAGAGTGAAATACTTTTTAAGACTATTATGCATGTATGTATTATGTATAAAAAGTATAAAGGAAATGAATGAAACTCCAAGTCCCAGAATTACTTGCAAAGTAAATGAAAATGTTCACATTCAACATGAACATTCGGCTGCTTGTTCGTTCGTTGGCTGTTTTTGATGAGAGGAGCCGCCACGTTTGTCCGCACACCACAGAGCGACACACTAGCTGGGTGCTCTGAGACATTCTGTCCCGGCTACACTGTTAGCGGTTAGCGGATAGCAGTCCCATGTTAGTATTGTTACAGCATGACCGGTATAAACGTTTACCAAAAATAAATTTAAAAGTGAGACTTATAAAAGTAAAGATGACTTCATAATCACTTTTAAGACCTGTCAGAAATGTACTTAAGACATTTTGAGGCCTAAAATTCAGATTATTGGATTTTAGACCTTTTGAGGACCGGACGGACACCCTGTATTAACAACTCCTGTCAGTCTAGCTGTGCTATACAGAGCAGCGTCCTGAATCGTGAAGGTGCTGGTTCATTCGCAATGCCCCCCCTCCACTGGACATTCAGATGGGTGTGTTAGGCTGGGAAGAAGCAGTGAGACTCTCCCAATGGCCCCGAATCGGGTCAGCAAATGTTTTAGGTCCTTCAGACAAATGGCTCAGAGTGGTTTATTGGAGGTATGGGCATTCTGACACCCCAGTGTCACTTACTCCATGACCCTGCCTGAACCTGCTCATTTTGCCCAGGGAGGGGTGGTGTATTTCTGGGTCTGCCAGGCAGAATGCGGGCCTGGAGTGGATCGGACAGCAAGGGTACCGGTGGTGACGCAGATGAAGCCTTCGCACGAGGGACTGTCCTGACAGCTCAGCTGAGACGGGGGGTCACAGGGCTCCTCCTCTCGTCCCCGGAAGTGGCAAGGCTCTCCACCAAACTGGGACGGCTGCACCAGAGTCGCGTACCGGTACTGGAGAAGGAGAGGGATGGTGGGAGTCTGAGAGTCCTTTAAGGAGTGAGGGGCCGTAACTAGGGATGCACCCTTTATACACGACCGAAACACGAAGCTGCGACGACCAAGCGGGATCCGCGACCAGCACGTGCTTGAGAAAGACCCACGGGCAGCACTTTGCGAAGCGTGCGATGCTGAGGTTTGAAGAGGAGGTGCATCTGCAGATATTTTCTCAACGTTAGGATCAATTTATCATATGAAATCAAAACATCCCGATCGCCATGCTGATTATGAGACGAATGTGGCACAGAAGAGAAAAGCCCCCCCCCCCCCTGCACACCCACTCCGTCTGTGCCGGTCTTACATATTATTTGGGTTACTGTCTGGGAGGATCTAACTGAGCATATCAAACAACAAGGCTACATTCCCCTCATCTGGTGAGGACAGGCCAGCCCTTTTTTCTGAGCTCTGCGCTCCCTCTCCTGCGCTGTGCGCTTCTCCGTCTCCAGGCGGGTTCTCCGTCTCCAGGCGGGTTCTCCGTATCCAGGCGGGTTCTCCGTCTCCAGGCGGGTTCTCCGTATCCTGCCGGGTTCTCCGTATCCAACGCAGCCTGGATCACTTCTTGTGCGCAGTGCTTTATCCCCACACCCAAGTAATGATCTTTATAACGTGGATCAGGTACAGTCGCAATGAAGTGCAGGGGATCCGAGTGGATCTCAGTAAACCTCTTTGCATAGAAATTGTTATGTCTTTTAGCAGTTTTTAAAGCACGTGCTTTGAATGCACTTTGTTGTCGTGGTCCTACAGAGAATGTAAAATGCACTTCACTTTGATGCACATTGTGTTTTATGAGAGAAGATATTTAATTTTACAAATCTTTCCACAGTCAGTTATAGACCAGTAGGTTATTCAGAAGTGGGGCCAAGTAAAATATTTCATTTAGAATTCAATTTTATTTTATATTGTCCATTGTTGGAATGTTAGCATTCAGTGCTAAGTCATTTTTTTTCATAGTTTTGTATTTGATTTATTATCTGAAGCATGAATATTAATTTATGCAACTGCAATACCTTGACTTTAGTGGGGTAACTAGACACAGTCCCAGCCATAACAGCAGTGGTACAAAAATTAGCATAATAATGTTTCCTCATTTTCAGTTTCGCTGCATCCCTAGCCATAACACCCCGAACCACCGTGTGGCGCTGACCAGCAGTTACGAGCTGGGAATGTTTGGAAGAGGTCATTCCTGTTAAAAGAGGTTCAAAAAAGAAAGCAGACTGTGTTTGATCAGACTCTGTCTATCTATTATTGTGACTTGACAGAAGATCAGTACGCGTACGAGCAATTAACCGAACGATTCCAAAATACTTCGTCGCATTTTTTAGCAAAAAGCTAAAAGGCATTTACGGTTCAGTGGGTTAGGACAGCGTGTTTATAAGAGGCAGAGTGACCAGCAGAGTGATGTCAATATGGGGCCCCTGAGTGAGGCCCTCAACCCACAGTTATTCCAGGGACTAGCTGACCTGGCCTTCTCCAGTTGTATGGCATTTTTAATAAAAGCATCGACTAAGTAATATGTGTATAATTGCTGTTAATTTACAACAAATAATTATTTTACGAGGGGCACAGAAACTAGGAGGAGTCCCTCCAATATACAGACGTTTGCGTTAAAATTATTGTCTCTGCCAGTATCACACTCTCTTCTACGCTCTTGAGATGGACCGAGGGACATGGAGGGTGTGTGGTCTGTTTGGTGTGATGTCATCACGCCACGCCCACTTCACATGCTCACCCTTTTCTTCTGGCAGACGTTGCATCGCGTCCATGGGGACCAGGGTGACAGGGCACAGTCCAGCGGCTGCACTGCTCCCGATTCCACTCCGGCAGAGTGACTGGGGTTCGAATCATTACCAGGCAGGAGTTGCAGGGTTACCAGGAAGGCTCAGAACTGGTCAGTGATGGGTCACGTTGTTCACAGGCGAATATGTTATGGTTGTCACATTTTATGCTGTAGATAGGGGGCCAACTATAGCTTAATCCCAGGGCCCCCAGCCCCCTAAAATCAGCCCAAGCATTAACATAAGTATAAGGACCAGCATATAACACTAACCATATACCGTCTAAATTACTCTATTGTGAAATCGGTAAATACGAACATGGTATTCAGTGAAATGTCCCAAAATTATTTGGTTTTTTTTCACTAGAACCACAGCCAAAAATCAGTCATTAGGGTTATATTACGAGGCATTGTACAACAGAATGAACAGGTTTGCAGAAGATGAATTACAGTCTTTAAAAAAAAAAAAATTAAAAACAACAATAATCATGTTAATTGTTTTGAAATAATTTCACCCAAATTTCCATCCTTGAAAATTAAAATGGTTATCTGTGGATATGCGCGAGTATAAACAACTCACGAGTTCAACAGCCTAAAACACACTAAAGGCTTATTTTAATAACTAAGTACCTGTATGCCGCATTTTTTCCCCGACGTTTAAAAGCGGACGTGAACGGAATAAAAAACCAACCAACATGCCATAGATCTTGCAATGAACAAACAGCACCATTAGCGCTGTTTAAAAACACGGCTTCGTACACTTGATTAAAAACTCTTTTGAATAATTAAAACCAAGGCAAAATATACTGAAGGCTATAAATCTCATTTTAAATGTTTTTCGCCCCGTTGCACTGGGGCGAAAGGTTAAACAAAGACTGAAAATTCTAATCACTCACCAAATAACACAGAGAAAGAGGGCTGAGATTAAGGAGAAGACGTTCATGGTTGCAGGGGAGTCCAGCGTGGGCAAAGGTACTGTGTGCTTAACACGGCACAAGCAGAAATCGATCATTATTTAAAGCAGGGCTTCACAATCTTTTTGATCAAAGGTCCGCATCAGATTTGTGTTCAAAATCAATGGTCCGGAACAATTTTCAATAACAAAACAGCATTTCATGAACTTTAAAGGATTAGCGATAACCTTCGATGTAGACAATAATGTACAACAAAAACCGGGAACTTCAACCAGTTATTTATTTTCTTTATCGTTGACAGAACATTCGGTTCCAGCGCAGTTTACCGGTTACCGGTTTACCAGTTTACCGCAGTTAGCGCTTCTGAAAAGCATCATTCCGCAGAACGCGATGGTGACTTCCTTGCTCTATGGGACCCCCTAAGCAAGGACTCGATCTACACTCTGCACCCAGATTCACAGGCACACGAGTCTATATCATGCCTTGATTATCGGATCAGGAGTCCCGACGCAAGATCTCCTGCTCCTTGCGGTCCTACTTTCTGTCATGCCGATAATTTTTTAGTTGTTTAACCGTTTAAGGATCGCGAAGTTCGGGTCTTTCCATCACAGGATGGCTCTCGATTGACACGTCCTGGCTCTATAAACCCTGATCAGGATAAGGGGCTAGAAGATGGATCGATGCAGGACAGGACAATCCTAGGACAAAATTTAATCGCAACACGCAGCTTCATTTAGGAAATGTTTATTTGTGACGCTATTACATGGTGGGACACATAAATCCAAAAAAACCCTTAAAAATCACTTTAGAATGTTTTCATAAAGAAAGGTCAGTTTACACCAAGAAAGTGATAATCTGAGGTAAGGTTAACGTCTCTGAAGAGAGGTCTTCTCTTCATTTTCTGATGTAATTAATTTAGCTGGAAAATGATTTTTAAATTAAGACTGTCTGTAGAGAAGCAGCGACAGAAGTGTCAATGAAGAGGACAGGAATTGATAATCAAATTAGTCGGACACACTGACACTAATTAGCAATGAAACAAACTAATAATTTTAGGAGGAGGCTTAGATGGGTGGACATCAGGAGACAATGACTGGTCTGGAGAAACGCTTGGTTTGTGACCCAGTTCAACCATGGCACTATGAACCTGTCACCAGGTGGACAGGGTGTACTCTAGATAATCGATCTGCATGTGGGGGGGGTGAAGCACCTACAGAGAGATACACAGAGAGGTGTGTGGGGGGGGGGGGGGGGGGGGGGGGGGGGGGGGGGGGGGGGGGGGGGGGGGGGGGGGGGGGGGGGGGGG
>JABFEB020000043.1:14758235-14768746 GCA_019775895.2 Stomatorhinus ivindoensis
CCCCCCCCCCCCCCCCCCCCAGACAGCATGCTAATGTTCTCATCAAGAAACCTTTAATTATGACTAAACATAAATTGTGTTTGGGCTGCAATGCCTGTCCTTCTCCGTGACATTGTAAATGTCTGTCGATTTTAACGTTACAGCTGCGATTTTTGCACACGACGCACAAAGGAAAAGAAGGAAAGTTGCCGGCAGCCAACTGACAACATTTGCAAGGAGTTATGCAAAAGTTCAAGGTCGTCCATTCTAGGTCTCCGCCCCATAGATACACGGTGCCAATAAGGACTCCTTAGCTGGTGAGCTCATCTTTGTGAGAAGGGGAGAGCACGCTGTAGTATCTCATGGTGTAAACGTTCTACGGGGACTTTACCTTTGACCTTTCGGGGAACTATGAGCAAGAGGTTGGCCTCTACAGGATAACCGAGCTAATCAACACACCTGTCTGCCCTGAGACACAGGGATAAGGCTGTGCAAACTCAGGCTTAGGACGGATATGATTGGAGAAGTCTAAGCAGGGACCGAACTAGCGAGAGAGCGAGAGAGAAAGGGAGAGAGAGAGATGAGACTGAAAGAGGGAGATACTGAGATGCAGAATGAGATGGAGCATCCTTATGATTTAATATTTAGCAGGAATGATTAAGCAGAGAATGACAGTATTTATCAGACGCAGAAGAATGGAATCCAATACATGAAAAATGAGGGGCCCAGTTGCACGATATAATTCTTCATAAACAGACACACACACCCTTAACGAATCACATTATGGGCCTGTTACGGCAGCTTTCAGGAATCGTTTGGAAATATGGGAGTTTCTGCCGCATGCCGTGACAATCTGACATTGGTGACGTGACGGGGACGAGCCTCCGACGGGATCCGCTGGCTCAGTAGACGCACTGCAGCGAGGACAGGAGTACGTGGGAGCGACACCCTCTGAAGATGACAGGCGACCTCTGATCATGGGAAATTAGCGCTCTTTTCTGAAAAATGCCCTTTATGTCAGCGTAGGCGTCCCGCTTACGGACCCCTGCATAGACCTGTCACAGATGTTTGTCCAAACAGCGAGGGACAGCGTTTTCCGGGTGAAATCGGAGGGCGGGAGCTGGCAGCCAATTAGCTGTGACCTTCAGTGACACAGCTGTCACTTGTACCCAAAGCAGCTCACGGTGCACACAGCCGGATAGCAGTTCTGGTTACGCACGCTGCCTAGGGGTACAACAGCAGAAGTGAGCAGCGCTGGGCCTAGAGCCAGCAACCATTAGGCTAAAAAGAGCCTAGTATAGTCACGACCCAGCCTGGGCTCCATCCTCAGTGAAATTGTGTCACTCCAGCAATCCAGCGAGGCGACTGCTGTTGTACCCTTGAGCCAAGTAATCTGCCAGAGCAGCTCTGATAGATGCTTCAGCTCAATAAGTAGATAAAGCTTGCAAGCTACATTGGATAAAACTGCCAAGCCAATGCATTCAGCACCAAGTGATCACTACTACTAAGATTAATCTAACACTCACAGAGGGGTGGGAGGTAGGGATGTTAATATTATTTGAGAACAGATGAGACTCTGGTTTCACAAGTTGTCTGCACAAGTTGAACCAGATGGGTATAGGTTGAAGGTTACAACTGGGAGTGGAGTCGGTCTCCATGTGTCTCATGGAGCCAATCTCATATAAGTGGTAGTTAAATAGCACACAGGTGATTTGACATGAAGAGCTGGCAAGCTGACGTCGCCCCCTACAGGGTGTTGTGTAAAAAGGCAAACATTCCCCTGTTTCATAGGAAATTCAATAGGGTCTAATGGAGACGGATCAGAGGTGGATAGTTCAGTCCCAGAAAGTAAAAATCCAGACCAAGATTGTGTTTCAACCAACTTTAGTATGAGGAGTCACAGTCACAGAGGATTCAACGGGTTGGTTGAAACAAAATCTTGGTCTGGATTTTTACTTTCTGGACCTGAACTATCCACTTCTGAGACTGACACGCAGTTAAGTCAGTTGACAGTGGAACCTTTGCTGGCCCACTGAGCTCTTCTTCTAGCATACGCTGGAATCCACTCAGGGTCCAACTCAGTAGGACTCAGCAGAGGCTGTCCTTCTCGGTGTGGCCGGAGAGTTTTGGGCCAGGAAGCCACACCCTGGTGGGACCTCAAATTACTGGTATTGGCTGTGCGAATAGCTTCAAAGATCACAGATCTTCCTCAACTCCAATCAATCTGCCCCTCATGCTGATGGGCCAAGACCATCATCGAGGATGCTATCTCACCACCCTCCTTCACTCCAATCACATGTAGCCCCAGCCCCTGCAACTGCGATGGAATTTCGCCCGTGTTTCTCCGAACACGAGTAACGATAAAACCTGTAAGGTGATCATCACCTGGTGATTAGCGATCGCTAGCGCGCGGCCCGCTCATCATGGGCTGGCGTTCAGCCCGAGGCCGTGGGTGCCGTAAGAGGTAACAGGTTGCACTTCAAGGTTGCCGTGACGCTCATTTTCACATCGTCGCCCGGCCAATCAGCAGCAAGCAGTCAATCCCACTCACAGCTTTCAAGTGCTGAGCTTAATTTGAGTCAGCAAAATATTAATTGCCATCTCCACCTGGAGTCGCAGTTCGGAGATTAATGCCACAATGTGTGTGTGAACTCCGCAATTAAGGCGTGAAATGTGAGTGTGACAACGTTGGCAAAGCAGAGGGGGACTCTGTCCCCATTTTTCATGAATGTCACTGTTGGATGATGTTGATAAAGTCACAGGTGGGGGGGGGATAACAGTGTGAAGTATGTTTGGTCCCTGGAACATATCCTCACAAATGAATGCTTGTCATGATAGCTAACGACCGGCTGTTAGTTGCTAAGCAACTACCCAAAATGGCGGGAGGTCATAGGCTAAAGGCCGCCCTACTGTATGGAAGCCCAACCTCACCAATTATTCTGCTAGTTATGTCTTAACAGCCGGGTGCTTTAATATAGCTCCAGCGAGAAGGAACCAGCTTGGAATATAAATCAGAATATCCCTCCTGCCTTGCTACTGCCAGCGAATCCCCAGGCCTTGTATAAACCACGCCCCTTTACCCATAATCCACATTCAGTGTAAACAAACCTAGCCCACTAGCATATGGATCCTAACATTGCACTGAATACATGCTGTTTTAAATATTAAATGTTTCAACTTGTGTATCCTGGATGCGGGTGGACGGCGTGTTTATATCTGAACGTTTCCTCGATTAGCCGTCTCGCAAGGTGAAACACGAAACTGGGTTAAGACCCGAAAGCGAGTGTTCAGTAAGCTAGCAGAGAAACAAACATGGCTGACGTGCTCTCACAAGAGCCACTGATGGATTACTAGGTTATCAGCTGTCTCCAGTTTAGTGCTCCGGAGCACAGAAGGGCCATGACACGGCGCCCCTTAGAGGTGCTTTACATTTTTAATACTCGGGTGTATTAATCCTGCAGTAGCTAATTAGCGGAGTCAGCCAGCATCTCCTCCAGAATTCAGCTCTTACAGCACATACACCAGTGTTTAGTATTATTCATAGACCAAAAAGTCGTTAATTTAATGCTATTAAACACTGTAGTGAATATTCATCAATAGCTCAAACTCATTTTCTTGCTTGATATTTGTTAAAAGTCCCGCGAAGGTGAGGGATCCCAAGGTGCTGTCAGAACTCCAAGACGGCGTGGGTACGGATGGAGTCACGGTCGGGCTTGGACCCCTCTCTCATGCATTAGACTTGGGTCTCCTTTATGCTTTGTTTGACTGAGGAAACAGGGAGTTCGGCGTGACCCCTGCATGTCCCTGAGAGGGGGGGCTGGGGGGGGGGGGTCAGGCTTCTCTGCACGGGGCCGAGAGAAGCTTCTCCTGGGTCTGCTACGGCGGGGAGAGCGTGGCGCTAATCTGCTGGGAAGTCAATTACAGGTCTCCCCGCCCGCCGTAAGTGGATTTGTCATGTAGCCAGCGGAGCACTAAGCTCCTTTAGCTGTGGGATCAAAGGAAAGGCTGACAAACGGCAGGGGAACACGGTAGCGCGGGGTTAAAACAGAGCACTGGGAATTATGGGGGTGGGGGGCGCGGCTGAGTGCCGAATGTGTCTCCAGTGGTTAGACTCTGACTGTCCAGCATCCCGAAACTGCATGGTCCACACTGACGTGTTCAGCTTCTGTCGCGTGACCTTCCTGTAAGGTAACTTTCTGCTAAAAATCAAACACATTCCCTTCAAGATAACAGCGAAATGGCAAAGCATCCGGAATCAGCATCAACTGGGGAACAGAGGAGAATGCCTAAATTTACACTCCTAATCTCTTCCTGCTGCCCTCATACCTCTAGGCGTGGGTTGTGGGTTCAGTTCCCACATCCTTCTGTTCCCACAAGTTTCTTGCGGTGCAAAAGCTTGCAGCCAGGTGTGCAAGAATGTGTGTGAATATGCGCCTGCCACGACCAGGCAGTTTGTTCAGGGGGCCCTGTAGCATGCGGCCCTGTGCTTCAGGAAACAGGTTCTAGACTCACTGTGAGCCAGTACTGGAGGGGGTCAGAAAGAGAAGAGTATATAAAGTTCGGGGCTTCGGTTTCAGTTGGGTCTCTGGTGCATGAGGGACTTGGAAACAAAGTGTAATATCCTAGAGAGAGGGTTGGAAACGCATGACCATGTAACAGAACAGGCCTGCACCCGTCTGCATTTAATTTGCAAAAAATGCGGTCGAGAGCGAGTGCCCTCGATGGGAGGCAAACATGGCGATGACTCCGGGGCGCGTTCGCTCCACCAACGCGACACGGTACCGATTAGCCTCGTTTCCTGCACCCCAGCTGTGACCCTGTCCCCAGACGAACGTTTAACCCACATTCCACGTCACCACGATCCATTTCGCGGCGAGAAGAAGAGCTGCCCGGCATGGCCGCTGTGCGTCACCGTGGCGATCACCATAGCGATCGGCTCGGCAACGGCGGGCGGATGAGAATCCCTCCGCAGAGCAAGCGCGCGTATGCTCTGGTGACGGTGAACCTCCGGACACCTGGAGTTGCACTCACCCACACAGGCATGAGAGGGGCGGGGGCTGATCCGGGCGAGGGAATGACACAACACCCAGACAATCGTGGTGGACCACCCCCCCTTGCCATCACCTCAGCGGGGTGTCAGAAACAGGTCCCCAAAAAGCGAGACACACGCATGGAGCGAGAAAATAGCCCCGTGGATCAGAAGTGGGCTAAAGTCTCTCCCTCCAGACCTGTGTCTTACATCCAAGGGTTAACGAATCTCGCCAATTTATTTCATTCTTTTTTACTCAGGGTCTCAAATTAGCAATTCAAATTGAAGCTATTTTAGTATGCTGTCCTGATTCTCCTTTATGCTTTCCAGGCAGTTTGACAATATTTTCGTTAAGCACCATTTCTCCCACACACACTAACAAGCGTGGCGAGATCGGGTGGGCAGGCAGGCAGGCGGGGGGTGGGGTGGGGGGCTGGTGTTGGGATTGTGGTGGCAGGACACTGGCCTCTGCCAGGGCGCCTGTTTAGCAAACCTCATTTGCATAGAATAACGGATCCAGGCTCTCTGTCGTCCGCAAGCTTGACACTTGCTTGCCGTCGTTGCGTTCCCGCGCCAGCAGACGTGCCGTTCAAAGTGCAGCTGGGGACCCATCCATGCGGCGGCATAGGGGCGTGCTGATGCCCCGATGCAGGCCCAGGTGCCGACGCAGAACATGAAGTGCCCAGTGGAACGCGGGCGGGCCATCTCCTTGGGTTGACCCGATACTAAGTCCGTCGTTTTTTTTTTTTTTTATCGTTAAATCCCTTCTCCTGAAGCCATGCATTGTGACCACTGGCTGCAAATTAAAGCGGCAGCACATGACATCGCAGGCGAGGCTCGCATGAGCTGCAATAAAATCTGCCTCTGGATTTGTTAGCCACCGGCCTGTCCAGAAATACTGCTCGGAATTCCGTGGTTCACTGGAATTAGCTAGCAGATCATAATTTGACGTCTGCTCCATATAGCGATACCCAAAATAACATACACAATATGGCGTCTAAATATTCAAATCCATCCATCTTCTGCTGATGGTTACTGCTATATGTAAATATTTTAAACAAATAGCTGGGGAACAATCATGCACAGTGCCTTGCATATGACCAAGAACTGTTTTACTCTGGCCTCAGTTTTATAGACTATGCAATTTTGCCTGTATTTTTGTGACCTAATGTTTTAATTTAAATAGGAGGCATTAAGTCTATGATGGAAAATGGCAGTAATCACTAATGAAGAACGGGTGAAATTTATGATTTAAGCAAAAGTGTAGCTAGGCGACTGACTGTCATGCAGAACTGCAAGATGAAGACATTCCCCATGTCTTCGTTTGCCAAGCCATGTTCACCTCCCGTCTAATCTGCGACAAATCTCTCCGGGCGTGACCGTCGACCTACACGATCAGCCCGATGCCACTTACCCAGAAGGCCACCGCATGGGCCGATATGACCTCCTGAAATTCACGATTTGCCTTTGCGCTGGCTGCCAGTTGGAGCTGTTACGGAGATCGGGACCTGGCTGCCACCTGGCGCGTTCGTCTGCCAAAGAAACAGGGACACCTTCCCACCAGGACCCTCCCAAAAGGACCTCTGCTATGGGACGTCTGCCTGTCCCTCTCACAAAGTCCTATCTGTCTTCTGCCTTGACTCCACACACACTGAGGGCTGCCAGATATCTCTACGCGCTGCCCTGCACTCAATAACTGCTTATAGAAGGCGATTCACACTCCACTAATCATTCAGGTACGGTGCTGTTGATGTTCCCTTCCCACTGCACACAGGCCGCTGATTTAAGATTTAGTGTGTGGATGTGCCTTTAATGGCGGCCGTTGATCTTACTGAGAAACTCTTTGCCAGCTCACTGCAGTGCTTTCCCATTCTATTCGACCTTCCAAGTCGCGTGCAGTTGCTTGTGAAAGATGGTTTTTAAGTCTTTCTATAGGTGCTCAGAGACTCCTGACAACTGAGATAAAGAGGGACCAATGAGAGCACGCCATGTCACCACTACAGACACGCCCCCTGCTGCAGGTCTGCATTAAGGAGCAGGACCCATTATGTCTGTCTCAGCTATTTGCAGGTGAATCCAATGCCTGACAGGTTACTCATATTGTTAACAGGCCGTGTTTTCGACGTGCTGAAAACTCAATACCTCTGCCTGATGCAGTCCAGTTAATAAATCCTTTTCATAGCACAAGTGGTGATTAAAGATTTATTCCCTCCATTTCCATATATGCATACATTATATAGATTTTTTTGTATTGAAGTCCCTATGTGATCAGTCTTGGCATAATACCAACAGATTTTGTTATCCGGCTAGCAGCCCATACATGTGGGTGGGGGGGCCGTGACGCGCAGAGAGGCGTGCACCGCAGGCTGTGGTCTCGCCAGCTGCCTCTGCCCTCACCCCCCCCCCGGCAGGGGGACGCTGGATGAAGGGCATGGCAAGGCAAACAGGCCCAGCTTCCAGCTCCTCTGCCCCCCCTCCCACATCCCCCTTTAGCAGAACGTCCCACAACGAAACGGCTTTACAGAATACCCACAATGCAGTGGTACGGTATTAAACTGCGTGCAGCGCAGAGTCAGTCAGTCACATGCGGATGGAACAAGCACCCAACAATCAAACATGGCTGCCTCTCTGCAAATGCTACCGAGGCTCCGACATCTCGGCAACCTCGGAGTCCTGCTCCGGAATAATTATCCGGAACAAGCCTATCCAGAGGAGGATGCCGCGACAAATGCAAACAGAAAGTTTAAAGCCAGAAAAACACCATGGTTAACGTGGCACAACAGACGGACACAAAAAAAAACTACAGCAAAACCATGGAGAAATTAAACTTCCCCGGTCTACCTTTAACTAACGCCACCGGGAACCTTGAGAAACCCAAACGGAAGCCCAGAGTAATCAAACGTCAGGAGAGAGCTTGAAATGCCGTCGGTGGTGCTCTGCCTTTAGGCTCGAGACATTCCTCCGCCTGCCTACAGGAGGACAATTAAAAATGATTCACTTAAGAGGAGTTTGCTTTTGGGCTTCCGTTGGGTTTATTTAAGAGACAGAGATGAAAGGCGAGTCCAGTAACGACGGATCCTTTGCTCCAGTCAATTTTCGGTGCCCATTGTGTCCACTGGGAGGGACCGTGGAGAAAATGAGAATTTAAGTAGAAAGGGGACAGAATCTGTGACAGAAGGAGGGAGAAACTGGCGGAGGTGCTGTGACAAGCCACCAAATCCCTTCACAAATCGCTCGAGTCACATTCATCTACCCCTTTTCCACCCATCCAGAGCATGGGCAGGGTAAGCTGGGAGCCTATTCCAGGGAACGATGCAGTCCAGGCAGGGGACACCTTGGAAGGGACGCCAGTCCGTCACAACAGGCACACAGGCACATGCAACAGGGGTGTCACCCTGCCACATGTCTGCGGACTGCAGGAAGACAGCAAGCAGGGAGAGAACTTACAAACAGCATGTGTGCAGGAATAGGGGGCATCAAGCCAGGTTTGGCTCTCTGAATGGAGACCTGGAATCCCAGGAATGCCGATTGTCTTAGGGTTTAACAAATTTAATTAAAAGTGAGTAGCACAAGCCCGACGGTGATCAGTGAGATGCTTCCAAATAAAAAAAAACCCACATATATATGGGGAGAAATGGCTTGTGGCCCTTAGCTTGCCAGGAGTCCAACAGCTTGCACCCAAATGAACACATCTGCTGCAAAACAGTCTTCCTCCAAGTTTCAAGGTTGATGGGAATCTTTCTGCTCGCGATCGCTGTGGGCGCTCTTGGCGTGCCGCCTGATGACCAAGCGGCAGACTAGTCCCTGGTACCATGGTTATTTCCCAGCATGCACCATGGCCGGCGGGCGGTGCGATATGCGGATGGGATTTACACGCATACCTGCTTATAAGAGGATGCCGACCGAGTGTCACGCAGGCAGAGGCGGCGAGTGTATGTGTGCGTGTGTGCGCGTGTGTGCTTCTCAACCCTCATTAAAAGATGATTAACATTTACCAGCTGTTTTATGAACATCTGCACGTCACCAGCATTTCCAGTTTACTGGATCCTAGTCTGTCAGGCTGGGGATTATGAGAGGAAGCAGAACAGAGATGCAGAGATCAGAGCTACCCTGAATCAGTTGGCAGGGAATCATCTTGTATGATTTAGGTTTATCAAATGACTCGATAATACTATGTGTCGTTTACACTACAATGGACTGGCTTCCCATCCTGCGTGGCCCCCGTCTGGCACCCTGTACCCCGCACCACCCCCCCCCCGGCAGGATAAGCACTTGGATGATGTATGAACTCATGCATATATGTTCTGAATATGTATTACATGTAAAAGTATATATGCAATTTTAGAGGTGAACTCAAAAACATAAAGATATCAAGACACCGTAAGTTAACACAGATAAACGTTACCCCTCAAGCCCATACAACAAGTTAACCGTTTGAAACGACCAAAACTTAACACGGTGTCTGAAGCCAGACAGGACAGCTGTAGGCATGATTTAAACCAACTGCTAAGATTTGGAGGACATGAATATTCAGAGGCGTATTTATCTTAATGTTGTCTTCTGGATCAGCAGACTGACGGTTTCACTCAAATAGTAGGTTACTCTCATCTTTTAAATGGGACCAGACTGCAGTTTGGTGTACATCTGCTGGGCTGTTTCCACTTAAAGAAATTTGCAACATTAGGTCCTTATTTGGGTTCATATGCCAGTATATATATATATAATGAGATGCATGTTGATGTTTTTTTTCTGTGCAATCCAAAATCTGCAGTAGGGGAAAAAGTTTTGATCTCATTGTCTGGAATTTTCCAGTCCTTAGATTCATCTAAATCCACAAGCCCCTGTAGATTCTGGTAAGTGGTTGTTTTTGAAAAGGATGGGGTCAAGCCCCAAAGAGTGGCACACCAGGGAGGCGAAACGCACAGGCGGGCTCCGTGGTCGCCTCCCTATGCTGAGTGGAGCGGAAGCTTCTAGCGGGAGTGAGCAGGTCTCGACATGTATGGGGAGGTGTTGGGGGCAGTGCTGCTCCATTCACTATGCGGCATAGACGGGCACCGGGGCGCCACTACCTGGAGGGGCACCGACTTAGCAAGCTACCGGCACCACCCTGACCCCACTGTTGGTGAAGCCTGCCTAGAGAGTCACATGGACTTCAATGGGTTGGGTGAGCAGTGGGGGGATGGCTCAGAAAAGCGAGGGATTACTCTCCTAGATCCTTCATGAAGAAAGTGTGCGGGGAGGGGGATTCACACACATGGGTATTAGCACTCGCTCTTTTTCAGCTGAGGGGATTGATCTTGTTTTGCACCCAAAGGTAATTCCCAGAGGGGGCGGGGGACACCTCCAAGGGTAAATGGCCTCCAGGACTGACGGGATGGACATGGGAGGGTTAGGTTTAGGGTTAGGTTTAGGGTTAGCTCCTGCTCGTCGACTTGTCCCAGAGCGTTTCATTAAAGATTAGCAAAGACTTCTGCCTGAGCGGGTCTCCCAGAACCAGGGGGCG
>JABFEB020000043.1:14769027-14783632 GCA_019775895.2 Stomatorhinus ivindoensis
GGGGGGGCTATGCTGGAGCATACGAGATGAGGGATGGACATGAAAGACAGAGGGGAAAGGGGAATAGAATAGTCTGGACCTTCAGCCAGCGCTCCCAGATCAGCCAGGCAGGTGACCCAGTGCCAGCGAGCTCAGGACATCTCTGGAGCTGCCTTCACACTGTGCGGCAGCGCCCCTCCCGTCCCCCCACCCCTGTATCCCGGTAACCTCCGTCGACACGTTTAACGGACAGGTGTTTGGGTCACTCAGAGGAACAAACCAAACTGACTTTCTCATTTCCAGCTGTGTCTCATACCGGTGTTCCGTCGGTTGGGCTGTCTCCGGGGCAGCGGCGAGCTGGCGTTGCAAATCGTGGTACTTCGCCGCTCCCGCATGACATCTTTATGCCACTCCTCTCTTTAAAACACGCACCTCCTCTTTCGGCTCAGACGAGGCACGTCGGAGCTCTGCGACGAGTCGGAGCGCAGTGACTGTAAAGCATTTTTAATAAGGTCATCAGAATCATCCCGCCCTCACTCTGTTCCGGCTATAAACGACGCCTAGCCAGGAATATCAATAAGCAGCTGCAGCGATCTGGAGAGGAGCGCACCCCAGTGGCCGAGATGGGTTTGGACCCAATCACTTTAATTAGCATCGCCCATAATGTTAGGGCATAACTCGTCAGGCTTTGTAAAAGTGGTCGCTGGCAATAAATCTGGTGTGTTTCACATTTGCGGCAGCAAGCAGGCGGGGTGGGAGTGTTCACTCACAGGCAGTATAATCGATTACCGAATAGCAGAGAACAGGCAAAGTGAATCGATGCACCCAAGAAAAACCTGTCTGTGATTTTACACATTTCTTTTGATCGCGAACTCACCACTTCACTGCAAACTTGGTGCTATGATCCCACTATCACTCTGCACATCAGCAGCTGAAATATCCGATATCATTATAGAAAGTAAGAGCTTAGCGACCCCTGCTAGCTATGATAAGTGACTCTTTGCTACGTACGATAGGCCAGCAGATGGCATGGCGATTAAGGATGTAACCCAAAATTACAGGAAGAACCCTTTTCTAGTTGAGCCAGGAATGTGGCCTGGATCAGGCTGAATAGAATCCCAGCTCTATAAATACAAAATGCTTCTCAGTAGCTTCGTATTCACCTTGTGTCAAACAGATGTATTATTCTTCAGATAAATAAAATATGATTTCACCCTGCATTTGCCGGCACTCAACAATGCCCAGAATGCTTCACCTGGAAACTAATTTAATATTTGCGCTAAATAGCACACGGGTGCTCTTCGACGCATCGCAGGAATTTCAAGTGCATCACATTGAGATAAACAGCCCGCAGACTGTCGCTGTCGGTCACGACGCTGCGTGCGCCAATGCTGACCAATGCAGCCGGTTGTCTCTACCTCTTAGTAGTGGGTGCTGATCTTTCTCTGGTTGCCGTCCCTGGATGCCATGCAGTGCATTCTGGGTAGACGCCCTATTATTTCTTCAGCAGATATAGGTGAATTTGACTGGTCCTCCATAACAAAATGAAGGTGCCGTCTTCAGAATTCTGTTCCATTCAGCTTTCAGCCAAAAAAAGGGCATTTGATTTGATATCCTTTTCATTCGCTGTGTGCATCTCAAAGTCAGCTGATCAGCCCTTCCAGTTCGATGCAGCCCGCCAAAACAAACTGTGGCAGTGATGTTGGCCAAACACTGAAGCAGTGTGAAAGCGCTGTATTTCCATGCTTATTGCAGAGTAACAGGGGAAGTGGTCACGCGGGAGATGGTCACGTGACCAGACATGATGGTGACACAGTATCAGCAGACAGAGCCTGCTCTGTGCCGCAGGCTAATGTCTTGCTACCATCAGCGGTGTCCCGAAAGCTAACAGGAAGCCTCTTTGGGTATTCTGGCCACACTCAGACCCCCCCCCCCCTTGTGGGGCAAACTGAGCGCAACTAACAGGCGTAACGCACCATTCCCGCCGACAGCCAGATGGCTGCCACTGATCCACGAGCCGCGAACAAGACCCCCGGGAGCAGGGGGGTGGACGCGGGCCTGGGGCCGCCGAGAGGCCCGGCTGGCTGGCGGTGAGGGCTGGGGGGTGACCCATCCTGCGTAGGTCGCTCCGTATATCCACACTGCCCTCTCCTCCGGTGCTAAAGGGCGTTGCTGGGCCGGTGCCTCTGAGTACTCATCACGGAACCCCCTGGTGACACGCCGCCGCGGTCCCAGCCTCATCGAGCCACTCACCTGTCACCCCCACTGTCAGGCACCGCCCCAGCGAAGTCCCCAAGCATCTTCACCCCCGCCACCCCACACTAATACTGCAACTCCACCATCACTCAGCGTTGGGGTCCATCTCTCATAAGGGGAGGGAGGATAACACTGGGAATGGAACCTACTACACACACACACACACACGTACGGCTCCTGTCTCCCCCTCCCTGAGGATACTGCACATGCAGCCTCATTTCAATGCAGTGTGTGTATCCTGCCTCCCCCCAAATGAAGGCAGCAAAATGGAAGTTGATAGTGGGCAGATTTCCACATAGGTCTACATTTAAACCTGACACCCCCGCTGGGTCTCGCCTTCAGTATTTACTGGACGTGAGAGATGCATGTAAACACAGGTGAGGCGCACACATACACACCCATAGCGTGATACATGCTCTCATAGGCAAAACGCACCTTTCTTTCTCCTCTTTTGCTACAGGTCACCCTGTCCCTTATGTCTAGGTTTTGATCCAAACTGCATAACCATGTAACATCTCATTGTCCATCATTTGACCTTGATAAGGGATGTAGATGTGAGCATCGCAGGGCCGTTTCTGCCCCCGTGTGACGGAGACCGTGACCGAGTGCTGGGTCACACTGGCCACCCGCTCCGCAGGCCGCTTGCGTACCATCTTCATCCTTTCGTGGCTCAGCCTGCACAGGCTTATTTTGTATCGCAGCCGCTTCCAAATCGCCATTCAGAGCGGGAGTAGCTTTCTAACAAATCAGACGTATAACCCGGCGACAGCATAACAGCTTGACTGACGGTTCGCCGGCAGATCGGAGTGAGAGCCTTCGCAGCCTCAAAGCAGAGATGCGAGGCTGACCTGCATACATCTGAGTAGGAAAACTGAAACAAACTGTGTCCTGTTGAGCCTCACTGCCGCCCCCATGGGACAGAACTTAGGGGATGTGGTACTTAGGGAATGTGGTACTTAGGGGATGTGGTACAAACCACCATCACTGGTTTTACACTGGATTCCTTTATCTTTTTTCCAAAGCAACTTGCAACAGAGCAGTGTTTCCCAATCTGGTCCTCGGGGACCTGCAGACAGCCCATGTTTATGCTAAGCAAGAATATGGACGGTCTGGCAGGGAACTGGGAGGGAGCAAAGATGTGGACTGTCTGGCAGGGAACTGGGAGACAGCAAAGATGTGGACTGTCTGTGGATCCCCAAGGACTGGACTGGGAAACACCATGCTAGAGTGAAGGGTTACAATTTACAATTTATGTGTGCTTAGTTGTGCAATGCCAATAAAGCCCTTCTGTTCTATTCCTGTGATTTGAACTCATAACCACTGCAGTATTGGCACCGCTTTGCTGAGTTCAGGAGCAGAGCACAAGCTAAACTCACATGCCTAATTCTCACGTGGAAGCACTGAATTAAATATGCAAGGCCTTAAATACCTCTTAGATCTCAGAATAAAGGCGACTCATAGCAGATTCACTGATTGGTCTTCTCATAATCTCAGGAACCATGCAGGACTGTGAACAACCTGAAGGTCGGCGGCGCTCCCAGTGTGGGGTCCAGCCCAACCAGCATGCTGCTGTGCGTTTTCCCCATTCTCCTTGCCTATGTTGGCAGATGTTGGTTTGTTGGTGAGGCGGCCATGTTGAATCATGCTGGTCTTTAAGCTCCTTCAAAGGCTCATGGCCGGTAGTGGTTCCGCAGGGATGCAGGGACTTCGGGGAGCCTTAGTGCTGCGTCCAGCTGTGGGATGAAAGTGTGACTCAAAGTCACACAGAAGGGGATTCGAACAAATCAAAGGGGCTGTCAGAATTATAATATAAATATGAGAAAGAAGTCAGTTTAAGAAACAAGCTCACACCTGAACCAAGACTCGCTAACGACACTAAAGACCCCCAAATGAGGGAAAGGTGTCCCTTTAAGTAATACAAGCTCATATCTGAGCGAAGACCTACTATTGACACTAAAGACCCCTGAAAGACAACAAACCTGTTAAAGACCTCGCTGGGTGTCAGGTGTGGTGCTCCCCCACATCCTCCAAGCTGACCTTATTTAAGCAGCATCATTCCAGTAAGCTGATCACGGTCAGCTGGGATTCACTACCTGAGGCTTCACATCCATTGATGCAACTGACCAGTTTCACCGTCACACTGCCCCCTTCTGGCTGACAATATGTAAGACATTATTCCATCACTGCATGGCTCTGCCCAGCACTACCGATACATCAAGCAGACTGGACACTCTGATTGGTCAACTAAAGGTGCATTTCCCTCACATGGAGACTACTGTGCTAATCCTGGCAGTATATCACGGCTCGGTTGCCACTACTGCGACAATCTGGGTCAGAAACTCTCGGTGACAAATGGCACCAGTGTTGGTCATCAGTTGACGGTTCACCCTGGGGGCGTATCCCGGGTGCTTGATCACCTGATCACACTGACGCTAAGCACACGCTAACGCTTGCGGCGCGCCCTCGTCCCTCGCACGCACGACGTCTCGCTCCCCCGTAGACGCGCACCGCCGTCATAAATAACACTTGGCTTTTTCCTTCAGCGTTTTCAAATTAAACACGTCTCTCCTGCTGTCCATTTATTCTGGGGTAATACGGCATTTTATAGCAGCCTGCCCCCCCCGCGGGAAGGATCATATGATAACAGGAGTATTTACACCACCATGAACGAGGCGGGGGCTGAGTTTAGTACCCCCCCCTCCCCCATTCCAGAGTGAAATCACTCTGTCGTTCAGCTCCTTAATAACTCATTCTTGCTGGAACTATCCTGCAGATGGAGACGGACGAAAAGCCTTTATTGACTACAGTACCAGTCAAAGGTTTGAGTACAATATTCACCGGACAATGGTTACCTCAACCAATGTGGTGAGGGTTCTGGTGCACAATGGCTGCCGTCGCATCATCCAGGTAGGGGCTACACAGTGATGGTAGCTGAAGTGGCTCCCCAGTGGTTCTGTGAAGGTCTTTAGGTGTCTTGAAAAGTGATTTTTAAAAATGTAACAAGTCATTTGTTAAGTATCAGAGTGGATTCAACTTTCCTCCGATATTCAGCAAGACACCAACCTAAAACACACCTCAAAATTGTATGTTTACAGGACTGTCTGGTGTAGATGGAAAGTGAGGAACACCTCAAACTAAAGGCCTGTCCTACGTGCAGCCTCCAGACCTCAGTCTTTAAGAGCTTGCATGGGATGAACTGGGCAGAAGAGTCAAGACGTAGCTTAGCCTTCCAGCGGCCCGAAGTCTGGCAGGGAGCTACGAGGGCCCGCTGCACGATTCTCTGCTGAGACCTGCCAGCAAAATGCCTCGCCATGAAGGCGAAAGGTGGCTATTTTCAGCAATCCACGAGAGACAGCTTTCAATTTTCCCGAACGCTGATTTTGATGGGAATCAGCGAGGCTGGTGGGCCCTGAGGAGACGGCCCTCAGCGGGCAGCGGCCGCTTTAGTGGGACGCTAGGGGGCGCTGTGCCCTGCTTGTGCGACACACTGAGAGCACACTGATGTCAGCTCACTCCCTGCTAGGCGGAGTATCTTTCGGAAATCACGTGTGTCGGGTCTGAATTCCAGAACGTGCCAGCCAGCCGTGGAAGTGCCAATTTTCACGGAATACCCTAACACTAATCCGTTTGCAGCGGACACATGAAACAGTGTGAAATTTTCCCATGATTCCTAGTACGGATTCGGGAGCCGTGTTCTTCTCAAGCTCCTGGAGGGCTGTCAAAATACCTGGGAATGCAGCGCGGCTGGGATTGGGAAGTTCTCCCGGCATCGCCAAAGGCAACATCACCTTTGCTTTTGTACCACACAATAATATACATTCAGTCATGATCCGAGAGCTAGAACTCCAGCTGAGGAGCTGCTCATCAGTATAGTTTCAAAGGTGCTCAGCTCGCATCCCAAGCAAGGAGTGGGATTTATTTACCAGTCTGCCACAGCTAATTCATACTACTACAGAAATAGATTCTGACTGACCTTTAGGGTTCCCATGAAAACCAGGGTTATGTGCTCAGGGCGGCCGAGCCGGGTTCGGGGCCCGGTTTGAACACATGCCGGTACGAGGCAGCCTGTTTCTCGTTTGTGATTGTTAATATCTCAGCAGGAATACAGACAGAGCGAACGTTCAGCACATTTTCAGCTCAGTAAGCAAGAACTCTGGGTTTGGGATAAAAAAAATTCACTTTGATCTTTTTCATTGTTTAACAACCAGTAAATTTCTGCACCTAGGGGGATTCTGCATAATTCTTATGTTTTAAAAATCATTTAGAAATCTTTAAATTCAAATGCTACAGCATCTCCGGACCAGCAGGGGTCAACGTCCTTTTTACGGCCTGTCTGAGAGTACAGGGCCCGTGACCCTCAGCTGACCCAGGAAGTGAACAGTAGGCGGCATGTCTGGGCATAACTGTAAGGCAGATGATCATCAAGCGCTTCACTTTTCCAGAGTTCTGTTGGGCAGCCGTTGGGCTCCCTAGTGGAAGATGCAGTCCCTCTCCCCCAGGGAAATCCCTCCTCCCGCTACATCCCGGCACCTCCAGACCTGCCTGAAAGGGGACGGCAAGTGCCGTAGCCACAGTGGAGCCTCCATCCGCGGGGGGAGAAGGGATTTCCTGCAAGGTGAAGCACGTCAGACTGAGCTGTCTTCCAAACACAGCTCAAGGTGGCAACAAGTTTAATTAGCCACAAATAAACATGTTAAGAGGTGCCTGTCAAGATAATTAAGCTTATTTTTAATGAATGTTAATCAGGCCTGTTTATGCACATATGAGACTCCAAACATGATTAAAAACATAAACTGAATTCTAACCTAAATGTCTATCAGCTGGTCGGTACAAAGCCTCAGTGCTTGGCATTGCAGTCTAGCAGCCCCCGCGGCTGTAGCTTCCATCCTGTCCATGGGTTTGATTTCTTTAGGGTGTGTGTAGTCTGGGGTTAGGGTGCTGTTCCCTATAGCACATCCAAACCTTATATCCTGTGCTCCCTCTGATGGGCTGTAGCCTGACCCCAAACCAGCAGTCAGTGCCATATAATACTATAGGCCAGTGTCCGGCCTTCAGGGAGCCCCAGACAGTCCACATTTTTGCTCCCTGCCAGACAGTCCACATTTTTGCTCCCTCCCAGCTTCCTGCCAGACAGTCCACATTTTTGCTCCCTGCCAGACAGTCCACATTTTTGCTCCCTCCCAGCTTCCTGCCAGACAGTCCACATTTTTGCTCCCTCTCAGCATTTTGAAAGCAAAAACATGGACAGTCTGCAGGTCCCCGAGGATGCTATTAGCCACACAGGTGGCCTAGGGCACTATCTTCTGGGCGGGGGGGGGGGGGGTTGATGTGACAAACCACTGGCATCAAGCCACCCCGCTCAGATACCCTCAATGTCTGCAACCTCCCATGCATTGTCCAAGATAAATAAAATAGTTACATTTATTTTGCTCTAAGGAGCACCAGAGGTGCAGCGTCCCCAGGGCTCCCCGTGGCCCCTGAAGGGCCCTGCCAGTGCGGTTAGAGTAGTTATATAAACGCATTTGCTCCTCTTGCCCCCATATGTAGGAGGAATTACCCATTCTGTCGCAGCACGGTTTATTTGTTCATCTGTAGGTGTGAGCATGAGTGGCCTGCTGTTCCAGGACTTCTGTGTCTGAAGAGGAATGTGATGCACTGTTGCCGCCTCCTCGTCCCTCCCAGCATGCACCTGAAAGGGAGGAGCCCCCCCTGGGGGCCCATAGGGGCCTTTACCCGAGGGCTCATTAACACAGCAGTTAGGAGGCGAGGGCAGCCACGCTGTACTGGGAGCCGCTTTGATGTTCCGCTCATTTCCCCCCATCGCTGCACTTTGTTCCTAAATTATGATTTCGCTCCATTTTCTTCATTGTTTTAAAAGTGTTGTTCTTCTAAAAACTGCATTAATGAGAGAGGCAAGGAGGTGGATATTTAAAATTCTAATTTTAATGAGATCAGCTGTGTTCAGTGATATGGTCCATGGTAAAGCACTGTAAAAATCATGGATACCCTGCTGAAAAAAAACAGTATAGACCAGCATAGCGGGTAGTCAGCATGAACAGCTTCGTGCATGTGGTTATACCAGCAGATGTTGTACTATGGTGCTGCTGGACCAGCGTCATTAATGAAATATTGCTGATGGTCCAGCTTCAAGTGCAGGTAGACCTGCACAGCGATGCTGGTCCATCAGCGACACCAGCACCAGACCAGCACTCACCAGTATGGACCAGCATGGAAATGATGCTGGTCTATGCTGATTTTATTTCAGCGGGGTAACTGGCTACATTTACATTATTTTGGCAGTAAGTCAAGTTATTTTGGCTAACCTCTATATTGTGGCATTAAATCTAATCTGACTACGTTACACAGACAGTAAAACACTCGCCAATTCTGGTCAGTACCCTCAGTACAGGGCTTCCTAGTGACTCGACCGTGACAATTTAAGGTCCTCTTTTCACATGGGTTGATTCCGAGTGTCCGAGTGACTGATGTTGGGATCAGAACCTTACAGGAGTCTCACCATTTATTATCAGAACAGGTGCAAGGCCAACCGAGCCGTAAGTAACTCGAAGGACAGCTCCAGGAAACTGAAATTAAGTCAAAATAAGACGTCGCTCGCACCCAAACAGGGCGGCTTGGCCCAGCCAGATGGGGACGCTCATGAGGTAAGGAGAAGTGTGGGCGGAAGGAACAAGGCCAGCGAAGGAGAGAAAGAAAAGCACACTTTCTAACACCTAAACTAGAGCAAAAGTTAAAATATGTTGCTGTCACGTAGCGGGAACAATGGCAAGAGGGGGGAGAAGCCCAAATGGGTTATAAGACAGCAGAGCAGATAGGTACTTTAGAGCCACTTGATGCCCATGCTGGATGTATGTCAGATAGTCGCTCCCTGATTATAATCAGATTGCTAAATAAACTTGTGGCACTTGCAAATTCCTCCGACGTCTCCGGTGTGAATCTCTGCTAATCAACGGACCCGGCGGAGTTCAACTCCAACATGGACCACCAATAAAAATCATTTTCAGTACTTGGGTACAATTCAGACTGGAGGAGGGATTTGAACCTCCTCACCACTGAGCTGTCCGGGGGTAAAAACCTAATTTGATTAATAACAAATTACACTATCCCCCCCAACACTCAAAATATTTTGACACCCATATCCTCCTGAGATCCCAGGAAAAAAATGTGTCCTTCAGTTTTAGGTTAACTGTGATTCTCTGTGTCTTTGGAGGAAATGACATCTTGTTTCCAATTTATTTTTATTTTTAAACTTCACAGCATGTCCTCTTTAGTGCACAACAGGGATAAATACGTTTCCTTACATCAGTGAAAAGATAGATGCAAAAACAAAATGTGCACTGCAATGGACATAAATGAATGGGTGGGGGCTCCGGAGGACATGTCATTATGTTATCTGTCCCATAATAACATTGCACATCCATCCACCCATCTTATAAAGCATTAATTAGTACAGAGTTGTGGGGAGACCCGCAGCCCACCCTGGGAAGCGGGAGGGGGCGAGGTTGGGTACACCCCAGACATGATGCCAGCCAAACGCAGGGCACAGGCTCCTCCGCCCAGATTTCCACCCTCCAGTTTGGCCACCATCTATCGTAGCAACCCCACGTATCTATGGTGTCCATGGTTTCCAGTGACTGTGGCGCGTCACACGCCAGACCGAGGCATCCTGGTGCGTTTAAGGTTGAAGCCCGTCGGCATGCAATGGAGGATCTTCTCAGAAGAATGATTCTGTTCTCTATTTCGGGACTGGCCCAGGCTGCCTTTCAGCAAACACTTCTGGAATCGCAGCTCCTTGTCTGTGATGCGGAACGCCGCGAACGTCGTCTTTTGACAGCCGACATAATTGGGACGTGCTCCTATTTTCCTTACGCCCTGGCAGCTGATTGATCAGGAGAGCCGCACTCGCGCCCCCTTGACATTTCATACCCCTGCAGCTGTGCGCCCGGTAGCCCCGGCCGGAATCACACTCGCCTGTCCTTCAGCACGGTGTCTGCAGAGCACCGTCCTGCCCCACCCCCGCACTGGAAACCGTCTTCCTTCTAGGCGCCTGATTATTCCATTGTCTCTCCGTCGCGTTCAGGAAGAGCGGCGTTTGCCAGGACGGGCCGGCAGAGTGGCCAGGATAAAAATGAAATGCCTGTCAGTTGTAATTAATCGTCAGGTTTAGCTGGACAAGCGCAACCTATGATGCATGGGCTGCACTTTGGAATCTTTCAAAATTTAATGCGAGAGTTTGCGAACCGTGTTACGCGTGGACTGCCGAAGAACCTTTCTCAAAGAAAATAGACATATTCTTTCTCGCTCTCTCCCTCTCTCTGTCTAGCCGTCCATCCATCTAAAATCTAATTCCTAGGGCGTACCCAAGTTAAGCTCGTGTTTAGTTCGGCGGAGTACACTTGTCACCTGGTAAATGGAGGCGATTGCGTGCCCAGGCTCGCTGGTCGAGGGTGAGCCTCACACTTTCACCGGCGCGCCGGCCGTCTGTCAGCGGCGGTGTGTCAGTCAGGCGACCGGAAACCGTCAGTCAGGGAGGCGCAGGGACAGGACACATTTATCGGGAATCTGAAGGATTACAAAATCCTCGCCACCTGGAAGCTCAGCTATGACACTTTTAACAAACGTCACTTCTCGTCATGGTGATACCCCCCCCCCCCCATATATCCCATGCACAAAGGCGGGTTCAGCCCCCCTTAAGGTCAAATGACACGTTATACCTGCCTCCAGTGTCTCTTAACAAAGCAAATCTAGCATCCGCTTGTGATACCCGGACCTCACGTTCACGATGGTTGGGAATCAACGGAAAGAAAAATCCCTTTTCGCTACTAACGAAATAAGTTTCTCTGTCTGACATTTCAGCCTCCCGGAGGAGTTTTCATTTTCCCCGGACAGCCACTGTTTTTTAAACACCAAAGAATCAGCAGGAAATGGGATTGTAAAGCTGATGTAACAGAGCGGGGATGAATCGCTGTAAATATTATAATAGAAGAATTCTGTTTCTTAAAAACTGAATAACACACGCAGTGAGATCTGAAAAAAGAAATGTGTACTGTATATGATTTGCATAGAGCATATATTCTGCTTTCCATAGAGGGATTATACAAAACAGAAGAAACATTTCTCCTGTTGGCATCACAGAGCCATGCTCCATGCTCCCTCTTAAAGGCGTAAGAGTCTCCTTGGGGCGTTCAGAATATTGTTTGGTAATGAGCTCATTACCATTTTGAGGTGCAATTTCTCTTTAAGAACACAACATTCTTTTTTTTCCTCAGGAACTGTAAAATTAAAAGCACTATAAAACAATAACATAGCACTGTGCTCTACACCGCTTGTTATACCATGCCAGTAATTTAATTAGCCTCGTTTGGACCGAATAAATGACAGCTTCGGTATCCGTGTTGGCGTTCCAGGAGAAGCCTGACAGAGAACAATGGTGCTGGAAGTCACCCTTTGCTGCAGCTCTGAGGGGAACTATGGATTCAGATTGGTTAGGAAAGGTGCCATATCTATAGTACCTTAACAAGCCTTCATTTAACTAAAACAAGTATATGCGAAGTGTTGTACAAGTTCAGACCGAGCAAGATGGATGTATTCATGGACCAGTGGACCAGGAAGAAGAATACACCAGATCTTCTCAGAGCGTGGTCCTTCACATCTCCCTTAACCCCCCCAATTCACATGAGGCACGGTGTAGCATGCACATATTCAGCCCTTCACTCTACTCAGCACGCCAAAGCTATGCTGTCTGAGTAACACAGAGTAAAGCCCCCCTCCTCATGGGATTTCCCTTTATTAACTTTGTCTCCAGACTGCAAATGACAACGAATCACCAAATATGTCAACGGCAGTTACAACCTTGGTCCCGGTTTATTAGACGAGTTGGATGTTTATTACACTGTAGGTTTAAATACATGTTTCTTTGCTAATATCACGCACGTTATCAGAGACACCAGGGAGCTTTCACTCATTAGCATGTTGTCAATCTGTTGCATACAGTATAAATTCAGCAACAAGTCCAATATTAGATCTGGAGGCTTGCGTATTAAATGTACGGCTAGGTTATTGTGGTTGTGGGGGGGGGGGGGGCTTTGGAACAAGCTTAAAGGGAGATTTAGTGTTAAGCGTGCAAACGATCAAAGTAAATCGAACAGAAACAGTCAGATTCTTCTACATCTGAGGAAAAGCTTGAGTCACGAATAACGCTCAACGTGGACGCTCATCGATTATCGTGTGGGGCTCCCTAACAGAGACGGCAGGGGATGGGGGAGCCCGTATCCTAAAGGGACCACCACACCCCCCCAGCACAAGCTCCCCCGCGATAAATCAAACTTAATTCTGCTGGCCCTTGTGGGTGACGGGGTGCGGCGGCAGACAGATGAGGGGGGGGGTGGGCTAATGAATCCCCCGCCGTCGGCGGATTTAAAGGCGTGTGGAGAGTCTGCACCAGGGCCGCCGCAGATCGCATCATGCGCGAGAACTCCACGTCCCCAGGGGTGCCCATCTACACCCACAGCTGAGGTCTTACCCATTTTCGCTCCACCCATCCATCCAGCTATATCTGCTTACCCAGTACAGGTCCGAGCCCTGAGCAGGCAATTGCCTGTAGGTTGTGGGTTTGAGTCCATCCATATTCTAACTGTTTATTAGCTGTTATAGGCTGGGTCGTATCCCAGAATGTACCGGGCACAAGGAAGGGGACCGGACGCCCAGCCATCACACTCACACATGCACGCTCATACACTACTGGCCGCTTGGAGTCACCGCTTTGTCCAGCTGCAGTCAGATGGATCCAGTGAACTGCCGCCTCCAGATTTAAAGGCGGTTTACAGCTGCGTGTCCTGCACCTGTGAGGCGCTGCTCCCGTTAACGTGCCGATCCAGCCGCCTCACGCACACATTCCACACAGATGCGGACGCGCCGCATTCTCCTGGGGATCAATTATCTGAGAACAGTCCTCATTAACATTTATTTTTGCGGATGATTTGAATTGTTTTATCGATCCTTTTTCTTCAACCCGGTTGCATTGTATTCGCAGGCTTGGCTGGGTATGTAAGAGTCACACGCAGAGCCTGAGCCATCCATCGTCACACGGCCCAGCCCTTCTGCCCGATTCCGGGCCAGTTAATTAGCGAGCCGAGGGACATGGGAACCAGCAAGCGTTTGTACCGTGTGACAGGCACTAAGCGCACACCTACGCCTGGCCAGCGGACGTTGGCGATTAGCGGGCGCTGTCGCAGACGTGAAACGCGACAAGGAAGCAGAATGCTGTATGTGGGGTTGCATGTAACCTGGGGAACAAGACGTGGGGGGGGGGTTATGCATAAAAACCTGATACACGCAAGAAAAATATGCCGTATCGGCGGGAACCAAAGGACGGGAAGCAGGTACAGAGAAAACAATATGTGGGACAGGTGATGTGAGGGAGGGGGACAGGGACGGTCAGCTGACGCGCCCCCTGGACACGGGCAGCACAGGCACGCAGCCTGGCAGCCGGCGGCGGCGCGAGGACCCTCTGACCTGCTTCCTGGCTGACGTGCCGGACAGTAGGGCACCGTAGCGGGGGGGGAGGGGAGGGGGTCACCTTCTACCTCATGCAGCAGGATGCTGCCTTTGGCTTCGTTCAGGCACCCCGGGGGCTGTGCTGACAGAGATGATGCGCATCATCACATTAACGAGAAAGAAAGAAAGGAAGAAAGAAAGACTGACAAAAATAACTGATCGTTATCCGAAGCGGTTATCCTAGATGGGCTTTCAGGAAAAATTGATTATACAGAGTTTATGTGAAAATGCTATTTCAAACAGAGATATGGATATTTGAGACAGTCTAGAGGTTGTCGTATGTGGCTCGGAAGTATGTATAATTTTGTTCAGATGTGAGCAGTGACTACAAGCATTCTGCAGCTGTTTGTGTCCCTTCATCTAAGGAAAACCTTGAAGGACATTTGCAGCAAAAAGAGAAGTGAATAGAATAATGGCTATGTATCTGCGTGCAGCATGGTGCATTAATACCGTCCACCCACCTCGTCTGTAAACAGCTTCATCTGCGAGCCGTTTATGCTCCCGCGGGGGTCACCGGGGGCCGGCGGCATTCTCCAGCTGCCCCCTACTGCCACGAAGGCCATGTCGCTTCCCCCCCCGCGCCTCGCGGTTCCAGCACTGTACCAGCTCATTAGCAGGGGCCTTACGCGCAGCTCAGGTGGAACCACCAACACCTCCTGGACCCCGTCTCCCCGTCCGCCACATATTAACATACGCGGCAGTATCGCTGCTCTGAGCACAAAGCACGGCTCACGGCTCCCCAGGAGACGACCCGGACCCGCGGAGTTTCGGGGGGGGGGGGGGGGGGGGGGGGGGG
>JABFEB020000043.1:14839901-14856663 GCA_019775895.2 Stomatorhinus ivindoensis
CCCGAACGCTTGTTGCTCTCCGCAAGGCTCAGGATCTTTTTTTTTTTTCTCGCTCAGTTTCATTTTACAGAAAAGGTAAACTAAAATGAGGGAAACCCTCGAAGCCCCCGTCCACCATTGATGTGTCCTTCAAATAACTAAGGCATTAAGCATAATGGATACCATGGCAACAGGAAAGGGTGAACGCAGGTAGTCTGCCTGTTTGGGGATGTTTGTCAGAGACAGGCACACGGATTGATTTAGATGTATAGGGTAATCTCTTGTCACGCTACATCTATTTCAAGCAATACAAACCGCACCGTAATACTGTGCTGCTACCTTCTTGGTTTCTGCGCTGCAATTTAACGTTACTTCTTAAAGAAACAACCTACATACATACATTTCAAGACAAAAAGCGAATGAACCTGCTGAACAATCTCAAAGCCCAAGCCCCAATACAAAATGATCAGTAGATTATTACAATAATGAATCAGCATCAGTGTAAATAAATACAGATCAAGTGAATTTTATCGACAAATGACATGCATGAATATGTACATAGATAGCCCTTTTCCTATGGACACAAGTGAAGAACAGCTGATTTAAATATACACGAGTTAAGAGCTAATAGTTTATCATATATAAGTAATCATGAAAACGACTTTTGCTTGTAATAGCCTTGGGTTTAATGCATTTTAATCTCAAGGACTCGCTGTTTCAGACAGATGCGCTCCCTGATGCAACGTAGTAGGCGTGTAGTAATTATTCACTAGTTGTTTTTTCATTTTTTTTCTGCAGTATTTCAAATCAGCCTCTCTTGCTTTTTAGAAACCAGACCAGATAACATGAGCAGGGAGGCAGGTTTTCATTTCAATTAATACAATATTTATATTATATACACTAAACATGTATGTACACCTATAAAGTGTCGGGTTGTGATACCTTTGATAGGGCGCAATAGGAGGCGGGGACACGCAAAATGCATCCTTGCAAAAACACACACGGAAGGGTTATGATTATTATAAATGTGGTTTTATTTTACTTTAAATAAACGCCATAGCAACCACTGTCGTTCATTTAAATCACTTTACTGAACTGGGTCCTGTTCCTTTCACAGGCCAAATGCAGATAAACATTTCATTAGTAAACTTAATTGGAGGCTTTTTTCGCGCAAAACACTCTTGTCAAACTGCGCTGTCAACCTTAGCACCACGGCTGAAGGACGGCCGTAAATAATGATTAATGCCTTATACGGCATTTAGGGTGAAAAGGCGTTAAACTTGCGGCCTCTAGTGGCTTCGTTGGTGTACAGCATCAACAGAACAAGGCACCTTCGCTTACAGTGCAAACGGACATGAAAGCTGTTGACATGGTCTCAGGCCGAATTTCTTTACCTTTACCAATCATTCATAAATTTAGAAAAAAATAAACACATTCAGTGGATACGGACATAACTTCTCCAATTCTCCTTGACGCGTATTTTAATTAGATTAACTGCAACAGCTCATAGCAAGCTGTTAAGTCCCGACAATAATGACAAAAATCATTTTCAATCTGTGCAAAAGCACATACTTCTCTATAGAAGGCATGCAATAGCAGCTGGGAAAAGAGTACATTGATCTTATATCTTACAGTAAAACTGGAGCTGGTGTTAAACAGTGAATGCAATACATTTTAAAAGTCAATTGTTAAATATTATCATATAACAGCGATATCTAAGTATTCATTTTTCATCATTTCATCATCATCTGTAATGGCCAATTATTTCACTTCTAACCCTCCCCCCCCACCACACACACACACACACACGACACCTGTGCCACCTCAGGAAGAGGGACGGATTTCCGTAACACACTCGGAGGAGACGACTGTTCGTTCCCTGCCACCAGCACAAAGGGAACACAGGCATCTAACCCATCAGGATGCACCATAATAAACCATTTAATTTCTGAGATATGCAAGATTATTATGAGCTAATTACCAAGGGGTTTTTTTCTCCTGAATAGCCTATTGGTCTAAAAATACTGCATATTTATTTGCAAATATATTCATTGCTGAAGTTTTAAAATTACCTGGAAACCCATAAAAAGCTATATAAACAGTCTGATTTAACACTGCCTTCATTATAATCGCGTAGTATTTTCATAAATATTATTATGCAGTTCCATTTTTATCATAAATATGAGTAAATTAGGTAATCACTGCCTAAATTCTATGACCAATCAACAATTTAAATTTTATCTTCTGAAACTATTTCATACATGTCCCATTTTTATTCATGTTCATAATGCCTGGAGTCAGCAAGCTGAGTTATGCTAAAATAAAGTACAATTTAATTGCCACTTTGTGAATGCATATACATTTTCTTTGAATGTTCCCCACTTGCAACATCATCTGAAACTGCATAAACCATGAATTGTAATTGTATAAAATACTCATCACCGTTTTACAATCAGATTCAACAGATACTTTTTGGTATGTAATTGAGACTACAGAGAAAGGTTTCATATAAATATATCATAAAGAATGTTATAGTTACAATTACAGGCTGCAAATTTGTTTTCATATAAATATACACCACGATGTACTTGGTTTAAATACTATTTCACATATAAAACCGGGCACTTTTAAAGTCATATATAGGCCTAAAATGAAAGCCGTCAGTGCGTCAGTATGTTTGATCCTGCTGAATATCTGTTACTCAACATTGGTGAAACTCCATAATATTTAGTGTTATGTACTCGGTATATAATATTCAATAAACATATTCCTACACATTATTGTATTGCGTTCTTGCCTTTGAGACAGTGGCACCAGTGACATCAAGTGGCAGAACAAAATAAAATCCCCGCTTAACACTTTCAAAGTAAAACATTAATTCATAAAACCGCTACAAACTGTTGGAAATTATTCTACTTTCAACAGCACAGACCTCAAAGCAATTTAAAATTTAATAGGGCATCACAGAACACTGAGGTAGCTGCAAGTCTATCTCCAAATAACAGGGCCTAGATATTACTAGACGAATACATAAATATGATTCGTTTACAGTAGGCCTGCAACAACTAATCGATAAAATTCTATTATTAAAATAGTTGGCAACTAATTTAATAATCGATTAGGTGGATCTACGTTATTATACACATAAGTACTGTGGCTACCTCCTAATTTGGGAGCAGTAAGATAACCAAAGACGCGGTGGCAGTAAATTACCATTAAGCTGGACGCCGACCGTCATAAAAGAAAAAGGTGACGATGACCAATGGCGTGCCTTGAGTAGCTCACGTGATGAATTCAGGGAGAATTGAAAAAAAAAAAAACGTTTAAAAATGGCGGAGGCGGACGCAGCTGAGTCTTGTTTTAATTCTACCAGAATTTGACGATAATGGTCGGAGAGACACTGATGTATTATGTGACGTTGTGGAGTTTTTGGATTATTTTATGCAG
This sequence comes from Stomatorhinus ivindoensis, assembly GCA_019775895.2. Classification (NCBI taxonomy): domain Eukaryota; kingdom Metazoa; phylum Chordata; class Actinopteri; order Osteoglossiformes; family Mormyridae; genus Stomatorhinus; species Stomatorhinus ivindoensis. Next base: position 14,843,328 of record JABFEB020000043.1, read on the forward strand.
AAATTCAGATTACTAAACGCAAATCCTTCATTCAGTGGTGTAGTGGAGGGTAAATGCACATAAACGCCATTTACGCACCTTTTAAATTTACAAAACAGCGTTTACTCACCTTTTTGTGATCACTAATGTTAAGGATTTAAATAGTTACCCACCATTTTTACTGCTGTGCATACAGTTTACCTACCTTATTTTTTTGTTACCACTACACGTGTCACTGCTTCATTTCTTCATGATATAAATTTATAGTAATATCAAATGTTGTAGTAAGACAAGTTTTTGAAGGTCTTGTCTTTGAATCAGCCGTATTTGTACTCGTTCTTGTTATGGACTCGGGGTTTTATTTCGAGACCACAACTCTGAGAATATTCTTATTAATGAGCCGTTTACTGTCGGATTGGATAACTAATAACTTCAAGCGCAACCAATAGCATTACTGCCGGCCGCGTTACCCGCCCCGCCCCTTCACACACGCACATGTGTTTAAATGAACGCGGGAGGGGTTGTGCTTGTCAACACAATCAACTTATACCATTCTATTAGGCGGGCGCCCCAAGTTAATTTTAATACATTTTATTTTCTATATAGTGCCAGATCACAACAAATGTCATTTAAGGCCACCTTTCCTATAGAACAGATTTATAGCTTGTCCTTTTATTTAAAAAAACTAAATAGCCTTATGTTATTTTACTTATTTACCGTTCATCACTGTAGTATGCTGACACAACCGGACACGTTTTAAAACGAAATTTGCCGCCTGGCTTTCACGGGTTTTTCGTCACCAATCGTCTTATTTGCGTCGCTCAGTCATTAAAGTCTGGCGTTTGTAGGACAAACACAATAAGGGCAATTTAGTGGCACTAGTTCACAAACCTTAAGGAAGTAAAACGGGATGTCCTTAGGAAATCCGTGCAAACTCCACAGCAACGGGGGCCAGGAAATGGACGCGTAATCATGTGAACTGCAGTGCTACTGATTATTGCATTGTATTACTCTAAACGAACAAAATGTGCAATATAATAAAACATTATTAAGGTCACTTTAATCCTTATATTTATTCGGCACGCCTGCGCCTGTCTAAGCATACTACATGTAGTTCAGACTAGCATCACGTGCGAATTCGAGTAAAAAGTTTCTAATGTGTTGACACCGTACGTACATGCTTTAAAATATATTTTTTACTTTTCTCGTGTGCATTTTAATTATATTGTTAAATAAAGCATCTAGGAAAATTGTCATGAAACTGTACGAAATCTTAACTTCTTAAAAGAGAAACTACGAGCTATCGTACTTCAAAGTCGTATTCGATTTATATGGTCGAGGTTTTACGTATTTTGCGCATTTTCTTCAATGTCTACGGTAATGGGCGCTTAGCGAAACATAGCAACCACGCACAAGGGCGTCAGCGTATTTACGTTTCTGCGTCCAGCTCTGCAGTGAATCGTAGGCGGAATAGCCTGTTGGAGGCATTTTAAATAAACCAATCACTGTCTTGCGTGGACTCTCTCGACGAATGAGAGACCGCCAGCTGGGCGGGCCCTGGTGTTCTAAGTTAAACGCGGTGCAGTAGACCTCTTTAAACCAGGTAAAACGGTCCAATTAACGTCATGCGATACAAACACGAAAGTAATTAGATCGTGGCTAGTCAACGCACCTGTAGCTATCCGTATGGTTTTATTAGACAATTTTGTGAGTTGGCTGATTCGCAGTGATCTTTGATGTCCCGTGTTAATGCACAGGCAGAGGATTATTAGCCAGCCGCACGCAGCCTTGCACTGAGATCCTTCTGTTTCACGACTTTCGTCTCTATGAACGTGCACGTTCAGCTTCAGTGCACTGTGAATGTAAACCCTTTATAGATCGATTTAGCAAAAACGGCGATTGCTGTTGATGACGGCGAATTCGTGACCCAAGTAGTCAGATCAGTTAGCTGGGTCGCTAACTGATCTGACTACCTTATCCAATGTAGTGATCTTTTTTTTGGCAGCAAAAAATACTCGTTGATAGCCAGCATCGTTTTATTTGGAACACATAAAATTGATTTTAGGATAGCTGCAGCGGTTTATACATGTGGTTTAGTAGGTGACAGGTTAGTTGATACACCGAGCACTCATTTGAGCTGTAAATAATGCACTTCACTTTGTAATTTTCAGTCTTCTGGTGAAAAACCAGAAAATTGTCCAAGGTAGTTCATGTGGTGTTGTGTCACTGATGTATTTATTTTTGCTATTTACCGTGTCCAATATTGGTCAGTTTTGGTTGTCCATGGTATCTGGTTATAGGATGAAGGCTCGGTCATCCTCCCCGGTCCATGTGCACATCGATGAGACGGCTCCTGTTCGCATTCATGTGCATCGGAGTCAGTCCTTACCTTCCTCCATGGAGGTAGAGTTTAATCTCTGCTTCAGTCATGTTCAGTTCATCTGTGGTGTACAATGAAACCAAGTGTAAAAAAAAAAATCCGAAAATATTGCTGTTGTCCTTAGATGGAACAGCTTGTGCTCACTTCAGTGCCTGATTATGGGGCAACTGGTACGGGGGGAAAAGCAGCAATAACCATCAACAAGGGTGGTGAGACGATCCATAAGTCCAAAGAGGTAATGTCTGTAAATGTTCATAAAATAACCTTTCAAGTTATAATGATAATAAATACAGAAAACAATACACTTTATTTGGCATGTACATGGGTAAAATCCCAGGAACTCTTTGATCATTTGAATTAATTTCCAAATTTTTATTTCCCACAGAAAAGCATGAAGAAACCAAACTTAACACAAAAGCCAGCATATAAGATCTGGGCGGTTAGCCAGTCCGACGACTTTGACCTTGGAAAGGCCGAAGGAGAGAAGGAGAGTTCTTCTCGTGGTGTTTCTGATTTTGGCTTTAAGGTGACTCCAGTATTTCCCTTTTAAAAATGCCTGGGGTAGAGTGTTGAGTGAGGGTTTGGGTTTTGCTCCTGTTGTGATGAGGCACACTATGTCGCACTATGGGTAGGTGGCTGGGTCATTCTCGCTGGCCTACGGTCGGCCATGTTGGTATCACCCATATGGTAATAATATCATATAATTATGTCGTATGATATATAATCCATGTAGTAATAAATTAGTGGCTAGTATGGTGTGTTTGGTACCTGAATTATGGGTCTTTAGGAGAGATCTGAAAGACAAAGGCGCTAAGTTCAGCCTGGTGATATTAAGGGGGTACGTTTCATGAGTCCTAACAGCTTCATCACTGAAGGGGCACGGTCATGCTTTACGTCTTGTTCTACATGGAGACAGTCATGTGAAGAGCACAGTGGTAAAGGTACCGCCTGGTGCACTGTGGTGGACAGCAGGAACTCAGCCGGTCATTCTGTCTCCTTCCCAGGGACGTCCCCCACCACATGCTTCTGGGACGGCTGGGTGCGACGCCGCTTTGTCGTCTGGCGGTCGGGACGGCCGAGGAGGGGGGCGGTGTGGAAGCAGGTCCTCCCCGAGTCGCTCTGACCTTGACAGGTAGTCTTTAAAACCCCGCCACAGCAGCCGTTTACTCATTGCCTCCGTACTTCCATTTTGCCACTTCTGCTTCTTAAGGCACGGTTACGACGATATGAAAGACGCGCGTCTGCTGCGGACCCTGATCGACGCCGAGACCGCTGCCAGTGCTGTGGCTGCGCAGCTCGTGTCCTTTAAAGACGTTTTGCCGGGTGGCCTTGATGTAAGTAAGGAGCGACGGCGTGATCTCTATGGATTCGATGAAATGCTCGCATAAAGGACCCAGCAAGGTCTTCGTTCTCTATCAGTTTCTCCTTTGGTTTTATGCAAAACTGAAAAATGAGTTTCCAGCCAATCTCTGCCTGTTTTACTACAGTGAGAGCGTCCTGCCCCATTCCATCCATCCCTTGCCTATCCATTAGGTAGATAGGACAGGCGGCTTGGATCCTGCTGAAGGCAGATGTAGGGCACCGGGGTAAGGTGCATGCTAGAGGTGCTCCGATCCGATATTTTCCCGTCAGTATCGGCACCGATCCATACCTATTATAGATACTAAACTAAAAGACCATTCTGTGTTTTTAAACAAATTTGCATTGTTAAATCCTGGTTTAATCCTGGTTCTGCTGGCAGAAGGCTGCGCTGAGCACCAGGCTGCTTCCAGGTCAAAAATTTCTAAGACAGCCAAACACAAGAATAAGGTGAAGAAGGAGACACTGGGAACGAGCAGAAACCTGCCAGGTAGAGGGTGGAAGTGACTTTCTGTTGGCAGAGATGGCCTTCAGTTTATCAGGCAGTGCCTCATAAGTTGGAGGATGAGCTCAAGTGACCTTCAAAAGGAACGGGAAACATTAAGTGGAGGTGTGAAGGACACTGCTAGGACAGTTCATATCAGGCTCCTAGAAGCAGGACTGAAGACCCATAAAGCAGGAAGAAGCCCTTCATCAGCGAGGAGCAGGGAAGAGCCAGACTGCAGTTTGCAAAAAAAAAAAAAACATTATTCACAGACAAAAAATTGTGCTGTGGTTTAATTTTTTTCCAATTATTGTAAAAACAGAGATTTAATTAGAGGACGTAGTTTTTAGTGGAAAATCCGCCTGAACGTGCAGGTAGTCGTGCAAAACAACACAACGTATGATTTGAGAGTCGCTGGCTTGGGCAGTCTTCCACGCGCGCTGCAGCTTGTGACGCACGAGGGGCTTCTGTGTGACAAAGTGTGACATTGGTAGTCAGAAGCCGGGGGCCATTTTAAGCATTCGCCACTCGCGTATCCTCCCTTGGAAGATATTCAGACTGAACCTCAAACACCTCAAAAAGGCTTTAAACAAGATTTGCAAGGGAGGTGGAACAGTACGTCATCTGTGTGTCTTGTAGCCCAATTAAAGATTTGACATACATTTTTTCATTTGTATTTGCTAGTTTTAAAAAAATACGAGTAATACAAAGTATAATTTATTAGATATTATGTATTTATAATATTAAAATATGAGTCATAATGTATCAGAATCAGACTGAAAAAAAAACGTGCCCCTAGGACGTCCTGGACAGGATGTCAGTATATAATGGGGCACACACACATACTCATTCGCATTACACATTAGAGACACCAGCTAGCCTAACTGCGTGTCTGTGGATTACTGGGGGAAGCCGGGGTATCCAGAGTGTCCGGCTCAGCCGATTGGAGCGCTGTACTACTGATCGGAAGGTTGCCGGTTCAAATCCCAGTGTGGAGATAGTGGTCTCACCATCAGACCTTTAAACCCAGCAACTCCAGAGCCTGATCCCGCGTTCTCATCGTTTTAAATAAAAGCATCCACTGAATAATATTAGACAACAATGAAACTTTGCCTCTACCCTTGGCGAAGTTCTCTATTCGCTTGCCCATCCTGCTGTCTGTGACGCAGACAGATATGTAGGTGAGATCAAACCTGGCAGCCAGCGGCACCCATGGAGCAGTGGGTCAGAGGCCTCGCTCAGGGACCCACAAACATGCAACTGTTCCGTCGAAGCCATGCATGAACCAACAACCTTCTGATCACAGGCACATAAGCTTAGCCCATAGGGAGAGCATGCATACCGGAGTCATGCTGAGTAGGCGTGTGATTCAAAGCTGATTCCAACTGAGCTGCCGTGCCGCCCGACTCAGGATCTCTGGGGAATTTAATTGTTCCTGACGTGGAATAATTGCATGCCTGATTTACCATTGGATTTTTCCCCAGGGAACTCAACTTCCAGTTAAAAACAAGTTTTATTTCAGTCACATTCACTGATCTGATTGCCACCAAATTGCGAAGTGCACTTGCAATCATTTGTATTGTTTTGCTTATTCTCAAAATGTATATTTTAGGATTCGAGACTCAAGCACTCAGGTGAGCGGCACCTTTCGCGGGAAAAAAACCTTTTGCTGGAGAAGCTGGAGATTTTCAAACGCATCAACAGGTTGGTCCGTGACCAGCTGAAAGAGCTGCAGAACCACGAGGTGTGTGATTCCGGCACTGAGGCCTCCCGCGGTGTGCATCTAGCGTCATGCTCTTCTGCGAAGGTGGTTTCACTTTCTTTTATCTGCAGGAAAATCGACTTGAGGCAAGCCGGAAAATAGACATCTTACTGGAGAAGCTGACGCAGACGGAAGCTGAGAATCGGGTGATTCAAGCATGAGGCTTTGATCGAGTGGAGAGACGTGGGAAAATTTAAAGAGGAATACTGATTACAAATTAGGGGTCGGGGGAATTGGGGGGTGGCTCCCAGTTCAGTGGCTGAGATTAAAATCACATGTTGGCAGATATAAATGAGAGATGAATGTGCAGAATTAAGATCTGAATAACTGCTAAAGCGACCTCCACCTCTAGCTTTCACTTGTGGAGTTTAAAAAAAATGGGAAACATTTTGGTCTGAATTTGAGTTTTTATGCTTTACCTAGAACCTGAAGAGAAACCTCAGCGAGACGGAGAGCAAGGTGGGGGAACTGACGGATATGAGGAAAAGAGAAATGGTGTGACATTTATCATTTTCTCAATTCATGCAATAGCTTTCATCTAACAGAAGGCAAGACCACCATTTGAGGTTATTTATAACCCTGACAAAACAAGCCCCAGAAATGATCGAATTCGTGTGTCGTGCTGTCCTGCAGGAAAACATTGGCACCGCGCGGCAGCTATCGAAGTCTGTGGATGCCACCCGCGCTGTTCTGCAGGGGCAGCTCCGGAGCAAGGAATCGGAGAACAACAGGCTGTGTGTGCAGCTGCGGGTGAGGGCCGGCAGGGGGTGCTGTGACACACTAGCAGAGCTCGCAGACTGGCTTATGATAATGTACTTAGTGGTCTGTCCGCTGAGCGTGGGGTTGTGAAGCCTGCTACCACGCCCGGCAGAGTCTGGAGAGAGCGATGGTCGAACGGAAGCTGGAAGCGGAGGTTGCGAGGGCAGAGATGACGTCTCTGTCAGAGAAGACCGCCCGGGAGAAGGAAGCTCTGAAGAAAGCCGTCAGGGCCCAGAAACGGCAGGCAGAACGTTTTGAGTCCACCGTCGAGAAGTGCTACAGTCAAATGAGGGAGAAGGTACCTGTGACTGTCATGTCATTTCCTTCTACTGTGACATCAGCAGAGTGAGTCATTGAGATGACGACATTCTCAGGCTGGTATTTCCCCAAATGTTGCTTGAGAGGGTGGTCTGTTATGTAAGTAATTGTGTTTCGGTGTGTCAGTATTTCCTTGCACCTCATGCACACAGGACCTGCAGCTGGCGGAGGCCAATTCGGAGGCAAGAACCCAGAAGGGACGTTTTGAGCAGGTGTCGGAGGAGAAGACTCAGCTGAAGGCCCAGATAGCCATCCTCATGTCGTAAGACGGCGGTCGCTGATAGGAGGCAGGCGGGCTCAGACCAGCTGATTCGTCTGGGGGGATTCAAGCAAATTTCGGGGGCGGTTCGAACCCATAATTTCACTACATGGCTGTGTGGCTGGAGGCAGAGCCAAGCAGGAGCGGGTTTCCGTGCTTCTGCTGTGAAGAGTGAGATCTGTCACCTCAGCTTTGCTTTATTCTGTCAGAATCAGCGTGTGAGGGGTCCGGTTTGGGTTGGAGGTGATGTGGCCATTGTGATCAATCTCTTTCTGCCTTAGCCAAGTCGCCGAGCTGCACAAGGAGAGGGATGTGGCCAGGTTGTCCAGCCGAGACCTTCCAGAGAGGATGGAGAAGATCAGGATGGAGAACGCAGAGCTGGGTCTGGAGAACACAGAGCTGAAGGTGAAGGAACGCGAAACGGAGACAGTGGGTCGCACACCCTCATGGATGTAAACAATTATACCCCCTCTTTTCTGGAGTTGTGGGATAGCTAGGTGTGCAGTGTGAAAGAAAAGAAATTCGCTATAAAATGGTATATTTCCTACAAAACATTTTAAACTATTATTCCGCTAGGAAATGCTATTTGTTTATTTTGTTTGTTCACCGTGTTGTGCGACTAGAAGCTTGTTGAACATTCGTTTTGTGCCGCCTGCAGGTGCGCATAGCTGGCCAGGAGGAGGCGCTAGCTCGCTCAGCTTCGGAGCTCGATGATCGGAACGCCGACTGCCGGGAGAAGAAAGAGCTCGCTGAGAGGTGCCGTGCGCAGGTAACTCGCAGGGGGAGTCAGCACCCCCAGCCAGCGGTCACGGGGATGCGGCTGACGCTGGCGTCGCCTTTTCTTCGCAACAGTGGCCTGAGCTTTCTGGTGAAACACCTTTTATTAAAATGATACCGTGACTAACATGAGTATGAGAATGCACTTTGCTGGTATTCCCAAAGGTAGACGACCTTCAGACGGAGCTAGAGGCCACGAAGGAGAAGATGGAGCAGGTCCAGAGAGACAACGAGGCTGGGAGGGAAGGAAAAGAAGATGAATTTGAAAAGGTGCATCATTGGTTTTGTTTGTAAATGGCCTGCTTTTTAACAGCCAAAGTAAACTTTAACTATCAGGCGATTTTGTGTGATGGTGTCATTAGCCAATGACGTGCTTTGAATCGGTGAGTGACAGGGGAAGAGACACTCCAGAACCAATCAGCAACTATATGAGGAAAGCCGGAAATATTACAAAAACCGTACACACTCAGGATACTGCAAATCACACATGTTTTGTATTATGCAATGTAAAGATGAATGAATCCAGTGTTATTCTGTGTATGATCTAACATATTCTGGATCCGCGTTTCCATGTTAGAGGGACCCTGTTCTATCGGTGGAAGAGGATAGAAGCACCTCCTGTTTTAAGACGTCGTTAATCCTATTGTGCTGGAAATCTAAAGGCATCTACTGACAGAGAGCGGTCAGTAGTTAGCTCTGCCAGCCGTTTGGCGAGTCGCCATTATTTTGAGCGAGTCTCAATTTAAATGAGCTATTCGTCAGCTTAATGATCTGTGACAGATGTATAGTCTGGTTTCTCTGCCTTCTGGCTTTTGTTAGAGTGAACCTAAAGGATTCTCCCATAGCTGTTAAATTTATGGTGGTATTGTGCCCCCCCCTCCTCTGTTTTTCTAGGACAGGGAGACATACTCTATATTTGATGAGGTTTAACTTCCAGCCCCCTCTGGGCAGTGTAGTGTGCATAGACTCCAGGGTGCCAGGTGTGAATTTGGAGTAGAGAAAGAAATTTGAGTGAACATTGGCAGGTGTTCTTCCATGGACAGACAGGTGTTTTCCCTGGAAATCAGGTTGGTGGCAGGTGTTTAGGGATTCAAATGGCCGCTGGCAGGTGTTTAGGGATTCAGGTGGTTGCTGGCAGATATTTAGGGATTCAGGCGGTCACTTGCGAGTGTTTTTAATTAGGGATTCAAATGGCCGCTGGCAGGTGTTTAATGAAGGATTCAGGTGGTCACTGATGGGTGTTTTCAATGAGGGATTCAGGTGGGTTCTGGCGGGTGTTTTTCAAATGGGGCCTTCAAACAGCTTTTTGCCCATCCTCAGGTAAAAATACAGCTGGAGTCACGGGTGAGGGAACTTGCAGCCTACCCAGATTTGCTGAAAGCAGCCCAACAGTCGCTGCAGGACTGTGAGGACAAGCTCCAGAGCTGTGAGAGGAAGCATTCAAACCAGTCAGAAATCCATAGGCAGCTGCAGGCTGAGGTGCACATCCATAAGTAGAATGTATTATTTAATGTTGTATAAAATGTGCAGTTATAGCTTCCCACCACCAGGTGGAGCCAAAAACATGGCTTGTCTGTGATTTGTGATAGGATGAGCATGTGCCGTGTACCTGGTTCTGCAAGTGAAGGTTTTCGTGCTGAGCTTCTGAGTACACGTGTCTCCGCCCCCATCCTGTCATTGTGCCAATGATTCCCATGCTGTTTCATACCACCTGCTTCCATATTTCTTTATTACACCCCCCCCCGGGACCACGTTACTTATTGCAAATCCAGTTTGCTGCTCAGGCAGCATTAGCTACTTGCGTATGTGTTTATTAGATTATTTATTATTTATATTGGGGATTCTCTTTGCCCAAGTCCTCCATGCCGCCAAGAACAGACCCATGCGTGTCCGCAGGTGGACAGGCAGTCTGAGCAGCTCGCCAGCTCCCTGACGCTGAGGACCACAATGAGCGAGGCCTCCACGCAGCTGCAGCTTAAAGCGGACCTCCTGCAGAGGTGAGCCCGCTCTCTCAGAGGGGCCCCGGTCGACCTGATTTGACGCTGACGGGCGGTCCGCTCCGCGCCCCTTCAGGCGGGCGGAGGAGGTGCAGCAGGAGAACACGGAGCTGCTCCGCCGGCTGTCGAACCAAGAGGAGGCCCTTCGGTACGGTGAGACGGAGCAGGAGCGACGCTCCGCCGAATGCGCCTCCCTTAGCCGGCAGCTGGAGGCGGCGCTGGCCGACGTCAGGAAGCAGGTGGGCTGGGAAGCGCTCAGACATGCAAGTGTTTATTAACTATTAATTTGAGCTGTTTTGTTTTTGAGCTATTCACTACAACAGAGTAGCCTTGGAATATTCTTTGGTACTTGCCTATATAAACACCTCACCATTGTAATTTATTACTGCAAGAGTCTGGGGTGTATACAAAGGGGGGGGGGGGGGGTGAGGCCACAGGGGTGCTGATTGGTTCTGGAGTGTCTCTTCCCCTGTCACTCACCGATTCAAAGCATATCATTGGCTAATGACACCATCACACAAACTCGCCTGGTAGTTAAAGTTTACTTTGGCTGTTAAAAAACAGCACTCATCCACATCCCCTGTTTCTGCACCTGTCCCTCGAAGACTTTGCACATCATTGCCACTAACCTGGACCTAGGGGGGGCAGATAATCCATGTCAGGGAGGGCACTTTGAGCTAACACATGATTAGTAAACCATTTCAGCTGAGAGAACCTGGGTTTCACGTATTGCTGTTCTTGTTGTGTACTGATTGGTGAGTCTCTTATAATCATGTGTGTGCCGCTGATTGTGATGTGAAACGGCTGGATGAGTCATTCAATCAAGGAAATGAACCAATCAGAGCACAAGGAGAGCTGCACTATTTAGCCAAACACAGAAACCTTTCAGTTTTAAAGTACTTTATAAAACCTGAAGTAGCTCAATCCATGACAGAAAGAACACGTCACCTTGCTGAAGCCCGTCACCACGCTGGGTTGCACAGCATAGCAGTTTCACCATTCCCCATCTCTCTGGTCACCATTCCCCATCTCTCTGGTTACGGCTCTCCACCTGTCCCCATCTGAAAGGTTTCTAATGTCAAAGACACAGCCGCCGTCAGGGAGAGATGCCTGCAGGGACGCATCCTGGAGCTGGAGGTGGAGAGGAACAGGCGAGATGGCGAGCTTCAGCAGCTGAAGAAGAGCAAGCAAGCCGTGGGTGTCCACGCCCCCCCCCCCCCCAGTCAGATCCAACCCCTCAGCTGTGAACAGTGTATAAACCTTCTCATTAGAGATTGTTAGAGGTTGTTGTCTGACTAGTATCTTTTAATAATGTAATTAATCGACTTTTATGCGTTGTGATACTCAGCAGTACTTAAGTTCATCACAAAGTGATTTTCTGTGATTAGTAAATTAAGCATAACCCTTAAATGCCAGTTATAGGAGAACTGGAAATGATTTCTTGACCTTATTGAAGCAGATGGGATGTACTTCTGCAAGATGAAATGTGTAATACAAACGCAGTTGTACCTTGGGTGTCTGTGAGTGCTTTTCTGATGCTGTTTGTAACCAGCCCATTCATTACCAATTCTGTCACACTGCATGTCTCTTTCAGTTAATTCAACCTCTTTGTCTGGTTTTTTTTTTTGCCTTTCAGGCAGAAACTCAGCATGAGGTGCGGCTGAGAGATCTGCAGCTGAGCCTGCAGCGCACAGAAAGCCACGCGCAGCGGCTGCAGGACTATGTGGACTTCCTGAAGGCCAGCTACGCTGCCATGTTCGAGGACAGCCTTGCGACTAATGCGAGGGGCTTACCTTTTTAAATAGCCCACCCCCCCACCCCCCCAGCATCTGAGAAAGATCAATCAATGTAATTTAACACTATGATGAATATCTCCATAAGGTTAATTAATTTTAATAACAGTAAAAGCAGATCTCTGACAGAGACTATTAATATTAATATTTCAGTAATATGTAAACTTGCACCAATAAAGGTCATGACCTGTGCTTAGTGCTGTTTTTGTAATATATGTGTGAAAAAATTAAACGTAACATTTTTTTAAATAGTTAATATGCGGTTGCCTGGGAGGTCAGATGTTACAATTCTCCTTAATTTAGTAATTTAGCATATCCAGCATAATGTTTTCCCTCTGTTTCTATTTCCCCTTTCATCTGAGGTTGAATACTTATGCAAGCAGCATTTTTAACTTACTGATTTTCTGAAAATGATTTGCTAAGAAATAATTGATTTTTGACTTCAAAAAATATACTGTGAGCGACTATGAGTTTGCAATAAAAAATATGGACAAGACGTGTATGTATCAACTGTAATTCAAGCAAATCTTGTCATTTTAATTTGTTACATCGTACATCCTTTTATTTGCAGTTTTGTATATAAATAAAATGAGTCACGCAGATGCGACGTCGTTGATCTATATCTGCTGCAAAGAGGCATTATGGGATGCAGAGCAATAAGAGCTGTTCTTTATTCATATTTGTGGTGAAACTTGTTTGCATATATCTTCTACAGCTTCTAGTGCGAGACGCGGACTCACGGGTTTCCAATGAGTGAATATAAAATTTATTTGTGTTTCTTTCTGGGGTACAAGACTGCAAACTGGGTCAGGAATTGAGCAAGCGATGATCTCTCAGAATTGCTGCACTGATCTGAAGGAAATTGATCTGCTATTTAATCAAAGGTCGTTTGAACTTCAAAGTCAGGCTTTAAAGCAAGTGTAAGGAAAGCCGCTACGTCGGGCTGACGGGCCGGCCCGTTTCAGGGGGTTTAAAGTAAACATGGATTCCAGGGCGGCGCTGCAGTGTCAGATTGTTCCGCCGTCTCGTATGGAAATGTGACGGAAGACTTGTGGTGTTACAAAACGGTGGGAAACACTAATAATGGTTAATGTTGCAGTCATAAACCTTGATAATTACCTTTTGCTTATTGATATGCTTAGTCTTTATTAGACTAATTGCCTTTTCTGAATATTAATCTTGCATGATTTCAGTGACACTATTGTTGTGAAGTGACAGTATTTCTGTGACACATCCCAGAAAACACATACGGTCACATTTTCATGGTTAAAAAATGTTTTTCATGGACGTCTTTTATGACTTGTAATAAAACGGATCTCTATTCGCCTTGCAACAGTGCCATCTAGTGATCATTTTCTAGTGCGATAGAACTTAAACTGTTATATCATTGGTATTCAAAAGGTTTATTCAAAATATTAGCCCCCCAGGGCTAATATTTGTCCTGAATCCGACGGGGGGGGGGGGGGGGG
>JABFEB020000043.1:14875134-14888949 GCA_019775895.2 Stomatorhinus ivindoensis
CTGTGTAAAGAAGTGCTTCCTTAAATCCAGTTTGAAGTGTTCTCCCGCTAATTTCCACCTATGGCCACGAGTTCTTGATTTGAACTAATGCTGAAGTATCTATTTGCTGCAGTTTACATGATAACTTCAGCCAGTGAGACTTGTCTGTTGCTTGTTCATCATTAATGAATCGTGACGCATCTTTTATCTCAAGTAGTGACTATATTTGTTCATGATTTGGTAAATGAGTTATTACTAAGTATCCGTGTCCCGTCTGGGTCTTAGTGGGCATTTGGGCCTCCCTGGCAGGCCTGGTACTGAAGGGCCTGCTGCTATTCAGTTGAGCAAAACAAGAGCCGTCATGTGTCCGGTTTCTGCTAAACTCCCACAGTGGGTTGCACCAGCTAAGTGTAAGTTCGATCTTAGCCTACGATACACGTAAACTGCCCCTACGTTCAAAATTACGCACTATTAATGATACAAGTCTGTTTACTTGGAAACGGGTAGCTGAATCACTTTTTTTCAGCCATCAATATTACCCTTGTGCATAGATATGAAGGAGGAACATTATTACCTTAAGCCTAAAATATAGGATTCCACCTGTTAAAATAGACACACATCAATTCTGGACCTCAATACTCATAATGCTACTTCAAACACATCTAATTATGTATCTGAATGACTTTCTGCCATCTTTCATATTCCCTTTTCCAAATATAAGAGGGAAATATTATTTCCTGACGTCCAGGTTATTTAATGCCCCCTGCTAAAACAGACATGCAGCAGCTCTGGACCCTAATTATATACTTTTATGCCCATCTGATAATGTATCTGAATGACTTTCTGCCATCTCACATGCTTCAATGCCCAAATATGAGTATTATCAGTATCTGAATCCAGAGTTTCTGCTTGTCTGCTCTAGCAGGGGCAACCAAATATCCTGGATTTCAGGAAATAAAGCTTCCCTTTCATACTTGGACAGAAAGTCAGGTGCATGGTTACATGTGGCTAAATTAGCGTTATTAGCATTGAGGTCCAGAGTTGCTGTGTGTCTGTTTTAGCAGGTTCTGCCATATATTCCAGACTTAAGTTAATAATGTTCCCCCTTCATATCCATGCACAAAAGTATGATTATAATGGCTAAAAAAGTCAGTCAGACACCTATTTGTATGTATACAGATTTGTATCACCGATTTGGTGCCCAGCAATTTCTGTATCTGTGTGATAGCATAGGAAATTACGCATAACAATGATTTAATAGAACTAGATTATGTTACAAAGTCATCTCTGTCAGCAGTTGCCTACAATTAAGTTAGAATTAGAATAAACAATATTACATAGATCGTCACACATACTATACCTACAAACAGTACTACCATTTTCTGTATCTTACCAGCAAACACCTATTACTAGTGATTTAAATAGTTTCAGTTACCTTTAAATGATACATGAAACAAATATTGGAAACACAGATGACATTCTTGCATGAATGGTTTGTGTACCTCAGCACATTAAAGACACTAAGAAAGACATCAACGAAATTTAAGGGCACATTAAAACAACAGCGGAACCCTCAAACTATCGAGTAGCGGTGATTTCATGATTTCAAATCAGCGCAATGACACGGGAACATGGGGGAACTGAATTCTCCGTAACACCGGCATTCCCATTCTCTCTGACAAAGGAAGTCACAGGCCGTCCGGGGGGATGCCAGTCCAGACAGATGGCCTGTATGTGTGGAGATTATCGGATTCATTCACATGGCATTTCCATATCACGGATAAGTGACTGAGGTCAGTCTGTGCAGAAAGTGCTAGCATTTTGTGTAGCTGTGAAGTTTCCATCTTTTATTACAGAGTTGACATTATGTCTAAGAATTTAAACTCTTATGGTTCAAACAATACTGCAGAAACTTTTCATTCTAGTGGCAACGACTCATCCACTGATGTAATTATTTGCTTTTGAGACATAAGTTAAATGTTTTTGGTGAGGTGTGGATTTTTACAGCTAAACCGTAATGTTGTGCTGTATACATCAATTGAGTAAAGCTCTTGTAGATCTGAGAATGTTGAGTATGTCGTCAAAGCAATCGAGAAAAGCTGTAAGAAGACAGTTGACCAGTCACCGGAGAATGAGATCAGAGCATGCGAAATAGTTTCTACAAAGTCAAAGCCTTCAAATTCCCCTTTTAAAATCCTTTCCTCTCCGTACATCTTTGTTTTTCAGATAGTTCAATCTGAAGCCTCTTGCAGGAATCACTTCACACATTTTACGCAGTGGGAGATTTTATAAAGGCAATTCAGATTTAAACAATGCTGAAGGATTAAACAGCGGGGGCCGTCCCAGGCTTGAATCCTGGCCTGTGAATCCTGAAACAGCTTTCCCGCTCACTCACTCCGGCACACCATAGATGCAAGATGTTCAGTAATATTATACAGCTTCATTTTAATAGCACCGTACTGCCATTCCTGAGAAAAGCGGCTGCGGTTTCCAAAATGAATTACTGTGAAGCTGGATGTGACACGAAAACAAATTCTTCCGAAAAATTCGATTGTTCTGGTACTTTCATTTAGATTGTTCCTCTACTTTCATTTACATGGCTATGGTTTAGGCTGGAACGTACATTTTGCAGTTATCTGTGTACATTGAATAAAAATATGACAATTTTTCTTTTAAGAGTGGGCCTTGACATCATATACTCGGCTGTGAAAAGAATAAGGTCACATATTAATCATGTTTCGTGCTGCCGGCCCGGATACAAGTAGTAACTGCAATAAAATGAGAATGAACAAAGGCCTCTGTTGCAAAGGAGCCATTTGATCACGGAGGTCGGTTACAGGAAAAGTTCCTTCACTATGAAACACGGATGGCCAGTCAGACAAATCCAAAGAAACGTGTCCAGCAGGGAAGTGGTACATTCCGGCCACATCTGTCTTAGCAGGAAACACTCGTCGCGGTGTTAGCATTCTGCTGCATCGAGGGCACCGTTTTCTCCCAGCTTCGTAAACGGTTTGAGATTCCAGGCGATGTCTTCTCCATGCTGTGGAACATGTGCACAGCGTGTTGCTTTGGGCTTAAATGCAATGTACAATAGACAGGGGGTTTCGGTAACCTGAGAGAATTCCAAAACTGGCCTGTAGGGGGAGATGTTTCGCCTCTACACAATTCAGCAAAGCATCCAGCGCAGACCTTTGTTGGGCCGCATTTGATTCTACTTATCGATCTGAACACCACAGGGATTCCGGCATGGTTTTGAAATAGCTAGCCTTTAAGAAGAGTCACCCTGCCACCCCCCAACCCCACCCTGCCGGGGAACGTGGTACAACCCACAGCACAACCTGTGTCAGCCAGCTTATAGCATACCCCGTTTGACGTGCGTGAATTACTTTAATACCTTTATTCTTATTATAGGGACCTCCAGGGGCTCCGGATCCCTTGGTAAGGCTGGTTGGTACATGAAGCGCACTTCCTGAGTTACGCCAGGGGTGGCAGCAATGCGACGCGTCCTGGAACGGGTAGCATGTGGCTATCTGAGAGGCGGCAGCTGCTGCTGAGCGGTTTGGACCCAGCTGGTCCTGCTGTCAGGAATGCGGGGCCACAGGATTCAACTGGGGGGGGAAAAAAATGAAACAACAGACAAGTGAACTGGGAAGCCTGGTGCGTTTTCCGAAATTCCCTGGAGGGAGGGAGCACGTGTGATGGATTCTCCTTCTGACTGACACGGGCACCAATGAACCGGGGCCTTGAAGGCCTTTGCCCCACACATTCCTGGTTAAACCAGCCGGGCAAATTCTGATTAGGTGACTGCCACCTGCCCCCACCCCCCCCCCATCTCTGGTGTGGGCAGGAGGGAGATTTACTGGGGCTGTTTATTACTTGTTGACTCCAAATTGATGAGGAAGTCTAAGCAAGTGCGGTGACTTCATCATGGGCCAGCAACCCTGCGTTGGGGTCCTCTTTCACCACTGGCGGTTCTCAACCATTTTAGCTAGAGGGGGGGGGCAGACTGGGGCCAGTTGTTCAGTCAGGGGGGGCAGATGTATTTGTTAGGGGTCTGTCAAGAAAATGCGCTTACGTTTGTGTTTTGCCTGTTCCCAGCACAACGAAATTTTAGCCCACATATATCAACGTAAATGTAAATAATAATACTTTTATTTATTTATTTCAGACCCAAGTAGAATACACATTTGGGGGGGCCATCTCCCCTTCCGGAACCACCCCATCTTTCACACCTTGCTCAGTGTAACTCTCAGATTTATGATGCCAAACAGACGCTGCCACCAATCAAGGACTCTCGTTCAAACTTAGGCAGCCCCCCCACTGCTCAGCCCGTTAGCCTCCTGGAAGTGGCTCCGGAGTCCGGTGACGTCGCCCCGCCCCCAGCAGGCTATAAAAGCAAGCAATGATGCACAGATATGAGCTCGAACTTTCCAGTTGGTTGCCTTTAATGGGCCCGTTCATGATGTCATTCTTCTCCTTAATGTTGGAGCGGAATAAACAGGCACACCCCCGCTAACACTTCCTGGGGACCCCCAAGAGCTAACACTGCTACTCGTAAGAAATGGGTAGAACAGCATTTTCAAGCACCATAAAAACATTAGCAAATGCACAATGCCAGTTTGGCTAGCCTTAAGTGTTTATGTTACACCAAATCAGCTATGAACGACAAGCATATCTGCATAGCCTTGTAGCAACACTTGAAATGAGGCTTTTATGTTGTCCTGGAGCAAGTAGCAGCTAAAACAACAGTCCTGCAAGGTCGAAAAAAATGAAATCCAAATCACCCCCATAATTTTGGGTTAAGATGGGTCATTCTAGTCACATGGGTGGTACCTAGGGGGCAAGAGGCCAAAATGCTGGACTACAAGGGGTAAATGGGGACAGGGGCAGGAAATGGATGGATGGATGGATGGATGGATGGATGTACAAATGGACAGACACAGACAAATATATTTTTTAGTCTTTTTTTTTTTAGTTATGTTGTGATACTGTACCAGAAACAGTGTTAGTCTTAGAATTAATTTGTAATCATTTTAAAAGCTTTCTTACATCACGTCTTTTCACAATGTCATTATTGGATGTGTACCCATTGCGCTGTCACAACATACATTGCACCCCCAATGTCCCATGTGCATTATGGGTAGCTAACATCCCCTGAGCCCTGGACAAAGGCTACAATATCCATGGAGTCCTGTGTCCTCCACAGTAAATCTGGGCTATCCCCTGCATGTCATAATGATAGCCTACCTACTACACCTCTTTTAAGGTGTATAAAGTATGTATCCTTATGTTTCTAGGGGATAAGTGAAACAATAATTTTGTCAGGAACTCGGGGGTTTCCATCATGGACTCAGGGCGTGTGACAGGCAGTAAAGGAAGGTGACGATCCGCTTGCGGCTCCACAAGACAACACGGGTTTTATTACACAAACTGATAACACTACAAAAAATGGACCACGAGGGACCAAATATAAAAAGGGGTGTGAAGTAAACTAACAGAACCAAAGGAGCCTACAAGGAGGAAACCGATAGAGAACAGGCAGGGAGGCACACATGGGACACAGTAAATCAGAAATAATCAACATCAGGGAATCTTGAAAATACAGAAAGAGAAATTGGGAAACAGAATCTAGCACTAGGGAAATAAACTAGGAGCTAAGGAAATACATGAAGGACAACGGGAGGACAGGATGGTCAGTGACACCTGCTGGCCAAAAAGAGAAGAAATACAAAAGGTTGGGGCAGACAGATGCTGTCCCTGACACATTTGTAATAAGTTATATGTACTGATTACAGCACAATTACAGCATGTCATAAAAGTACCTCCCCGCTAAAAATTATACGTTCTGAGAACATCCCCACTGCTGTAAAGGACGTCGCATTGTGACCTTCCCAGGACATTCCTGGGACATCACAATGTGGAGCTCTTTAGATGTTTAGGGGACATTATTGTGGGGACATTCAGTGAACTTTCAGGATCTGCTGGGAACATTTAGGGGACCAAACTTCAATGTTCCTTTTTGGTCCTATCTGGTCTTCCCATTACGTTCCCAGGACAGTTTTCAGAACATTTAGGGGACCAACCTCTTTTTTGGTCTTCGGTATAGGTCCTTCCATCACTTTCCCCAAACGATTGTGAATCTTTAGCAAGAATTACAGTAACCTTCAGGGGTCAACCTAGAATATGTTGTTCTTTAGCTCTTGCACGACCTTTTCAGAACTAGGGCTGCAGATCTACATATGGATAGGCCTATTGAAATCCATCAGTCATATAATCCCATATTCATCGTAACAATAATTTGTTTTTAACATCATACCTTAGGATTCATCGTGCATATATACCATGACTGAGCAATTTTCAGCCTTCTTAACTATTGAGGATTTTGGGTATGAAATGCTGGTTCGCAGATTTATGTTAAATAGGCTGTGAGAAATAGTGGTTTCCTCAGCTGTTATTAATAAACTAAAAGTGTTTTGGGGCAACCTTGGTAAACATGCCGCACTTTTGGTTTTAAAAAAAAAAACATTTGAGCTCTGAAATTTATATTGTTATAATCAGTAAAGTTACTTTTTAAAATCCTGAGTGTTTGCATGTACTTTGGGATATACCCATATAATTTTTGCTTAATTGGTGAATTGGTGAATTCATTGTGTGAATATTTAAATTTGCGACAAAATGTGTATTCGCAACCATTATATCGCATGTCAACCAGCTTTTGGTTTGAATTATCATACATCGGCCTATATAAATGTCTTCAAAGTTTCTTTCTGATAAGAACAAATTTAAAGCTGTCACTCAGCTTTACTAATGAAGAATCGGTAACCGAATAAACACATTACAAAGATATGTTAGAAGGAACATACAGACATGTACAGACATATCATTATACTTAATTTTACCAGTACAGGCACCCTATTAAAGAATATCTTTAAATGTCTCCTAGTTAACATATTTAATCTGTTTCTTCATATTCCTCCTAAAATGTACTCATGTAGAGCGGTTTAGAAGCATTTTCTCACAAGTTCCCTGACGCGATTTCGGACTGAGCACTGGAAAAACCTCCTCTTCGACTTTTCCCTGACCTTAATCCGGGAAGTAATCATTCACGTCGTGCGCGGATCCAGCTGATCTTTTGCCGTGGAAATTTATGTGAAACTCCAAGTTACGACACTGTATTAAAATCGTTTACAGACCGTTTACACGCCTCAGACATGTAGCGACCGTGTAATGTCCGATTTATTAAGTAGCGACGAATTGCATTGCTAATTTACGTAGCTGTGCACTGGGATTAAATAGGAATCAGAGAGGAGAAGACTGGTATAGAGCGAGGGGCGTGGATCAGCTCTATACTCTCAGCAGGGTCCTGGAGGCTGCACCGGAGTTTGCACAACCAGTCCACGTGTGTTTTGTGGACTTGGAGAGGGTGTTCGGCCACATCCCTTGAGGAGTCCTGTTGGGGGTGCTCCAGGAGTATGGGCCCATGGTCCTCAGCCGGAAAAGGGTAGAATGCTCTCTCCGGGTCGGGGATGGGGTCCTCCCACAAGTGGAGGAGTTTAAGTATCTCGGGGTCTTGTTCACGAGTGAGGGAAGGATGGAGCGGGAGATCGACAGGCGGATCGGTGCGGCGTCAGCAGTGATATGGGCGCTGCATCGGTCAGTCATGGTGAAGAAGGATCTGAGCCAAAAGGCAAGGCTCTCGATTTACCAGTCGATCTACGTTCCTACACTCACCTATGGTCACGAGCTGTGAGTAGTGAACGAAAGAACGAGGTCGTGAATGCAAGCGGCCGAAATGGGTTTCCTCCGCAGGGTGACTGGGCTCTCCCTTAGAGATAGGGTGAGAAGCTCGGTTATTCAGGAGGGACTCTTGAATCGCTGCTCCTCCGCATCGATAGGAGCCAGATGAGGTGGCTCGGGTATCCCGTCAGGATGCTTCGTGGACGCCTCCCTGGTGAGGTGTTCCAGGCATGTCCCACTGGGAGGAGGCCTCGGGGAGACCCAGGACATATTGGAGAGACTATGGATTCCCCCGGAGGAGCTGGACGAAGTGGCCGGGGAGAGGGAAGTCTGGGTTTCCCTGCTTAGACTGTTGCCCCTGCGACACGACCCGGAAAAGTGTAGATGATGGATGGATGGATTTATGATCGTAGTTTTAGAGATGTAGTATACAGTATATGTTCATTTGTCACCATGTTATGTTACCACATTAAAGCAAAACAACCCAGTTAGCAAGCACATTTGGGCCAATTCAGGCTGAGTTGTGGCACATTCAGTTCACTGTTGGCAACAGCAAGAGATTGCTGGCTGATTGTGGGGCTGAGCATGGTGAGCTATTCTGACTGACAGTCGGCATTTTTCATCTGGACCAGAACCATTCTGAGTACGGCGAGTAAATTCTGGCCGACTGTCGGCATTTTTTGTGTGATAATGGCTGACCGTCATCCATTTCAGCATTGGTAGCATGCTTTGTGCAGTAGCTAGCCCTCACTTGGCGTAAAATTCTGGCTTGATGTGAACCAGAACTAGAATCCAGTAGGTTTATAATTCGCCACCTACACAACCAAGAATGGCAGATGCAGTCAGTCAATGAAACATATTGTTTCGGCAAAGCATACAACACACACTTAAGTCACAGAATACAT
Organism: Stomatorhinus ivindoensis; assembly: GCA_019775895.2. Taxonomy (NCBI): domain Eukaryota; kingdom Metazoa; phylum Chordata; class Actinopteri; order Osteoglossiformes; family Mormyridae; genus Stomatorhinus; species Stomatorhinus ivindoensis. Next base: position 14,883,756 of record JABFEB020000043.1, read on the forward strand.
CTCTCTAAGCTGAAATAATTATGTAGCATCTCTTCAAGCAATGTTACTGGATAATTGCATTTTGTCCAATCAAAAAGTCTGTCCCTGAGGTCTGTGTAAACAATTTGGATGAATTGACAGATGAAAAGAGGATTTAAGGAAGACATTCCGTGCAATTAAATGATTCATTAAATTAAATTACATTAATTCCTGAATTACTGAACCTGAACTTCCACAAGTTATTAACATAGAACAATGAAATTCTTCATTGGATCCTTTGGACTACTGCCAATAAATATAAACCAGTAACAGCAATAAATAACATCACTGACGCATTTTTGTCTTATGGTAAAAGCGTAATTCAGATTACTAAATTAATTGAACGTATCACTGTAACGTACATCTCGGTGGTACCGATCACATGATGTGCTACACCAACAATTGACGTAAAGGGCTGCCCTGCCGTAAAACGTCAAGAAGCCGTTACCTGGCAACGCTCAGCCGCAATGAGCGATCTACTGCCGTAATTTACCATAACAAACTAAAATACGGCAAGGTCTTCATGTGAGTGCGCAGCGTGGTGTTTCGCTAGTGGGTGAACTTCTTATAATTATAGTTTTGTTTATCGCTGGCTTTTTCTTAAGTAGTTTATATGGAGGAATCAGAACTTAAACCTGTCGATTTAGATGGCGAAGACGGTACAAAAGAAATGAGAGGAACGAAACGGAAAATATCTTTGGCACGGTACGACTCCACATTTTTCTGTATTTTACAAAGAACTCTAAGCGATACGGAAGCTTTTTACCCAACGCGTTGATAAATTATTGTTACATTTGCCCTTTTAAGTGGTAAGTTAACGCCATGAATGGCATGTGTGTGGTTTCGTTCTTCTGAAAAGCTGCGAAGCATGTGGAGCAGAAGAAGCTAAATACAGATGCCCAGCATGTCTGAAACACTCCTGCAGGTAAGACAACACGGAGGCGTTTTCCCTAACAAACGGATGTTCGTAATGGATGAGTTCTTAATTGAGCGGTAATTTTATCGGAATAATAACACCTCAGACAGATTTCAGACACATGCGGGTTTATAATGCCAGTAAATCGTGCAGAAAAGCTTTAACGGAGCAGGTGTTCAAACGGAGGGCGGAGGGTAAATTTAGTATAAGTTTGCAACTTTAACAATTGGATCAGTGCTTTTAGTTTTTGGAACTTTGTACAAATATAAATATGTATTGTAAACAACTGCATGGGCACCTATGATCTTGGTAGTTCTTGAAATTATCTTGGTTTTCGATTCTAAAGAGAAGATGGATTTTTCCAGACAAAGAGCATTTAAAATAAAGGGTAAACCTTATGGAGAGCAAAAATATACCAAGCAAATTACTGGCCTGCTTTTTGCTGCCAGTCTGCCCCTGCTCAGTTGTGTTTCATTATCAAACAAGATTAAACCCAGAAAGATTTAACTTGTCAATATGATTGTTTCTCGATTACATGGTATTTATTGGGTATTGACTTTATTTGAACCCAAGCTTGCCCTGCGTAAAGAAGCACAAATCCGATTTGGGGTGCACTGGAGTGCGGGACAAGACTGCATTTGTGCCCCTGTCCTGCTTTGATGAGATGACCCTCCTCAGTGGTATGTTCAGTCACCGTTACCCAGTTATCAGGGTGCTACTCTGGGCGTTTGTGAGGTGGAGTTTCTGTGCTCAGATTACAGGTTTCTGGAGGACGCTGGGAGACTGGCAGACAGCATTACCAGGGACCGCCATCGCCTGCCGCAACACAAAAACCAAAAAGTAGGCATCTTCTCCTTTATCTTCTGCAGTCATCCTCTTTGTCCTGTGTGGAGTGATGACGGTGTGATTTGAATGGGGTGTTTGCTTATACATGGTCCCTGCCAGAAAATGCTAGTCGCTAAGGGTTAGGAGAACCTCCAGGGTCTGTCTGACCCAAATAAAATGGCGCCGTCCTTTCGGTGAATCATAAAACCGAGGTCCTGACTCTGAGGATCGCTGAGCATCTTTTGAAAGAATCTGAGGGGCACCCCGATGTCCTGGCTAAATTGCCCACTAGGGCCCTTTCAAATCTAGCCTACTAATCATTCCCTATATCTAATAATTCTCTCCTACCCCTTCACCACATTAGCTACTGTGGTGTTATGATGCAGAAGATGTTAGAAATTGAGATTTGGAACAAATTTAATATACGAGTTGAGCAGCTGCAGTGACGTTGCACCCTGACCTCCTTCGTCTTTGCAGGCCGGTGACGTTGCACCCTGACCTCCTTCGTCTTTGCAGGCCGGTGACGTTGCACCCTGACCTCTTTCGTCTTTGCAGGTTCGCACACTGAGACTGGGAGCTCACAGACTCGACCTGCAGCTGAGGCTGCTACCCAACGGCTTTTCGAAAAGTCGGGAGAACACCACATTCTTCAACAAAAGGTGTGTTCAGTTTTAGTCCTGACTGAAACTGCTGGATAGTGCCAACAGTGAAAGAGGCTTTATTTAATCTGACACACTATTCAGATTTTGATCCTGGCTACACAGTTTAACTCTTCGTTAAATAGTTCGGAGCAGGACCGTCTCTGAACAGAGCAGCACAGCCCCTACTGGGAGCCAAATTTTGGAGGACTTGATATCTTGTCACCTCCTTAACTAGCAGATCTAGCCTTTTTTCCCTAAAAGTAAGAAAGGTCCTTTGCCTGGCTTCTGGTTTCGGAATGCATAACAGCCATATGAAAGTTTGCGTTCTAATCCAGCCATTAAAATGGTCATTTGTTGCAAGCTGCCTTATGTGACGATAATGGTCCGTGCCCTGTGTCTGCCACACGGTGTCACTCTTGCCAAAAGGGCAGCCTCTTTCGTGTGATCTAAAGATGTTCCCGTCCCTGCTCTGGCTTGCGAGCTTCTGTTTTCTTGCTGGCATATTCCTGTGACCTGTTGCTAAGACGTGACTCTATCCATGTAACCATCTCAGCTTTCACCCCTTCAGATTTAGAACAAGGTGACACATTCAAACCGCCCTTTAGTGGTATATTATGAAACTCTAAGTGTTAGAGGCATAGAGAAGAACTGAATCCTAAGAATATTCTGCAGTACTTGGATAAGCAGTAATCTGATTTTGCTCAGATTCCAAATTCCCTTGTTCTGCTTATTGTTACGATGTTGAAGTTCCTAGAAAACAAGTTTATGTGGAACCTACTTGCTATGCCATCAGCCCAGATGTCCCAAAGCATGGGAATAAGTCTGCGCGGTCTGTCCCGCGAGGAAGGCAGGCCTTGGACGCAGCCATCGGCAATGCTGCGCCCTCACTCACAGATGCCTGGCCGGCCCTTGCACTATCGTCAGTGTTGCCACAGCAACTGACTGTTCGTACGTCATGGGGCCGACAATGCAGAATGCTCCCATTTACTGCCGGCAGTTCCAACGTTACGTGTGAATCGAGGCTCTGCCCTGCCTGGCCTTTTCCATAATGGGGGGGGGGGGGGGGGTTTGTGTGGTCGTAGAAACAAACATGCATCTTATCAGAAACGTAAATCGTACATCAACATGGGGAGGTGATGCCAGATTTTGTGGGGGGGGCAGCAGCCTTACACTAACAGTTCTTTAGGGGTTGGCCGAGCCGTTACCCAGAAGGCTTGGCAGAACTCATCACCAGGAGCTTCTTTGTGAAAGACACTTTTCTAATTTGATGCCTAATAAATTATCATTGGCTTGTTTCGACGTTCAGGCAGTAAGTTATCAGAATGTACCAAGTACAATGTATAAAAAGCAGATGTTACTCAGAAGGCTACAGATGGTTCGCAATGAATTCGAGAGACACAACGGTGCTGATTGGGAATGAGGGTCGTTGGGGGCGATAGCTTCAAGTTTTCCTCATTTGCATGGGGGGGGGGGCAGAGGGTGAGGGTGGGAGGTGAATTGCTTTGTGGGTGTTTTGAATAAGTTAAATACAGTTTCCCTCTGGTCACTAAAGCTGAGAATTGGCACACAGAATTTTAACTACAACTGAGACTACATCTCTGGTAACTGTATTGTTGGCTGCCTTTAACCCTTTAAACTATTCCTTAAAAAAAATTAAGTTGCGGCATCTGGAGTCCTTTTGTGGGAAAACTTCCCCAGAAATGTTATAAATGTGATGTTTGAGTACATTTTGTATCCTGGTATTGGACAGATTCCAGCATTTACCAGTGTAACCTTCTAGATATGGAAAATGTTTATCTTAAAATATCACTAGAACTGAAATGTTTGTGTCTGGTAAAGCATCAATTTCCTTTCCCTGATATAACTTGGTGTTGGATACAGCTGCTGCTGTTGCGGCGTGCTGCATGCGTGTGCGTGTGCGCGTACAAGACGTTCAGTACAGACTATCTGCACTTCCTCACGCCCTGTACTTCCCGAGAGAGAGAGACTGCTCTCCCACGGACATAATTGGATGGGCAACATTACACACACAAAACAACATTTTAATCTTATAACTGAATGCAAATTGCTGCATCTTGTGGTTTAAAACCTGAAATGAGAACATCACCTTGCTTGTCCAAACCAAATATCTGGAAAAGATTGCAGAGCAGTTGCCAGAGGCTTATATGGTGTTGCCTAGTAACTTTAAAGGTTTGGGTGTTTTAATTAGCCTGAAGGAAAATTGGAAATCGCCAGCGTGTTGCGCAAATAGATCACTGGGCGGCACGGTCGCCTCAGCTCTGAGGAGGGGGGCCTCAACCCAGACTCTCTGTGCAGCTTGTATGTTCTCCTTGTCTGGTCAGGCAAGCTGCCATCTCTAAATTAGCCCGCGGCGTGTGGTTTAGGGGAGGGGGCGGGGGGGCTCGTGCCCCCCTTGGACTAGAATGCTTTGGCTCCTTAATAATGAGCAACTTGAGTGTAGAAATGTTGGATCGGTGGCAGTGTGCCAAATTATTTTCCTAAAGCTGTTAGGTTTTTTTGGTATATGAATGTGAATATGGGCATTAAGATCACAGGTATAGTCGTCCTGGCCTGTGTGTGCAGGGCATGTATATTTTACATTGTGGGGACCAAATGTCCCCAAATTGTGACTAAAAACCTTCTGTTTTGACAAAAGTCTGATCTTGTTTAGTTGCTTATGTTTAAGGGTAGGGGTTCTAGTCATCATTGTTAAGATTAGGGTTTTTCCCCTTAGACATAAATTGACAGTCCCTACAAAGATATGAATACAGGTGTGTATGTGTGAGGGTGGGTG
>JABFEB020000043.1:14889049-14917730 GCA_019775895.2 Stomatorhinus ivindoensis
CACACACACACACACACACAGGAAGGTATCCTGTCAGACCAAGCCAAGCCTCAGTGCCATGCTCTCTCACACACACACACACACACACACAGGAAGGTATCCTGACAGGCCAAGCCAAGCCTCAGTGCCATGCTCTCTCACACACATACACACACACAGACACACACACACGCACACACACACACACACACACACATCAGGAAGGTATCCTGTCAGACCAAGCCAAGCCTCAGTGCCATGCTCTCTCACACACACACACACACACACACACACACACAGGCTCGCTCACCCATATTGCCTTGGACATAAGCTTTCCCAGCACGGATTGAGAGGCAGCAGGATGCCGTCTGGGAATCGGGAGGAAAATGATGACTCTCCCCAGGTTGAAGCAGGTATACAGTGGACCAGCTGACCAGCTAAGACACTGAGCCTGAAAACAACTAAACCATGTCGAAGGTCGCGGGAATGTCGCGGGAAAGTCGTGGGAAAGTCGTGGGATCACAGCCGTCCAAGAACTACGGAACAGGAGCTTAAAAAAGGTGTAAAAGATTCCAGGGCTGTGAGCTGTATCTGGATCACCAGGCGTACCGACATCCCGTCATCCGTCTGCCCACGCCAGCTGAACGCTAAATGCCGGAAAGACCCCCCATTAGAAGAGGGCCATCTGTGATCTCCAAAGCAACAGATCGGGGCTGGTCGCTAGTCTGTTCCTAGCAGCGACACGGCGCTGGTCTCTTCCCCGGCTTTAGGACCGGCTGACCTTCTCAATGAGCCATCCTGGATAATTCATTCCTGACTCCAAAATCAAAACACACAATCCATTTGAAATAATAATTATAAGCTTGTTACGACCCGTCATAAAATACAACCTATAACAAACACAAACACACAAAAAAATGAAAATAAAATAAATAAAAACATTCTTTCTGCTGTCACATAGCATCTCTGGTCTTTATTCTAACCCTTCGTCATGGACATCCAGATCGATGGTGTGGCTGGAGTTTTCCCCAAGAGTCTCTGGGCTCCATGAATGTGTATGATTTTATTGATTATATAAAAAAAAAATGAAATCAATCATCCATCAGGTCTAACATTCTTCATAAACATTAGAATGTAGCGTCATTCTGAGTTACACCAAGCAACTGACCCGTAACACTGGTGGTAGCATTGTTGTATTGATGCCAATGACGATGCTAATTTGTTGAAATCCACAGTTCCTATAGTGAAAAATCTTCAAGGCAGGAAGCATTTATGCTTGACACAATGATTTTGTTCAGGAGAACATCAACCCAGAGAGTTAAGATTATTAACCATTATAAAAGAAATCTTGACAGTGGTATCCATCCCGTTTAATGCATTCACTTTTTCCTGTTGCAATTAAAGTCCACCAATCACTTGCAGAGAGGCCACAATGGACATTATGAAACCCAGGCATACAACTGTTACAGAGATTTACGGAAAAGCGTAACAAAAAGACTAATTTTCCGGCTTTCCAGCGAGAAAAATACAGAAGTAAAGTTATAAGATTCGTTCATGACTCACCAGACAAATGACGGCACCAGCCAATGCAATGAAACACGTTAGTTACTCACGGACATCTATACCGAAACTTTAATAAAAGTTATCATTGAACTTTGATTTTGTTTATTATTTTGTTATTTTACTCCTCCGGTCGCACTTACTGATGTAATGAAACTAATCTAAAACAGAAACTCTGTATGTGTGTAATGATTTATCATGATCATTGTATGTGTTAATATAAACAATGACAGCAAACAGAATTAAGACACAACTTGGGCTTTTCCACAAAAAAATCTTCTTGTCATTGAGGTTTCTGTTTTAGCTAGCATGTTTTCCTATAATACACTCTAAACGTATAAATATTTAGATTAAATAGCTATTATATATATGTAGGCTATGTATCATAAATGGTTTTCTGGAGTTTTCAAGTAAGACAAAGAAAATGAAAAGAGATAGCAACGAGATTTTCCAGGGACGCGAAAAGCAGACCGATAATCACAAACTTTCAGTGCCTACAGACTAAACACTAATTGCATCCCAAAATGCACAGATGATTCTGTCCCATGCATATTGATGACAGTGTCTGACTGTCACCCAGATCACGCAGCCCGGACCCTACGCCGTCACCTGGTATGGCGGAGGTGGCTCCCGGTCCTGCTCCGCGCCGTCTGCATGTCCGTCTCTGTCCGCCTGGGATTCTGCCAGCAGGGTGACATCATCCGAAGTTGGGGATTTCAGGCAGTTCCCCATTTCCCGACTCCCGTCTCTAGCTGGCCTCCTGGCTTTCTGGTTTTTATAACTACCCCCCTCTCATCCACCCGCAATCCGGATGCCTTCCCTCAAATGTAGCTCTCCTTCCACGGAAAGTGACTAATAAGCCTCGTAGCAACGCAGACTGCCGGTTCATTCAACGCCATAACAGCGTCCCAGCTACGGGAAAGTAGCCCGCAGGCTGGCCGGCCATGTCTGCTCTGCTTAAGCGCACGATGAACTGCCTTAACGTGACATGTTACAGGTGTGTGCCTGTATGTAAGTGCCTGAAAAGACACGGCTCCGATGTAGCTGCTCCGATCGCTGGCGCACTCCACCTCCAATCAGTCCGGAGAATAGGGCGCTGCGTCAGGTACCGGGGAACATCGCGGCAGAGGGCGCTCCAGGACCGGAGGGTGGGAGCAAGAAGGATTCCAGGCGGACGGGGTCTTCCCAAATTTAATCTCTGTTTACTTTGCATTGGTGCGTTCAACCATGTTTTGAAAAAGTAAGAGAAAGGGGTACGAGGGGTGAAGTGTTGCCTGTATATCCAAAACGCCTGTCCTTAATAAAATGCACGTTTTATTTTTGCGAAAATAAATATCGCTGCGATAAACAGTTTAGCCTGTTACGTCTTCAGAATGTTAGGAAAAACTGGAGAAATAACATATTAACAATAAACCGATAAATGGGATAAAGTCCACCCTAGAATTAATAATGTCTTATAGACTTATAAGCATAAAGTTGCATCATTTAAAACGCCTGGAGGGTTCTGGGTTAAAAACCTTTGGATTGTTATGTATCCGGGGAGACAAATGTACAATACGGGTTATAGTTCTTTATTTTAAAATGTAACATTTAAATTACATGACCAGTTTTATGCACAGCAATATATAACAGCATGTATATAACTTGTACTTTACATTTTAATCAGTTCTTTCTACAGTGTAATCCAAAACCCAAAATAAATTAAAGCTATTTCTTAACCCCTTAAAACACGACAGTTTTATATTACCTCATATTCTGTTATGTTCATAATTAAACCAAATAACTTAAAAACCTACATAAACCGCACAGAATTTACAGTGACCGCCCCAGCACACAGCCCACTCAATCACCAATTACACGCAAGTCTTCCAATAACTGCGCATATTCATAAATCTTATAATAACCGTGCATTTTCGAGTTAGGACGTTTAACGCTGATCTACAGGCTAAACTCCCATCTACCAGCTAAATCTTAGTAATTATGATAAAAACTGTTGTACCTCTGTTGTACTTTGAAATGCATTAAAAAAAAATTTAAATAGATAGCAAAACATGCGTTTAAGTTTTCAAGTAATTGTGCTAACTAATTTAACATCTCTCTTCGGTCAGTGTAATTTAATACTTATTGCTATTTAAAAGAGGTATGCAAGAAATATGTATTTCAGTTGACCTTGGAGAAAATTACACTGTTAATATGTGATACGACCAGTTTATAACTTTAAGGAAGGATAGTTTCACAGAGCCAAACACACAACCCCCCCCCCTAAGCCCCTGTGAAGCTGTCATGGGGGTGGGACATGTCAAACTGTCTATTTTCTCCTAATTTCCCATCATGTTCAGTTTACTGGTTTCCCAGTAAAGTGTTGTTGACACTCTTGTCTGCTGTCACCAAACACTAATCACTGGATGTGTGTATTAATGGTATTTCCAGAAATTTCCTTGAATGTCATTCATGTGAAGAGGTGAGGTTGTGTTTCCAAGCATCAATCACGTAATTTCATTGGAATTTATATAAAAAACAATGCAGTGAAATCACAGTTATAAATCTAAAATCAGACAGAAAACGACGCAAGTCTTGCGTAGATTCCTAACAGCCAATCAGGGTGTGGTTCTGGCCCAGGTGCCCGACTTCCCGTGAGCAGCCCCGACCCTCAGGACAGACCCAAAAGGGTTCAGGGAAGCCCGTTTGCCTGCGAGGCCCGAGCCTTCTGCAGCGCGGCCTGGATTCGGAAGAGTGTCCGAGATTCCATGGAGTAATTCTTATAGTTCTGTCTGAAAGCGAGAGCACATGACAGCAGGAGAGTTAGGGATCCGACGGCTCCCGCAGCACAGACAGCCAACTGACACCTTTACTGACATGCATTCGAAGTGTGACTGAACCACATCCTTCATCAGATCACAGACTTCAAAGGCTTACAGAAAATTTCAAGGAACTAAAATGCACTAAATCAGCCAATGTATTTAAGCATATATTTACAGGTATTCCCCGCTGTACGAACGTTTGCTTTATGCCATTCATTTTTATCGAAGACCTACATTAGCACCTGTTTTTGTGACGCGATAAGAGGATTTTTGCTTTTATGAGAAAACGAGAAAAGCGAAAATAGCATTTAGCATTTAATGTGCAAGCAAATTGTAGATATGTGATTATGTGGCACATAATGACGTTTCGGTCAACAACAAATGACAGTGGTCCCATAAGATTACAACAGGGCTGAAAAATTCCTATTGCTAGTGATGTGAAGTCATAATGCAACGCACTACTCACATATTTGTGGTGATGGTGTTATAAACAGACCTATTTCACTGCCAGTGGTATAGAAGTATAGCAAGTGCAATTTCATAATGACAATGAGCAACTATGTTACCGGTTTACGCATTTACGATGCTGTCCTTTTTATCATTATTCAGGCTACACCATGTACCCTTGGTGTGTAGTAGGCTTTACCCTTTAGGTTTTTAATTACACTCTATGATGTTCTCACAACGGCAAAGTCACCTAACGACGTGTTTCTCAGAGTGTATCCCTGTCGTTAAGCGGGGCATGACTGTATGGATTCTGGTAAGTGAAGCCACACTGTACATACATTATGTCTATATTATCTCCCTCATGTATTTACCATGTCATTCCTGCTTGTTAGTCTTATTTTAGCTTTTATGTCCCGTTTGGTATAATTTGGTTGGTTATATTTTCAGACAGAGAACGCTCAGAATTTTTCCCATATAAATGAACGGTAACTGCATCTTCCCTTTATGCTATTTTAGCCACTGAAAGTTTTTATAGGAAGGCTCTACTTTCTGATAGTGGGGGAAATGCCCCCCCCCAGGCTAACGGCGGCCCCTGGCAGGGTCTTACTTTGCAACCTCCAGAAGTTTCACAGCCTCCTCCCTGCGCCCCTGCTCCATGTACAAGAGGGCGTGTTCCAGGAGCACAGTTGGAACCAAGTAATGGTCAAATTTGATTTGGTTTTCACTATAAAAAAAAATGTAAAAATACAGGTTAGGATTTCACGGTGACACGATGAGGATGCGAACCCACAACCCCCTGGCCCTTCTAGTCCTGTGAACTCACTTGCAGAGCACCAGGTTGAAGTGATGCTCAGCTTCCTCTAGCAGGCCCAGGTGTCGCAGACACAGGCCCTTCAGCAGGCTCACCACGCACTGGTCGTCTACGGAGTACTCTGTCCCTGCGGGAGAGAGCGATGGGGTGAAAGGTCGACAGCCGGTCGTATGGCTAACAGCGCACCGGACACAGCTGAAAAGATGTCTCAGCGTGGTTAGGGACAGGAAGACGCAGCCGTACCCCAAAGGAGGTGTACACAATCACTGGGAGAACATGGAAACACTTAAACAGCTGACACCGTTTCCACTCTCCCCTTAAATTACTCACAGTAACACATGACACAAGGCTGTGACTTCAGCATGGACGCAGTACCTCCAATGCCTTCTACTTAAATCTTACTTGGGTTCTCTTCCAGTCTTCTCTGGGCCTCGTTCAGGGTGTCCAGCATCCCTTCCGTCAGATCCCTGCTCTTCCCGATCACCGTGTAGCCGTTCCAGATGTACATCATCTCCTGGAGCCGCCCAGGACACCAGCAGCGCACACAGGAAGAAGGACACATCAGCTCCTTGATCGTCCTCCCCTAGTTCTGGTGACCCCCCCCCCCCCCCTATATTTTGAAGGGACGGAGCCTACCAGGGGGGGCGCTGGAAGAGGGGGGGGCCTCTCGGCCTGGTACCGCTGGGTTTTCTGGCTGGCGAACTTCTCCGTGGGCAGAGATTTGCCGGCAATCTTCTGCTTCAGTCGGGGCACCTGCCTGGAACGAGGAAGAAGCCACGGGCTAAGAAGCAGCAAGGGGCCGGGTAGCAAGATGAACAAGGTGAGGCAGCAAACCTGAAGAGGTCCTCCTCGTTCTCCCCAAACGGCGCCCTCTCCTCCCGGCTGAGCATGCTGAGGTAGGAGGCCTTCATGTAGGCGTACGTGGCCTGGGTGAAAAGCAAAACGGCACCATGCGGTCAGTGTGAGGCAGGGGGCGCTGTGCTCCAGCCGTCAATAGAACATCGTGCGGGAATGGCTTCTCGCCTTGGACCACTTGTTCTCCTTGCTCAGGAGGTCGGCGTAGAAGTAGGCCATCTTCCAGTGCCGCTTGTAGGTGAAGCACCACATCAGCTCCCAGTAACACATGTGGTGAAAATGCCTCCACTGCCGCTGGGCCTCGCAGCACTCCTGGAAGCGGCTGATGGCCTGGAACGGCGAGCCGCGTCAGCTGGCGGCAGTACGTGCTAACGTGCTAATATATGCTAACAATGCTAACACGTGATAATGCTTTAAATTAGGAATGTCCGGCATAAAAACTGTAAAAATATATATATGTGATAGTAAATGGTACGAGGGCTAAGCCCGTGGGTCTGTAATCAGAAGGCTGCTGGTTCAAACCCAGCCTCAGCCTGTCTGTGGGTCCTTGAGCAAGGCCCTTAACCCCCAGCTCCCTGGGCACCATCACAGGTGGCTGCCCTTCATGGACAGCTTACTCTACAAAGAGCAAGTTGAGGGAGGCATAAAGACAATTTCCCCATGGGGATCAATAGAGTATCTTATTATTATTATTAGGTGAAAGAAGTACATAGATGGCTAGAAAGATGAATGCAGAATACAATGAAAATGTTTGTCGAGTTTAGCTAGCTATTCACTCACTGGTTAGATGCTAATCAAAGATTGTCCCTCCAATGGACTCAAATGAGCTTCACTTGTTCCTCAGCCAGACCCTGGTGACGTCTAGCCAGGGTTTGTTTTCCAGCCAGGTTACCTTCACTGGAAGGGTATGGTGGCAGAGATGAGAAAGGACTGATCCCTCGCACTTCATCCCCCCCCCCCATTGTCCTCACCTTCCCAAATCATGACGCGTCCCTCCCACCAGGCTCCTGTCCGCCCTTGTATGTAGACTGGCCATGGACCATGTGGGGGTCCTCAAGGACCGGGTTGAAGAACACTGGTCTAAACTACCCTAATCCACTGGGGAACGTCACATTACAGACTGCGATGAGCCCAGCCGTTGATCTGCTTCCGTTCCATGGTGACGAACCTCCGAAGTGCTCCTTTAAGTCTTATTTTCTCTCCTGAGGCACCATTGGTGCATTTGCTCGAAGTTGACTTTTCCCATTTATCCAGCTGGGTGTTTGAATGGAAGAATTCAAGCGAAATAAAACGGGCTCCTTCACGGGACGCGGACCGCCAACCTCCCAATTATAATTTATTGATGCGTGTTTAACTGAGGTTTGGTGGCAGCTGTGGTTGTTTTGGAGATTTTTCCAGGTCTGGTATTTTAAATGTGCTGCCGGGCGGTCTTGACATGCACCGTTTCGGCGGTGATGTCAGTCGCGGGACTTCCTAGGCGGTGTTTTCGGTTGGTGTTCTTGGCCCGAGGCGGCGTCTGCAGCTGACCGCAGGCCCTCGCAGTAGCGGCCGACTGACTCATGAAGGATTGCTGACATTCTCCGAAAATAAGTGCAATAACATATGCAAAAGTTCGTCTTTGGCTTTCAGCGCTCTTAGCCGTGGAGTGTGTCAGCTTCACATGTTCTCCTGGGAGTCGCTTATGTCTACAGTTCTCCTGCACTTCTGCTCGGCCTGGCCCGGTTCAGTCGCCTCGCGTAATTCAGTACAGAATTTTTCCTTAGTCGGAAGCGACCCGCATGCCGCGTTACAGTTCAAACCCGTGAAAATAAACCTGGTGGATCATTGGCCGCCAACTTTTGTCAGAATTGTCGGCATCGCAAGGCTTGAGCGCGTCCGACGTCGAGCGACGGCATTTGAGCTGCGGACTTGACCCTCCTGACGCGTCGTCGTCTTTCCCCTGCAGAGAGTGCCGGTTTTACTGGCACATGAGGCTCCTTTTTCCAGAGAGCAGCACGGAATACAGGGAGAGAAGGTATGAGAATCCTTTCCGTGGCGTCGATCTGTTAGCGCTGTGTCTTCTTGAGATATGATTTATTCATAGTGATGAAGGAATGGTTAGCAGGACCCATATGTAATTGGTTAGCTGGAACTTTCGAGCATCATTGACGAACCCTCACTGGATGCCTCTCACACACCCTCCCTCCCTCCCTCTCGTTTCCAGGGTGCCGGACAACAGAACACTTAAGGAGATCCTCACTCCATACATCCACCCTACAGAGTCCGAGCCAGTGAAACGACAGAAGTGAGATTCCTGATGCGTGAGCGCTAAACTATACCAGACCCGGGGAAGCGTGCCCCTCTGATTCTGTTACCAATATAGTGGTTTTCTAAGGCTGCTTTATGGCGTCATTCTGGACCTTATGTTACGATAACTGGGCCCAGATCACGCTGGAGACTTGCAGAAGGTGTCGCTATTTACAAATGACTTTATCTCATTAGTCTTTAGAGAAACTAGACCCGTTCAAGCAAAGTTGAGGTCAAGTGGTTGCGCAGACACCTTTAGATAGCCATCCACTTTAAATTTGTTACAAGATATAAATAAAAGCCTCCAAATTCCATTTCCTAGCAAATTAAATGGTATATCCCTCACAAAGAAATACACCTATGGCCAGCGTGGTGCATTATGGTCCGGGTTCCCTCCATGGGCTCGTTTTAGGCGCGCACCTTGCCTTCACACAGGGCCCATTGACAGATATCCTCCAGGGCGCCACCTGCTGGACATTAAGCCTGAAACCCTCTGAGTCGCATGATCGACGTCTCTCCCGCAGCTTCTCAGCATGACTGCGAATAAAACAAGCCACAAAAAACAAAGCGGAGTCCTGCTTTGGTTGACATTATCCTGATGGCACCTCAGTATTGATTTCATAGAAGCTTCATCTGAGTTTTCCCATCCCATATTTTGTACAGCATTGTGGTTGGATAGGTGTTAATATAAATAATTAATTTAAAGCTCAACAAATGTGTAATTTTAAATTACTTCACTTGTAATAAAGAAATAATGAATCCCTGGTCTGACTGATTTAAAGCGTAGGGTCTGATAGAGGTTCGACGGCTGAGCGTGGCCCCCCCTCGCCTCTGTGGATATGAAATGTCCCACTTCCTTTCTTTTCAATGGCTCTGCTGAGTCTGAACTCAGGCTGGATCTTTTGCTGGCCAACAGGAACCTTTCGTTCCCACGCACACAGCACCAAAGTGACGACGTCATGCTGGAGCGATCCACGGTCACTTTCCCGAAAATCACGGCGTGCTGTAATCTGTCTCCGCTCACGCTGAACATCCTAATCGTTCTTTATCGTTGACTGCACCCCCTTCAAATGCTTCTTTCCTACCCTTATTTCACCCTACTTATACTAATTGGGAGTAGTTCCTGCAAATCAATCCCATACCCCCGCCCCCTTTACTGTAACCTCTCCACTCTTTTTCAGGTTGAAAGTCTACGTGCGTGACTCGTTCGACGGCATAAGGATTTTTATGAAAGTGGAAAACAGGAAGTGTAGCTCCGTGAGGTAGGCATACTCTAAACCGTCCGTGGCCCTGGGGAGGCGCCCCCCCAGGGGCCGTCTTTTGCGTTGGCCACGGGGGCTCATGTTTAGCTGCACCAACAGCGAGTGTTTTGTCCTCGCTAAATGAACCGTGTGTTTGGGAACATGACTCATTTGTGTTCAACAAACTGCTCTCCAAAGTGCCCTTGTATGCTAAATGGGGGTATTATGGTCTGTACAGTGGCGAGCGAGCCTCCTAACCTCATTATGCAAACGAATGTCTTGCAAAGTGCTTGTATCTGTAATGTGCCCTGCCAAAGCGTTTGTGAACACTGATCTAACATTGTTTAGAGAATGTCTTGTGAAATGTTTTGTGTACATGTCATGATGGCCGGATATGTACAACATCAGTTTCATGAAGGTCACCGTGTAATATAAGCAGTTAATTGGCATGTGGCAAGTAATGCTCGTTACAGCGGGGTCTGAACTTTTCATTTTGGTCTGTGTTTCACTTGAAGGTTAGAACAGTGGAGGGCTGTTCTTTTGAAACCTTTTCCCTGGCTTTAAAGCCCAGTGTGTCGAACATCCCCTGTGCAAGGATGTGTAACGGAGTTTGACATCGGGGGGAATATCTGTCATGTGGGAGATTGGGGGAGACTTAGAGGTCAGCCGTTGTCCATGTCATTGGGGTTTTAAAGCCTCACGACCGTTCCTTCCTGATGTAACGGCGTGTGCTAACAGGTTGGTCAGCACACTTCTCAGTGCTGGGGGTGTGATTTAGACGAACGTTTTCCAATCTGGTCCTTAGGGAGCTACTAACGGTCCACATTTACCAGGAGCTGGGAGAGAGCAAAAACACGACCGACTGTGGATCTCTGAGTACCGGATTGGGAAACGGCGCTTTAGATACTAGAATGGTGAAAGAGTGGCTCTGCTCTGGGACAATCGAATCAGAAGCCTGTAGCCTTGTGGATCTAGTGCTGGATGTTGCTAAGCAGGCTGAGGTGAATAAGTGACTTGTATTTCCCAAATACATTGTTTTGGGTTGTCGACACTTGGCTTGCTAGTGTGACAACTATGGATCTTTTTCAAACCTTGCCATCCTATTGTTTAAGTGAAGGTCTGGAATTTTCACATTAAAATTGAAGTACTACCCTATAGTGGAAGCACAGAGAAGGATAGGCAGAGGGTAGTAGGGACATTCATCTCATTAGCCCAGTAACCAAAGTATTTTTCAGATCTTTCTCAAATTCCACAGGAACTTTGTGTAGGAGAAGGTCTGCAATGTATTTTCCGACAAATCGCATTAAAACTTAAGCAAAGCCGTTTAGTGGTAGCAAAGGGAAGGAGGCCACTGCAGACACCGTGGAGTAAGGATTGGATTGGGGGGGGTGACGGAGCCTTCCAGGGAATACATTGTTGTTGTTCTGATAGCATCTGTTTCTCCATGATGGATTGTGGATGCCAGTGAACCCCAGCAGTGAGTATTAGACCTCTTGTTAGAAAAGCAGTAGGTGATACAATCAGGAAAGATCTCACTCTTCTGCCGGCTTAATTAACACCTCGCTTAGTCTGCGATGGTCGCACCCAAGTCTCGTTGTGTTAAATTAAATTGGCAGCAAATTGCCCTGTTAGAAGTGATTATTGTTGAGAGCATCCCCCCCCCCGCCATGTGGGAGGAACATTAGCTGGGTAGGTGTTTATTGCTTAACAAGGGCTAATATACATAGTGCAGGGGACCATAGCCAACCTTAAGTTAAAAATGGAAAAGATTAAAATAAGCTAGAGCAGTGTTTCCCAACTGGGTCCTCAGGAACCCACATTTTTGCTGCCTCCCAGCTCCTGCCAGGCAGTTGACATTTCTGCTGCCTCCCAGCTCCTGCCAGGCAGTTGACATTTCTGCTGCCTCCTGGCTCCCCGCCAGGCAGTTGACATTTCTGCTGCCTCCCGGCTCCCGCCAGGCAGTTGACATTTTTGCTGCCTCCTGGCTCCCTACTGACCACTAGAAACGAGCAAAAACATGGATTGCTGTGGGTCTCCAAGGATCGGAGTGAGAATCACTGAACTAGGGAGTGTATATACCCAAGCTGCCAGGTTAAAGTCATCGAGTACCTATACTTTTTAAAGTGCCAAAGGAAAGACTAAATTGGTTAAGCCTCTAATATATTATTATAGTTTCTGCCCCTAAGCATAACGGGAGACATTTCAGTAAGTAGCTAGTAAAGAGCGTCGAGCGGGACACAGGAAAAAGCCAGTCGCAGCAGCTCACTGATTGATATATTGTCCTGATTTGTCGATCTTTATGGCCCAGATGCATTAAGCTGATTTACTGCACTGACCTTGCATCGGGAGGGTTGGGGAAATGTCAGTCCCGGTAGGGGCCAGGTCAGGTATTCCGGACCTGCCCATTTCCACTCGCCATGTTTCATCCGCCCTTTCCTGATTCCTAGAAGCACGTTTCTCCCCCCCTTCCTCCCCCCTTGGATGAGTAAAGGTACTGGGACGAGTTTCGCACAATTAGAATTAAAAAAAACAGTAGCAAAGCTTAGTGGCCAGCACTGGAAATACCTGCAGACCATAAGCAAATACCTGCAGACCATAAGCAAATACCTGCAGACCATAAGCAAATACCTGCAGACCATAAGCAAATACCTGCAGAAATCAGTGAATCATTGCACTTCCGTGGTGATTAGCTACTGAAATGCCAGACTGGTTCAGCTTCTGTTACTAAAATGCTTTTTAAAATTTACAAGTTTTTAATGAAAAACTTTGGTTTGTTGGAAGGGACATTTTAGCAGCGCTTCTGGCATGCGGCCAGGTGTAGGGCGGGGGTGGTTGGGGTTCGACTCGCATTTTTACTTTGAGATAATGATGATGCAAAGCGGCGTGTCTCAAAGGCGCGTCTACACTGGCCGTGCCGGATGGCGCGTGGCACGTTCTTTTGGATGATCGAGGAGAGGTTAACGCTTCCTGTTTCTCCTCCAAGCTTGCGTTTGAAAGACAAACATTGTCTTTCATGATGGATCGGCAGAAGCTTCAGCGATTAGACTATTTCCTGAATCTCATAATGAGATTACGTCCCTAAACGACGGCCTCTGCTGGGATATTGGCTGACTTTCTGCTTTGATTATAAGCGGCGTCGTCATGGTAGCGGGACAGGGCTTTGGGGTTGGGAGGGTGTGAGAGTCCGTGGCCGCGGGGGGCTCTAATCAGCGTGTGTGTGCGTGCCAGCCCGCGGCCTCCTGCTCAGCTTAACGAGATATTCGTTATGTGTGTTTGCTGAATGGGGCTGAGACTGCCAGAGAGGAATGACCTCATATCAGCGAGGTACGGTTACGTAACGTGGTAAGGCGACACGGGAGAACCATATAAACCCTCCCCAAAAACAAGGGCAGCAGGCCAGCATTTTCTGACGGGAAGCTGTGAACCCCCCCCCCACACACACACACACCAAATTAAAATGGAAATGCTTCCCATGGGGCATGCATGGCTGTAACATGACCTAAAATTGGGTAGCGATCCACGTTGAGATCAACGCATCAGGACAGCTGAAGCTCCACAGGGTGATGGTAGCTCTCCATCTGATGCTGGGATGTGAGCTGCGGCTGAGACGGGGCACCCTGCCGCCGTGCGGATTTTCAAGCCGGCCTCGACTCAGGTACCCGTCTTCTGTCTTTACATCTTTGGTCTCATTTTCTGCACTCGAGATATCACGAGCTGGCCCTGCAGGACACGCTGCTGGATAACCTCAGGAACAAGACCATTATCGAATACCCGGTGCTGCACGTTTCGCTGCGGGACCACTGTGAGAGATACGTCTTGTTTGAAAAAGGTAGCATTTCCTGCCACCGGACTTCAGTCCGACTTTTTATATTTTCTGTTATATATGTTATACGGCCCCAGCTTGATATGACTTATTCACATTAATTGATAAGTAAGGTTTAGATTCAACAATTTATTATAAATTATATCGCTAAAAGCTGTAAATAAATCGCTTGGGAACTACACTGTCATTCAAATGCTGCTTATAAGCGGGTTTCTCGTCTCCCAGAGGGCAGGGGTGGCAGCGTGACCCCCTGCAACGTCAAGACCACTAGCGTCGTCACCGAACCCGCCGTCGTGAAATCCAGGTCG
The DNA here is from genome assembly GCA_019775895.2 of Stomatorhinus ivindoensis. NCBI lineage: Eukaryota > Metazoa > Chordata > Actinopteri > Osteoglossiformes > Mormyridae > Stomatorhinus > Stomatorhinus ivindoensis. The sequence goes on from JABFEB020000043.1 coordinate 14,903,161, forward strand.
TCGCCAGGCGGGGAAGACGAGGAGCTGGAGGAAGGCGAGATATGCGACAGCGAGTGAGGACGGCGCTGGCCGGGGCTGCCACATTTCAAGCAGCTTATTTTGTAAATGAGGACACAGACCTGAATGAATCAGTTACCCATTTACTGTAAAGCCTAATAAATAAATAAATAAAGCCGCCAGCACACCTTCCACCTCCATGGGTCTTCTGCGCACACTTCAGGGTTTCCACTCTCATTTGCGGGATCCGTGTTGTTGCATCATCTTAAAAATATCCACCGGTGAGCTTTCAGTTCGTTGAACCCACACATATACATGTATACATTGTCTCTGCTGGTGACTGGGTCTGTACTGTGTATACAAACAAGCATGCGGTTTACCTTCACAGAATCATTCCGGCTGACCTCATAGCTTTCTCTTTCCACGTCGTCAGATGTGAATCGTTTCAGGTGCACGTCATCTGCTCCCTGCTCTCTTTCAGAGATGCCTTTATTGTGGCGTCTTTTAATTGATAATTTGCATCAAATGTCACGCAATGGACGTAGCATGTTAAGAATTTGTTTCGCTGGTGTTAGTGTGGTTTTTTTTTTTTATAGCTAAAAACAAACCTTCTTGGATATGTTTCCGCCAATTGTAACAGTCTGAACAAGGTCAGAACCAACCAAGGTATGTGGTGAGGTAAGATTTGCTAATGAAAGTGAGGTTGTTGAGTCAGAATTAGGATGTTTGCTCTTTTGTGGGATGGTGTTCTGACTGAGGGTTAAAAATACCCCTGCAGTCTGGAATCGTGGTTCTTGCAGAGCTGGTATTCATTTTCAGTATCTGTTGGTGTGATTTCGGTCTGTTGATGCTCCCCCCAACCTAGAGAATGTTCTAGAGCAGGATCAGAAAGAAATGATCACAAGCATTTTTTCAATGTTCTCTCCCTGGTGGAGAAAGACCATGCAGTTTATAGCATGTAAATAAAGCGAAGTAAACGCTCAGCTTTGGGTGAGTATCAGCCCATGACGTTAACCAGAAACACGGTAGGCCACATCAAAGGTGTGGGTTTCGCTTCGACGAAACTCGTTCATTATAAGAAAAATAATTGCTGATTTACAGACACCAACACCCCAATAACTGACATTCATTTCTTCAGCCTAATAAAAGGGAAAGAGCATTTTATTGGCAAGTTATGCTGTTTACACCAAAGCTCCTTATTGATACAGACTTCTTGTGTTTTCTCACAGCAGTAGCTGGTTGATTTCCTGAAGAACACTTGACAAAACACTCCGATTTTGAGTATGTCAAAGCTAATAGAGCCATTAGCCAACGCTCTCTGGTTTGCATTTGCGACTTAAGCATCTCTTCATGATAAATGAACTTATGAGAGTTTGCTGGAGGCCTTTCTAGAGGCTAATGCCGCTTCCAGCACCAGACAGAACCGCTCTCAGCCCCTGCAGTCAGTGACAGTTTTTCGTAATCAGGCGCTTGCTGCCCAATAGAAATGTGAGAATGAGCCGTAGGAATCCGCTGGAACGTGTTTGGCCCGTGATGGCAAGTTCACAGGGTAGGAGTACACTAAACTGTCAACAGAGAGGAGTGTGTCACACATGCTTTCTGTGCTGAGATCACCGGCTGTGACCAGTGTGAAAAGAAACGCCATCTGCTAAATGCTAAGCGCTAAAAATGTCCAATTATATAACCTACAAAACCTATAAAAGAAACTAGCTCAGTTAAATGGAGGCAGTACACACACGCTTTCCTAGCAGCCAACTCTGCAGGAAGTGCCCAGACACTTGGTTTTGTCTAAATGCTGAGTTCTCTAATTACCTAATAGAGCTCCTTAATTTTACTTGACATTACATAATATGGGAGGCTCAACAAAACTGTCTTAGCTCACTTTTAGCTATAAAAACCATAGTGTTAATGTTAGCCTATCCATGAGGTACCCAGCCTTTAACCCTGTGCTGCCTGGGGCTTTTCACACATCCCTGGTCTGAGGAAGAATTTCAAAGGGTGCATCTCTCTTGGGAAAAGCGGGATCTCCAGTCTTCCGACTGGCCTTTGTTTGACAGGATTGTCGAGGTCTATGTTTGTGTGCCTGTCAAAACCTCTCTGGTATGCCTGTGTTAGACGTTAAGATGAACAGGGGCGATTTGACGCAGCACAGGTTTTGCCCTGCTCTTGCGGAAATGGGCGCATGTACCCGGAACCTGGGAATGGGCCAAGTCCCATCCTCAAAACGGAGCTCCCAACCCAGGCTGTATCCCGCAGGACATCCACCAAGATCCGTCTTACTCTGGCATGTCTACGGCTCATTAATCACGGAAATTCAAGAGAGATGTACTGAGACCGTCCCTAAGCGACCCAAGTAAACATGCGGGACTCAGTCGGTATTTATATACCCGCTGTCCCAAAGTGCTTCCTTTGAGCTCCTTAAGGCAGCGATTCCAAATCCGGGCTATGGGGACCTACAGCAGTCCACACGTCTGCTCCCTCCCAGCTCCAAGTAGGAAGCAAAAATGTGGACTGTTTGGGAGGGAGCAGAAATGTGGACTGTTTGGGAGGGAGCAAAAATGGGGACTGTTTGGGAGGGAGCAAAAATGTGGACTGTTTGGGAGGGAGCAAAAATGTGGACTGTTTGGGAGGGAGCAGAAATGTGGACTGTCTGTGAGTCCCCAGGTTAAGAAACATTGCCTTAAGGCAAGGGTGTCATAAACTCCAGTCCTGGGGGCCCAGAGCCCTGCACATTTTTGGGTTTCCCCTCATTTAACATCTGATTCAACTCCTTCTGCTAATTACCACACAGCTCTTGAGCTGAATTATTGATGGTGGAACAGGGAAAGAACTAAGCTACACAGGGCTCTGGCCCCCCAGGACTGCAGCTGACACCCCTGTCTTAAGGCGTCACACCCCACCCAGTCTTCACCCAGTTCTGTTTATCGTGGCCAAATTCCTGCCGTGAAATGTAGATGCAGCTCCTCCAGCAGACTTCTTTGTATAATGCATCTACACGAGCCTTGAATTAAATAACCCTCCACCCTTTTTGCGGGTAAACATTTCCATTTTTCTGAGCTACTTTGGAATCCAATCTGAAATCAAAAACTTATGAAATTTAAAAATGAATCATGCAGGCTATAGAAATCTAATTGTGTGAAGCTATACCTTCATAGATTAAAATTTTATTGATCTTTTGTTTTGAACTCTGCCCGCAACCGTTGGGGACCGGGAAACTGGAGTCAAGTACCTGTTGTTCCCAAGGCCACCACCAGGTGGCCCCTAATCTGGTTGCATTTTATCTAGGCTGTAAAAATTCCTTTGCTCTTAGGTTCTCATTAACGTTTCACTTTAACTGGAAAACGGCCAGACATAAAGTAGCTTGTAGCACCTTCCGAAAAGCTGCAATGCACATTTCTGCCATATACACCTAACGAAATTAAAATGTTAATGAGTCATCTTTTGTCTTTTTTTGAGAGTGTGACATTTGAGGTTTTTTTGGGGGCTATATCATGTCAGAAGGATATTGTCACAGCTGTAGATGACACTGCAGGCCTTGCGTCCCAGTGTCCATGTGAGGTGGTGATTCGGCTGGGAGCCTTATGCCCCCCCCAGGAATACAGCCCAGGGTGTCCCTGATGTCATACCTTGAGCTTCACCATGGTGCTGTGTTATTGCGATGTCACTTACGGATGATTAAAAATGTCCTCCTCTCCTACATTGTCTTCTTTACCTGTTAAGATGCTTCAAATAGCCAAACCTTTATAAGTCTCTGCAGTTAGAAACCATTAGAACTGAAACCTGCCATACTTTTCACGACACACTTTAATAGTTTCAGAAATTGAGTTTCGAATTTTTCTGTGGTTCCTCTCATACGCATCCCATGAATTCTATGCCATTTCTGTGTGCTGTATTCTGGTACCATGAGGGTCCAGTAGCTTATGTCATTCTTGGTTATTGTTGCTGTGAGTATGAGTAGTGAAACCTGGGCTTTGGACAGCTGACCTTACATTCACATTGCACCCCCGAAAGGCTGTGCACTGAATATGCAGATCCAGAGAAGGACCTGACCTCAGGGTCGTTAAAGCTGGGACCGCCCTACTATAGACAAACCTCTCTGTCCCCATCTTTGTGATCAGTTCTGGTTTAACGGGTTGGGCTGTGGTCTCACACCTCAAGGGCTGTGAGATTTCTTCCCCATGTACCTGGAATTTTCATATTCTTCCTGACTTTTCCCCGGTCTCTCCCAGGTACGCCGTTTTCCAAAGATGGTGTGGTTTTACGTGACTTGCCGTCTATAAATATCTGTCTGTGTGTTCCCGGTGCTGAACTAGAATCCTTTCCAGAAAGTTCCCAGCTTTCCTGGGATCTCCAGACTCACCACAGTCCTGCACTGGATATGCTCTACTGGGAAAAAAATTATAGATACGTGTATCCATTTATTATTTATTACATTCATAATGGTTTCACGTATGACCTATTTTTAAATAATTCTGTAACGCCGTTTGCATGTGTCCAGAAACATGTTGGCAGCTGAATTTGAAAGCAGTTCCAGCCTGTTTTTCCTTTTGAAGGTCTTTGCTTGGAGTCGTCTTGTGGTTTCCATAAGATGTGTTATTTATGGAGGACTTAAAAGTTTTGTATATTTACAGTAGAAGAGCAGTGAAGTGAATGTGTTTAAGGAGTTTCCAGTGTTTTCCTGTACCAAACCGCTAGCATAACACCGCAGCTTTGTTGTAAAGGTGTCCTCACCCCGAGTCGCCCAAGGCTTGACCTAAATGACTCCCACAAGCGTTTCTGTTGACACTATGGCTTAGAGGTTAACTGTCACATAGTCAAGCAGTGTTTCCTACTGGGTCAAAATCTGCTGAGGATGTTTGACAACTGACTGGACATGTTGGACACCTCTGTGACACCAGAAATATGACTGACCCTGGAGACACACATTTTCATAAATAAATCTTTTATTTATAACAATTTTGCATATAAAATTAAATCATTTAAACATTTATTCCAGTATGACATTTAATATTCAAATAAAGTAGCTACACACTGATAAATAATCATAACAATAATAAAAACATTCATTCATTCTTAGAAAAGTTGACTGTTTTCTCTTTCATCATGCGAATGTGAAAGTAACTCGATAGCTGCCACCAAACGTGGACAGTTTAGTCCACATCAGAAAGGAATGTGACCACACACATGTTCCACAACACGGATGGATTGTCTCTCCTTGGTCAAAGGTTACATTTAATTACGTTTGCATAAATACGTAGACATTAAAGGTCAGGTTTCTCTGGTGTATCTGCAAGACAACATATACAGAGCAAGTCAAGTAAATTGCAACTCAATTTTACAAACATAATTACACGCTGCTCCACGAAGAAGCCGTCATTATTGAAACTCCAATAGTATGAAGTAGCTCGTTATGAGAAGAACATGCTGGAACTTTCTCCAGCTTAACAGTGCAACTTCCTTTGGTCTTCATGATATCCACTGTTACTCAGGAAATCCAGATCAAAGGCGACAGGACGCTCGTTGGGGACGGCCATCGGCAGTCAGCTTCCTTGGGGCTGACCGGCCTAGTCTCTGAACTTATGGATATCATTGAAGAGCCTGTAGTAGGGCAGGGAGGCCTCATTGGAGGCGGGGCAGTTGTGGTTGCACTTGCAGGTCTGGATCATCATGACGTTCTTGTTGAAGGTGTCGCCGTCCTCGCAGCGGAACCTGACAGGTAGTGTTCTGGTCTGCAGCGGGCTGCAACAGCGGCCATCCAGGCAGGACCCACAGTACTTGGGCTTGTATTTCTTCACGCTGGAGCAGCCGACATAGCTGAAGTTCACAGCCTCGTTGGACTTCTTGGTTTTGCTACATGTCTTTCCCTTCTGTGAAAAAACCATGTCTTAGGTAACTCTTACTTCCGGAGCCATTTTTTCCCCATAAATGAACTTAGGTCTCTCTCGAGCGAATGTGTTTGCACGTACTAACCTTCAAACCCGAGTAAGATGTCTGGCCGCATGGGCGTATCATACAGAGCCGGGTCTCCTTCACCAGTTTGCATTCGCCGTTGTTGTTGGTGACTCTGGTGGAGATGCCTGTGTCACATGTCTTGGAGCACTGGGACCACGCTGTGGTCTGGATGATGCACTTTTGGCTTTCGACCCTCAAGACCTCCGGTGGCACACCGAAAACTACCAGAAAAATGAAAGTAATCCAGAGTTAAGTAACGGACAAGGTCTCCTGGCACTGAACCAAATTAGAGATGGTTAAAACTAGTATTAAAATGTCTAAAAGACTCAGACTGGACGTCTCCTTACCAGGTAAGGACTTCAGTCCTCCTTTGACCGGGGCAATGAGCTCATTTCTGTTGGTGAGGTCATTCTCTGACTCATCTGTCCCGCTTTCCTTGCTGAAGAGCTTGTATACAGAGTCCGCCTCCTTGCCCTCGGCACATAGCCACTCCTCGCAGCACCGTCCGGGTACCTTCACCAGCCGGGGGTTTGCACAGCCCAGGTTGGGCAGGGAGAGCTCCTGCGGACACAGCGGGATGCAGCCTACGGCTCCGTCGATGCACGTGCACTGGTGCTTGCAGTTGGGCTGGAAGCTCTCGCCGTTTTGGTAAATCTTGCTGTTGTATTCACATGGTCTTCCCTCTGACTTGGCTGTTGAAATACAGATGAGGGGAAACGATTAGTCAATCGTCCTTTACTTTGCCTATCTTTCGCATTTTTTGTTAATCATCAGTGTTAAACTGCCACACTAGACTGAAACAGGGAAAACCGAACTATCGGCGTCTTAATGGCTGTCTCACCTGCGGTATCAAACCACTTTCAAGACTTTCAAAATCAACTGCGTGTATGACATAGTCAGAATACGAAGTACTCTTAAGTACTCTGAAGCTGTATTTCAGAAGTTCACGCGCTTTATTCTGCTTGCATCCCATCCACCCTCAGCCTCGGGCATCGGCGCCCCCCGTACCTCTGCATATGCCTTTGGCGGCGCCGAAACTGGCGCCGAAGTTGCACTCCAGCCCCTTGGTGTGGTCGCACGGCTCCGTTTTGCTGCAGTCCTCGTTGAGCTGCCTAGCGCAGACCTTGCAGCAGCCACAGCCGTCCAGCACCAAGCTCACTCCCGGCGAGCACCTGGGTGCCTCCCTCGGACACGCGCATTCCGATGGGCACGAGCGTACCTGCGAAACCCATGCCCCTCAAGTCAGTACAGCGCTCACGTTACCGGTAACTCAAACTGCTTTTGTTATTAGATATTTTAAGTTGTTACAAATCAAAAGTTATAAGAATCAATCGCATAGTTTCACGTAAATACACAACAGTATACAAATATACTGTATTAATGTTTGCTGTGCACACAGGAGTATTATTTTAACTCATGATCTTGTGTTGTTAAAGTTATTTTAGAAAAAAAATGCTTGTAACTTACCACGCCGAGGAAAAAGAAGATAAGGGCAAAGGAGATCATTTTTCTCATTTCGGCAAAACGAAAAATAGCAAATGAGAGCAGTGAAATCCCTTTGCGTTTCCACTTTACTTTTAAATGAAGTGCGATCTTAAAGTACGACTCGTCCCGCTGTGTTTTCCTGTGTAGTATGTAACACGCCGCTGTAGAGCTGTGCACTGATAGACCTTCCAGGTCTCAGCGGTCTTTTATATACTGTAGTGGAAGCTGACGTATTCCTTGGCTGTGTTGCACTGTTCTTGAAGTATGCGAGGAATTTTTCTCGGCGCGCTTTCCATCCAAGCCAAGCACCACCCTAACCCAACTATATATACACATCAACTATATGAACTATATATATATGAAAAATTACATATTTCATATATATGCGTCCACGCTTTTTGGTTGCTTTGCAGTTATGATGTAATTTCTCTGGGCGCAATTATTAGACCTGCATTTTCTGTAGGTTGTGTTTTACTGCTAAATGACATTTTAATTTGGTTTCTGTGCGGTAGATTTGAGTTTTTGGCTTTTAGTTTATTGTTGTTGACAAAAGCGTCTATTGACATAATAACACGTGTCTCTGTTCAGTAATGACAGTTAGGCTATTAAATGACACGGTCATCCTTTATAATTGGCTCACGACCCGATGACTTGGATATAAAGCAGGGCATCATTGATAAAGATGTCTTCTGAATACAGGAATGCAAGGACAGCCCCACACCCTCTATTCGCATACATAAAAACCTGATAAATATAAAACTTGATAAATTGCGTACGGAAAGTGTGAGATGTGCTGTCCGCCTGAGGTGAAACTTTGAAATGATTTCCAAGAGAGACGCTGGGAATAAAGAGGAGTTTACGACTTCTATTTTTGGCTCGTTATCCACTTAATTCCATTGTACTAAGCAATTCCAGATGGGCCGTAGACTCTAGACGTAACAATATTGCCATATTAGGTATGGCAGTAGCTTACGTTATTAACATATTTCCACTTCAGTTAGCCAACCGCAAAGCATTCCTGGAGGCTTAAAGGGCTGTTAAATATGTTCCACACACAGGAAATTCCTCAGCTTTTCTTGGGGTAACTTTTTTCACGCAATCTGTCCATCACCGTCCGGAAAAAAACACTCACAGATACATACACGAACACAGTGGTGATCCAGTTTTTTTCCCACATAAGATGTTGCTTTGGAAGAAAATTTGCAAAAGTAGTTTAGTCTAGTTTTCAACCGACTTCATGTAAGTGTCATTATTGCGTAAATTTTTAAGATTAAAAGGTTCAAGCAGGGAATCAGTTAGGCAACTGATTCAGCAAGAGGATAGACAGCAGTATAAACAGCGGAGTTTATATATTAAGGCACCCGCTGCATACTGTTTAACTCACAAGGTTAAAACAGCCTTTTGGTGTTAGTTTTTTATATATATTTACGCACACGAGTTTCAGTGTTTGTTTATTTCGATGAGAAATAGCATATTAGAAATGGACTTTTTTCCACACGAAAACATTGTACTATACGGAACACTGGCTCACTATAACTACTCAAGAAGATAGCGACGACTGAACAATAAAGGTAAGTTATGTTTAAGATGGTTGTTTCCATGAAGCGAGTATGTTACTGCATTTATCTATAAACGGATACTTAGCCATTTGGAAACGTAATCGCCGCTTCCTGCGCAGAGACTGACAGCTAAAATGCAACCTAAATATAGACCGATTTACACTTGACTTGCTGATGCGTCTATGCGCGACCAGGCGTACTTCATTTAACTTTTTATCAAAGTGAATGCCCGAATTATGCTTCCTTATCAAGACACTAGATGGTGGTGTGCAATGAGTAACTAAGCTTTTATTGTGACCTAGAGGACCGGCTTTTTCCCCCTAACTAACCATATTGACTTACAGGGAAATAGGTCGGTTAAAACGTTACCTGACATTAAGTTTATGTGTAACTTTAATAACGTTTAAAATATTTCTAATAATAATTCAGTAACATCACGTCTACCCAGAAACTTGATATCCGAATTCCTATTTGTTGGCAGCTGTGTAGATTGATAAGTATTAGCCTATACGATGCGTCTTCACATCTTCGTTCAATAATCTCTTTCTGTAACATGCTGTTTAGACCCATGACTTATGGTATTGGTATTATTCCATGAGGATGACTGATTACAGTTAGGCGGACTGGTGAAATGCTGTGCTGAGGTATGTCGCATTTTTTCATTGTTCAATAGACAGTACATCTTAATGCCGCCTTTTCTTGTCATAATAATACCCTTGTATAACATCGGAATATAGCTTCTGCTTAGCTTCCGGGTAACTGGATATTTCAAACAGTTGCCTCCGCTGTGTTCGACCAGTAGTCCTGTCATACGTCTGGGTGTCCCATAGAATCAGTCTCGCCTTTCCAGTAGCCTAACCAGGAGTATAAAGTGTCTCGTTTAGTGTTGAGCGATGACAAAGGACACTGTTCCTGTTGTCTGCATTGTAGATTCTACCTATAAGAACTGTGGATATGAAAGGGATTAGGCGGAGAAAGCACCGAGTTGGATCACTGGTGTCAGTCCTGTGCCCTCTTGTGTTTCATGAAAGGGATTTCTATGACTAACGTATGTGCATTCCTTGTGGATAAACGATTTGGCAGTTAGTAAGTTATTCGAGAATGTTATTTAACAAAAATCACTCATTCAGAGATTGTGCTTTGATACAGAAATGTATCAGGACACAGACAACGATGTAGACCGTTTTAAAAAGGAGACATAACTCTGTGAATAATAAAACAGAATTAAACCCATCTGGAAAATAGTTCCTGACAGTGCCTAAGAAGTTGGTGGTCTCTGGTGGCCCTGCTGTTTATGCTATGACACGGACACAATGTTTGCATTCTTTTCCCCGCCAGGGAAACTGGAAGTTTTGCTTGGAAAGTCAGTAACAGGTGTCAAGGGCTGAACTCTGCCTGCGCGGCGTTCTGAATAATATTTTCCCCCGTCTGCCATCAGCCAGGAGAATACTGTATTTTTGTTACCCCATTGAAATATTTCAGAAATGTCAGCAGAGGGAAAACTGTGTAAAAATATTTACAGAGGACTAGATCTGGGGGGGGGGGGAGTGGAAAATGGGGATCTTGGAACGTTTTAAACAGTCAGAATAATTGAGTGGATCTGGAACAAGAAAAGATAGCAGTCTGGAGACATGGAAGCGACTGCTTAGATGTGTGGCCAAGACATTCCATGCCGTCCTGAGTGAGTCTTCCCTGCCGGGCACCATGGAAAATTCTTCTGCCCTAAGCTTTGGCATAAATCACCTGGAAGATTCTTTCAAGCAGTCTGAGGTGCGTGTAATCATATAAATCCATATAACAAAGACAGGCCCATTCTTTAATGCAGATTATAGAGTATTTTAGAATTGGCGTCTTTAGCATTACTGAATTTAAATCAAAGGCATCTTATGAGTTGTGAATTTGTGACAAATGTGATTTTGTCAGAAGGCTGGAATAATACATGAGAAAATCTTTAAAACTCCCCAACTGCGATAACGTGGGACTTTCCCTGGGGGGACATCACAGATTTCTCTTAAACTCTTTCTGAGGCCGTACAAGAACAAAGGTGCTGAGTGACATTAGGAATGTTTGGTATAGCCTTAATAATTGCAGTGTTCAGTCTGACAGTTCTACTGCAATAATATTGACATGACAGTATTAAATGAAATACATGAGGTCATAGACAAGGGGGGGGGGGGGGGGCATGTTGAAAATTAATTTCACCCGGTAAAAAGGGGTCATGGAACTTTTCTGCTCATCCTTCTGTGGAAACGTTTCCCTGTTTCCCCTCCCCAAAGGAGACCCGGCACTTTATCCTGGGAAGCTGTATCCCGGGTGCTGTTCCATACCATAATTGTTCCCGTGTTAGACAAGAACAATGACCTGGGGCTTTGTGGTGATGACTCAGAGTTCATTGCTCCAATAAGAATGGAAAGTGCTATCTGACTTATGTGTCCTGGTTGCTGTTTGGCTCTGGCATGGCCTTCAGCTATACCACGCAAAGGCAACTTATTTTTTCTGAATATGGCCCGCAACTGGTTCTCTTCGGCAATGTTTACGGTTTTGAAAATGAGTGTGAATCGGTTAAAATTATCGTTAGAAAGAATTCGAGCAGTTGGCATATCGGTTGGGAATCCAGACTTGTGGCAGGAAATGGAGCAGGAGGTATGAAATTACTAATGTTATTTAAAACATCTCCATAAGCACTTCAGAAAAATCCTGAAGGTTTACTAATAGTTTTTACCAGATATAGATTTGTTACAGCAACTATCGTGTAATACATAATCAGGTTAATATTAAATATAAATTAAACAGAGTTTTCTAAAGTATTGTTTACACAGTAGCTGCCCCCATCAAGAAATCACCTTTAATCACCGCAGGCCATTCTTAGGTCAGGCGGTTTGGCTATAGATAATATCATTTTATCCGCACACATCACAAAACACAATGCTGCAGAGATACCGCGTTATGCACCCGTTTTCTGACATTTTCCAGTTGCATCATTGTCCTTATGGAGGACAGTTATTTGCTGTCGTTTCAAATGTCTGTTAACCAAAGAGCATATGTCAGTCTTCGTCAGCCGCTGGGGGGTCGTCCGCCTTTCCCGCTGTAGGTGTGCTTCTGAATCCCCGTCGCTGTCAATTCGGACACTGACGATCCGGTAAAGACAAGCTATGATGCCCAGAACGCAAAATTTAGCAATTAGAGGAACTGATGTGCGCGCACACGTGACTGCCTCTTGCGCGCGTCACTCCGGACCCATCTCCATCTCCTGCCAGCCCGCTTTCCCGAAGTGCATCAGCGATGCGGTGCTGCAAAAACTGAGCAAAACAACCAAATCTACACCAAAGTGAGTCACCTGAGCAGCTGAGTATTTGACGGATTCGAGATCTGGTGGGACCAAACCGTGGTTATTAAAAAAAAAATCAAAGCTGACAGATCATGGCTGGTTTGATGGCAGATTTCGGCAACTTCACTCACGCCGTGGTGCGAGCCATCCCTGACTCCTTCGCCAAAGAGGACCCGAGGAGGAAAAGGACAGCCGAAGTGGACTTGGCCAAAGCTCAGCGCGAACACGAGCTCTACATCGAGGTCCTGAGACACCAGCTCGGCTTGCGGGTACTCGAATTGCCCGCCGACGAGAGTCTCCCGGATTGCGCCTTCGTGGAGGATGCTGCCGTGGTATGCGGCGACACAGCGCTGATTACGAGACCGGGGTCTGACATCCGACGGAAAGAGGTATCCCGCAATCTGGAGGCGATCTCAGCCTTGGGGGCATCCTGGAAAGTAGGGCTCGGCTTCACCGTCAGTCGGTCGCGCACAGCATGCGATTTAAAAGCGAGATCGTGGCCACTGATGGGTTAAACAATGACGCTTCACTGCTAATTTTAATTGGATTTTCCCCACTGTGTGTCGCTTTGAAGCCGGAAGCCTCTATTATTACAATGCATCATTGTTACACGTCGTTACACGCTCTAGAGATCGGATAACTCAGCATCTACTGGTCTAATCATTCAATTAAGAAAAAAAATGTATTGCACACGAATTGCGTGTCGTTGAGAAACATAGTCCTGGTGTTGAAGATGCGGTATTTGGACTGAATCAGGACGGAATCAAGCGATAACTGAGCTAAATAATGGCATAAAGAAATAACGATCGATGGATCTGTCGTTAACCCCGAAGCAGGCTAACATACAATCAATTTATAGGAATAAGTGCGTTTTACTTCTTACTACACGTGCCCCCTGACTGCTGACTCGTGGTATTCTAAGTGTGTGTGTTAGTCAGTGCCCTATAGCACTGTTGTACTTTCCTGCGGATTCATTATCTTGCCTAAGTTGTCTCTGAGTTTCGTCAGCGAGACGTTTCACATAATATACCCTGATATATGTTTGTAGGGCTATTTGTAACGTCTTACAGATTTTGGAAAACGATATCTTTACAGGGGCCACCTACTGGGATTAAGTAAGCGCGTTCGTCGCTTTTCTTTACGTGTGCCCACGTGACGAGGACGCGCAAGATGATGGACCAATGGGAAATACCCTCAGTTGAGCTCGGAATTAAATGCCCCACGGCCTTCAGAGTCGGTCACCTGGTCACGGATGTACACTGTGTCCTCTGACAGGTGCCTTGGGCCTCCTGGTGAAATTTTAAGTCAGATAATATTTAATTTAGGTCTATATAACATTTAACTCTAGTTTGACTTGGGTCTTCTTTTATTATCTACCTGAAACTTTAAAGGGGGAGTTAATACAGGTGGTGTGGTTCCTGGGGAGGGTACTAGTCCAGGTGGTGAATCCATTCACTTCCCTTGTCCCTTGTGCCAGATAAACCAGCCAGATGGGACATATTCCTGTATTCTGTCTGTCCACCAGCTCGCCTTTCTATCTATCCACCTACTCATCCATCCAGCCATTATTCATCATCCACCCATCATTCATATCCAGTCAGGTTCATGGTGCTGGCGGGGGGGGGGTTCCTTCGGGCTTGGAGCCTATCCCACCCATCCCACTCCCACTGTAGCCTCATCCCAAGTGAGGAGGGCTGTTCCCTCTTCCCAGATTATCCTAACTCGCTTGCCCTCTCCTGTCCTGCCCGAAATCAGCGTTACTCCTGCTAGGTGCATGTCACCGAAGCTGAGCTTAGCAGAGCATGCAGAACCGGTCCGGACGCGGCGCCTCAGCTGATCTCCTGCTACGGATCGGCTCTGTGTGCATTTATAATCTCCTGATAAATGCTCTTGGGCACTTACACACGGTGACAGATATAAAGAGGGCACCCTGGGGGCCACGTGTATCATTTTCACATGCCGCCCCCTGCCCCCCCACTGGTAATTCGAACCCAGAACTCCAGAGAAACATTTAATCCAGTTTAGCCAGCAGAAGACTGCAGCCTCGGAACCTTTGAAATAAAGGGAACGAATAATAATTTAATAATGATAAAAATGATAATAAAGATGCAATAAAAATGATCTGCCTATTTTATATGTAAGATGTATTTTGATAGGTCTTAATGTGGGATGGAAGGGTAGAGGGAGAATACACAAGTGCTGGTGTTTTTCATCCATCCATCCATCCATCCATCCATCCATCCATCCAT
>JABFEB020000043.1:14928150-14940932 GCA_019775895.2 Stomatorhinus ivindoensis
CACATGGTGAAGATGAGCGGTGAGTGTGACCACATGGTGAAGATGAGCGATGAGTGTGACCACATGGTGAAGATGAGTCACAGCTGCTAAGTGCCTCCCAAGGATGTCGCCATAATCTCGTTACTAGGTGACCATTGTCAGAACCCCACTTCAGTCCGGAAGTGCGATGGCACCTGCGATAATATTCTACTCATCCGATTAAAAACGCAGCAGTTACCTGGAAGTCGTCTTGAATAAACAGAAGTGGAGGATCTGAGAGGATTTTTCCTGAAGAGTTCCGATTCACTTCCGGACGCATTCCTGAAGCCACTGTCATCTACTGTTCAAGCCACTTGATTTCCAGGGGGAACAAAGCCCAGAGGAAACCATTGTCATGGTGACCAAGAACCCTACAGAAATATGTTAAATATACATTAATGAACAATGACATTCATACAACAGCTAAAAAAAGTACAGAACCGCTCCTTCTAGCTTGACTGCATCGTCATGTCTTTAAGGGTCATTTTAATTGCCAAATTTTGCTTAGGTTTGCTTAATTAATTAAAAGACAGACCGATGTTGAGATGCAAGTCCTATTTATACATTTACTAAATGTAATTTACTTTAAATTTTCCTCCTCTGATTTGTGCTATTCATAAAGTTTGGGGAAAAAATGATTCTGTTCAATTCAATTAAATTTTATTTGTATAGAGCACAACATTACATCGCCTCAAAGCGCTTTACAGCATCCCCACCCAAAGCCCCCAGTGAGCGAGCCAGAGGCGACAGTGGCAAGGAAAAACTCCCGAGAAGGAAGAAACCTTGGGAGGGACCAGCCGCAAAGGGGGCCGCAGACAAAGCCAGTTTAACAAAGTCCGGATTTATAAGCTCCAATTTAAGTCTGGCCGTAAATGTGGACTCACTACCAGAAAGGCAGGTAGGACAGACATCACTGGAAGAATTCCAAGTGCACTTCCCAGTGGCTCAATGGACTGAGTCTCTGTGTCTGTGATCAGAAAAGCCACAACGTGTGCACTGACCTTAGGCCCTTAGCGTCCAGCTCCAGGGGTGCCGCACATTGGCTTCCCCTGCACTGTTGCCTGTCCAAGCTATGGAGAGCAAGATGGCGTCAGTTTAAAAAAAAAAAAGCATTTCGGTGTACCTGTTGCAAGTAAAGCATCTGTGTTGTTGTGTCTGGGGTATGTTAGCATAGATGAGACTAAATGCTTTTCCCATCATAGTTCGGCCAGGGGATGCCTTACCCAGAATGCCATGCGGGGCTGAAAGCAGCCAGTCCCCTTCCCCTCAGCCGTGTGGCATTCAGACACATTTAGGGGGGGCCAGAAGCACTCCACATGCCCATAAACACAGGAGTAGGTATGTGGGTTGCGACCCCAGACCACCGCATATCAATGACATTGTAGCGTGACCTACAGCACACAGCCTGTGAAACAGTTACCATTATTTAGTCTGTCAGTCAGCAATGCGGATCGCGGGGGTCTTTATGGTTAAGCGTGCATTTCTACGCGGTATTCTCCATTCCAGCTGCGCTTTGAATGGCTCCCCAAAGACCCTAAATTTTCTTAAAACCCGTGCGTTCTTAATAAACGTCTATTCAGGCATTTTTCGTGATCAAGCTCCCGTCCATTTTCAGTGCATTTTCCGAATTGCATCATTGAATTCATTAAGGGAATATGGTGTTCAGATAATTATTTCTTTTTAATGATAATGCATTACAGTGGTTTTTTTTAGCTACAAGGGGCAGGTGTTTTGCATTCGGACAAGAAAGGAACATCAAGTGTTATCAGGCTTAATCAGACAGATTGCACTGGATGGGCAGGTTAAATAACACATAAGGCGGAAATGTCTCAGAGACCTCAGCTGTGATGGGGAAAGCTGACCGCGCGTGGAAAACCTGCATTTATAGATGCGGTTTTCATTTGCCTGAGGGATTGGAGTAAAACATCGCAGTTAATGGATTATATGATTATCCATTGGCAGATTCCCAGGAATTGTCAGTTTCAGTAAAATACTCATTTTATACCCATGAGAATTTCTGGTCAACTGTTTTGTGTCATTGCTACGGCAAGTTCCGTATTCAGACAAGGGAAGTAATGTCTGTTAAATACCGTGGCAGGCAGGAATTGACCTGGGCAGACACGGAGACAAATGTTTGTGTGTCCTTCTGTGTCCTTGTGTGTCTGTGTGTGTCTGTGTGTGTGTGTCTTGAGATCATTTCACATTAAACTAAAAAACTGGGCGAGGCAAAATTATTGGCACCCTCAACTTAAAATTAAAAGTTATTTATTTGGAAAAAATAACTGAAACCCATAGCTTCCTATAACCATCAACAAGCTTGTTTCACCTCTCAACTCGAATTTTCGACCACTCTTCTTTTGCAAACTGCTCAAGGTCTCTCAGATTTAAGAGTACCTTCTCACAACCGCAGTTCTGACATCTCTCCATAAGTGTTCAGTCGTATTTATATCCAGACTCATTGCTGGCCACTTCAGAACTCTCCAGCACTTTGTCTTCAGCCATTTCTGGGTGCTATTAGAGGTATATGTTTGGGGTCATTGTCCTGCTGGAACACCCATGACCTCTGACGCAGACCCAGATTTCTGATACTGGCCCCTACATTGCGCCCCAAAATCTTTTGGTAGTCTTCAGATTTCATGAAGCCTTGCACCCAGTGCCAGAGGCTGCAAAACGTCCCCAGAACATCTTAGAACCTCCACCATGTTTGACTGTAGGTACTGTGGGTCTTTTCTTTGTAGGCCTCATTCCGTTTTCTGTAAACAGCACAATGATGAGCTTTGCCAAAACGCTCTACCTTGGTCTCATCTGTCCACAAGACATTTTGGCTTCCTCAAGTACATTTTGGCAAACTCCAGTCTGGCATTTATATGTTTCTGTGTCAGCAGTGAGGTCTTCCTGGGTCTCCTGCCATAGCGTTTCATTTCATTCAGATGTCGACGGATAGTTTGAGCCGACACTGTTGCTCCCTGAATCTGCAGGACAGCTTGAATTTGTTTAAAAGTTGACTGGAGTTTTTTTGGAGTTCTGTGTCTCATGATTTGGTTTTTTTTTTTGTGTTGATCCAATGCACATAAAGAAAATAAACACGCGTGCACCAAAAGATTTGTAATTGCGACAATTTTCTGGGAGAAATGGTGCATTTTCTGGAAAAATTCCAGGGGTGCCAATAATTTCAGTCATGACCGTATCAAGAAGTCGGTACGAAATCTTTTCTACAAAATTATGCTGAAAAATATATCACTCTGTATAATCAAAGGGCCCCGTCCTCAGTGGGTGAGCAGACGTAGGGTTTGTGTATTTGGCGTGTAGAAGCTTCCATCCATATGGTTTTCTGCGAAGACCCCAGTTACGAGCTCCAGCCAGTGAACTGTAAACGCCACACGATAGAGAAGCTATAAATGTTCGTGCTGAGAGTATTACTGTCAACGACATGTGCATTTTCATATTATTAAACATTTCATTCTGTTGGTCCTTTGAGGGGGTACCTATTCTGAATTGCAATAACCCTGGTAAATAGATGATTTGGATATGAAAGCCGGGATGAAAAGTTACCGAGCAGCTCCAACACACCCTTTGCTGTCGTTCGAAAGCAAATTGGCCAAGACTGGCAGAAAATGGCGAGGGAGTCTGGTTTCCAGGTTCTTCCAACGTCTCTCACGTGGTGGAATGCATCCATATCCTGATGGAAACACTGAGTGTTTGATGACGATCCAACCCTGTGATTGTTTTCTAAATCGCTGTAGGTGGGGTTCCGGTATTTCGAGGGAGGAGGGTGTGTCTATGTGTCAGTGTGTCAGATTCTGCCCCCGGGCCCAGAATTCCATGCCAGGTGTCCCAGCTCATGCCAGGGAAGCATATGGCAGCGGATGCTGGGCCCTCATTTTTGGCCCAGTTACCTAGATGGAGGCTTGGAAGCATCATTGGTGATGAATGGCAGGGGGGCAAAAAAGGGCGTCCCATCCAGGGCGTCCCCTGCGACATCCATCCAGGGCGTCCCATGTGACATCCATCCAGGGCGTCCCCTGTGGAGTCCTATCCAGGGCGTCCCCTGCGACATCCATCCAGGGGGTCCCCTGTGACATCCATCCAGGGCATCCATCCAGGGCGTCCCCTGTGGAGTCCTATCCAGGGCGTCCCCTGTGGAGTCCTATCCAGGGCGTCCCCTGTGACATCCATGCAGGGCGTGCCCTGTGACATCCATGCAGGGCGTCCCCTGTGACATCCATCCAGGGCGTCCCCTGTGGCGTGCAGTGAGCGTCCTTGTCAGCAGGCCTGTGTGGAGCCGCTCAGCCAACAAGGAGGCCTGCGAGCACCACTGCAGGCTAACAGCTCGCAACCGTAACATCGCGGGTCACATCCCGTCTCTCCTTCCTGCCTGGGGCGAGCCTGCAGGTTTCTACTGCCACCCCCCCCCCCCCCCATCGTTTTTCCATTTACGTCCTGCAAGGTTACGCCTTTCGGAATCCGTGGAAGAATTCCTGGAATGACTTCCCCAGGGACCCCCTGCCAGACAGCTTGGAGTTATCGGACGGGAAGGTGCTGAAAGGAGACTTATTCATTTTCATCACATGTGAATGGAGAGGAATTAAAGATGTCTGCATTCACCCAAAAGCGATGGTACTGTGCAAAAGTAAATATTTAAAGCTATACATCTGCATAGCAAGTGTATATTTGCACAGAAAAAAAATCACACAACATCATTACAATATGCAAATTAACAGTAACATATTAAAACGTAGCAAAAATTCTCTAAAAAGTTATACTGGATGTAGAGACTGTATTGCCGTGAGTTAGGAGAGGTTCTGAAATGGCTAAGCTGACACATTTTGACAGACATAATAGCATACCTTTACACAAACACGAAGATCATTGAAACATCACTTCTTTGACAGTCTGAGACCTTTGTATGGTACTGTATGTGGAAGCTCAAGACAGAAGAACAAAATAAGTCTCTCTCTAAGTGTTATTAAGTTACTCGTATGTCGTGATTTGTTATCACGGGTTTGCTGATACATAAACATGAGCCCTGAAATGTGTGATGTGATAAACATTTGCTTAAAGTGGTTCGGCGAGTTTTTTGTGTGATGTTAGGTCTAGACAACAATGGTTATTTTACTGCTTTAATAATAAACCCAGTATTCTAATTATTTAATTAGAAACAGCCCACAAAGGCCTCCAGTGATATCACCTCACCTACAAGTACATTGCGGAGCTGGAGGTTTCATAAGTGTTTGGATGTAATGTGAAGATCTGCTTCACATTAGTGGATTCCTTCGCTTCACCTTCCTAGACATTTGGGTTCTTCCCTCCTGAGGCATACTCCATGTTTTCATTGAGGGATTCCAGCTCCCCCCCGGCACAGCGTCAGTAATGCCCGTCGATCGTAGTGATATCTGGTCAGATGTTTCCCAGATGGATGGTCGGAGGCTCCTGGAAGCAGGCCAGGCAGACATGCTCATGGTTCTCCATAAGGACTGGCTCGTCTGGGTCTGTCCACCGACTCTGAGGACCACGGAGCCTGAACCCAGCTCAGACAGGTAGATGTTTGACTACTGAGACCAGGCGGGAGAAATATGCTTCTTCAAAGTGTCTGATGTGGAAATTTCTGCAGGGGAAAGGTGATATAAATCAAACTGTGGGTATTTGAGCCAAATCTGACATGTTTCTTGCCAAAGATCCCAAGGATAGTTGTGGAAGTAATTATTTTGATGCAGAAGTTGTTGGACAGAACAGAAGCAGATGGGGTTAGTTAATAAAACTAAAGGAATATTCCAGAATAGAGCTATGTTAATGTTTTGGTTCCTACGGCCTAGTGTGGGATCAGACCTGACGCACCCAGGGACTATGGAGCATTCTGGAAGGTTCCATGTACTTTTTTTCACGTTGAAACCATTATCCGACCCAAAAGAGAGCAGGGTAATTTTGGTGTGGAAATTGCAATTGAATGTGGTTGGTTTTGGTGTAAAATAAAATGGAATAAATAAAAGATCATTCTTTTCCAGTTACGCTCCTTGACCACTGATGGCTGTTGGCAGGAGCGTTTATATTAATGGGGATTAATTAAGGATGAAAACAGAACGGACCCAAAGCATGCTGGAATAAGTGGATAAAAGCCCAGGACAGCACCCAGAGAAGCCGCTGCAGGCCAACGTGTCGCAGAGGACAAAGAAGAAGCCAGCGTCAGCCGATTAAGGCACCCTGGGTCTTCAGTGATGTCATAGAGATCAGATGCACCACTTCGGAGATGTACCAGTCTGTAGTACTGGTCCGGCCTCCACCCGGATGGGGGACTCTCCAGTCTATGTTTGGGTCCCAGCCCTGTGACTTATTTCCTAATATCAACTGAGCATTGTGAAGATCGTTCACAAATGAATGATTTTGAAAATGGTTTTGTTTCAACCAACCAGTTGAGGACTCTGTGACCGTGGCTCTTTATACTTAACTAGTTGGTTGAAGCAAAACCTTGGTATGTATTTGTACTTTCTGGACATTACGGAGCGGCGAGGCCGTAGTACGGCTTGCTGACCCCCCACTGCCACCATTATGGTGCAGTGATGGCCTCCAGCCCTTCATTATGGAGCGGCGAGGCCGTGAAGCTGACGTTAAGGCAGGTAGCTATACCTATAATCGCAAATGCTGTCACAAAGGCTCAAGCAGCTTTCCGCTTTCCATACTGTGTGTGGTAGCTAAAGAGAAACGGCTGCTTCCGACACGCTACTCATGTAAGGCTGGCTTCGCACTCGCTGAGGGCTAACGCTAAGCTTTCCGGCTAACGCTACGCTTTCCGGCTAACGCTAAGCTTTCCGGCTAACGCTAAGCTTTGCGGCGCGTGCGAAGACTGCAGCTGGGCCTCTGTTTGTGTACTACTGGGGTGTCGCGCTTACGCTTCTCTGATGAATCGCTAACAAACTGATTACGAGGCATAAACAGGAAATTAATGTTAATGAATATTATTCAGTGGCAGAACCGATTAATCATTCCCTTCAAATTAAATGGGCGTGACTTCACTCGTAGGAGTAATGATGTAATATTAGTTATTCTTCCCAGGTTAAACAGTCCGATATTTGGTACAGCTGTGGTAGGTGTCTGGGAACTGTGTGTTACGCCACATCTACTTCGTGCATCCCACACTTAGACACTTCTCTGAGAGCCAGCTTCTCGCCCACTCATAACTTGGGGCGAGTTTCGGGTTTTTCCATTCACTCCCATGGTATCAGGGGTGTGACTGCATTTTACACCCACAGGGGGCAGGAGTGAGCTCAGAGCTTGCCTTGGCAGCCCTTGTCTGGGTCACTTACTGGTTCATGTGCCCCCCCCCCCTTTTTTTTTAAAAAGCATTTTTAAGCCAGTCAAAGACATAATAGACTTTGGATAATGGTGTTTTTTCCCCTATGAATTAATGAAAATTTCGATTTGCGACACTCTAACCTAAAAACTGCGGGTTTAAAAGAGCTCTGTGTGGTGTTACCACCCCCCTCCCTGGCATCTCAGTGGGGGGGGTAGCCATGAGCCCAAGTGTCTGTCACAGCTGGCAAGGTACAGCAGCGGCTGATGTCAGCTGGTCATCATCAGAAGGCGTGTGGTTACCATGGAGCAGAGATGGACCGCCCTGCCTTCACACCCAAGGGTTCACCTCCCCAGCAATGACAGGATGGTAGGGAAAGTCGTGCATTGCTTCCCGACTTAGTTCACATGGTTCATGTTTTTGCTCCCTCCACACTACCTGCCAGGCAGTCCACATTTTTGCTACCTTCCAGGAGTTGAGAGGGAGTCTTTGGGTCCCTGAAGACTGGATTGAGAAACATTGCTGTAGAGGACAGGAAAGCGGTAGACAGAAACAAACACATCTGTTAACATGCATAAGTTGAGTTAGACTCGTGTGTTGCGTAATTACCAGCTGTGACTTATAATATAACTGCTTATTAAACTGTCTTCCCACACAGCCTAAGATTAATAATTGTTTATGGATTTGGGGGTGGGGTAGGGGGGCCAGTTGCTGCCTTGTGTTCTCAGCTTGCTTCCCCACATGTGGCCGCCCGCACATATGCTGGTGAGGTCACAGATGCTGAGGGACGCCCGCCTGCCAGTGTCTCCCAACCTGCCCCCACACCCCACCCCCACCGCTCTGACGTGAGGCTTAATTTTAACGTTCACAGTGTCCTGCTCAGGGAACGCTCTCGCTGCGAGAAGGAAAGGTTCAGGATTCCTACCGCAGGGAGTTGTTGCAGCTCTGGGTGTCTGATGCATGAGGTAGCAGCTGCATGTAATTATTCCTATTTAATTAACATAATTAAAGCTATTTGAGCGGGATGAATTGGATCCAGCAATTAAACGGAATCATCCAGCTTCCCTGAACCCCAGATACCTTCATGTGTCAGTGGATGGTCTTATACAAAAATGTAAAAGCTTATCTTTCTCGGTTGTTGATTTCTCAAAAGCAAACAAGAGACGCTGTCTCATGCTGTGCGTGTAGCCTGGCTCTGATTTATCCCTCCATCTGTCATAACTGCTAATCCGCTCCTGGGTCGGCAGAGCCCCGGAGCCCATTCCAGGAAGCCCGGGGCCGGAGGCGGGGGCCCCTGGGCACGGATGCCAGTATCTCTCAGGGTACGCGCCATCGCACTCGTCTTCAGCCTGGGGGACTACCTGGAGGATACACACGCTACACGGAGAGGGCACGCAAACGGCACACGCGCAGATTGTATTTTTAAACTATACGTCATTCAGGTGATTTGTTCTATTGTACAGTGTGGTCACAAGATGCCCCATTTGCCCGCATCTGCACAGCCTGGCACTGCATATATATTTCCCAAGATCCTGACCCCTCTCTTCCCGCTGCTTCCAAAGGATAAATGCCTTACCCGCTCCACCCCCTATACAGCTTCACAGTGAGGACGGGCTGCGATTGTGCCTTTACCCCGGGGGGGGGGGGCTTTGGAATTTATGAGAATGAAAAAAGAAACTTTTATTTGCTATTTGTACAAATACAGGGACACAGAAATTCGTCCCCTTGCCTGCGCCTCCTCACCTTCCATAGCTTGAGGAACATAACAAATGGTCCAGCCAGCATGTAGCGGTCCTGGATTTGGGGGATAAGGGTCTCAGTCTAGGGCTCACGGACGTTCTACCAGGGTTAGGGCTTGAGACGGCAATCATCTGATCTTATGCACAGAGTCTTAGCCGCTCATCCATGTCAGAGGTCTTTCCGTCTCAGAGTAATTATGCAGAAGCACCACATTCACTGTTTTCCGATCCATTTCTATTAATGGGTTTATTAATGTCATATTATTCAAAGCCACAATTTACTCTGCACTTTGATTTATAATTCTGATTTTTTCCCCCACGGTGCCTCGCATACGTTTGTAATCCGCTAGCATTTATCATTAGGAGCTCTAACTGAAAGTAGCGGTATTTACTAAGGTTATACTGTTCTGGTAAAATGACAGGCATTCGTCAGCAATCCAAACACGGATAATCCCACAGGGCACAAGGCCGGGGTTCCCTGTGGATGGGATGCCAGTCCATCACAGGGCACATACACTTATACACTAAGGGCAATTTAAAGATGTCAGTGAGCCTTAACAAACACTTAGATAATCTTGTTCATTACCTTATCTGACTTGGATTTCCAGATGGTTTCCCTTGTAAAATATGCCCAAATGACAGATGCAACATATGAAAAAATTTGAATAAAATCCCGTGTGTTGCACGTGATTACATGACATCCATCCTACGCTGATAAACCCGCCACTGTAGCTGCCTTCCAAGATGGAAGATGGAGTTGCTTTTTTCTGACAAAACCTCATAAATAATAATTTTGGTCCAAGACATTTTTGTGATTCCCTGCAGTTCCTGTGGCATCTGGAAACACTGGGTCAACTTTCAAGCTCAGAAATGGCGTCTTCAAAACAATAGGACTAAGAAGATTCCCTGGAAATGTGAATGGCCAGACCCAGAGGACTAAACATGAGTGGGGAGTTAGTGTTAGCAAGCCATGGTGCTGAGAGAAATCTCCCCTCGATCTAAACCCCAGGATCTCTCTTCAACAGAGTCCCCCCCCCATCTAAACCCCAGCATTTCCTCTGTAAGCTCACAGTTTCCTAGGAGTTTCATTAAAAGTAGCAGCGCCTGGACTCAACCCCAGTTTCGCCTTTGGTTTTTGGGCGTTGCCGCATCGTGGATGGATTTTAATGTCACTTTCCCCGTGTAAGATTCCAGGCGCAGTTCCCGGTCAAAGAGCACTTGCTAACATGACAGGGCTCGCAATAATTTGCATCGATACGTCAATCAGACGCAGTGATTCACCTTAATAAATTCCCTCACTACACAGAAACAAAGCAGCATTTACAGAGAAGCAATGTGATCACTAACCTTCAAGTAAACCAATTCATCTGTGTAACTCTACAAGAAGCTATTCAGTAATGTGATTTTGGTAAGGTGAGTTTCGTTGTGTTATACCAGAGGCTGTTTCTACTGGGCCTGCACTATATCCTCAGATTTGCATCAAAATACCGACCAAAACCATTAAATGAGACATAAACTCGATGCTGCCCTGAAAAATAAGCACAAATTGAAAAAAATAAATCGGATTCCAAACATCATATCAAACAATGCATCCATCCATCCACCGTACAGCCTCTTAAAAGGATAATGGTGGGGGGGCAGTCCAGTGTGGGGCTCCCCCATGGCTCTGCTCAGGATAAGTGCTTAGAAGATGGACGGATGAATAGAAATCTCATGATGCCAATGAATAGATGTGATTTTTGTATATATATCCACTCTGCCTGCTGGTTTGTGTCTAATTTCTATACGCTTTTCATATGTTTGCAGTAGGACACAAGATGATCAAAAACTTGCTTAAATATGGACTCATCGATATTCACAGCATTTTTTTAGGTAACATGTATACAGTGTTGGGCATTTCAGGTCCAGAAGCTACAAATCCAGACCAGGATTTTGTTTCTACCAAGCAGTTGAGTACTCTGTGAATGTGACTTGTTATGCTAAACTAGTTGGTAGAAACAAAATCTTGGTCTGGATTTGTAGCTTCTGGACCAGAAATGCCCAACACTGCATGTATAGCTGGGCGTCTGTGGTCACTGATCCCTTGAGTTTATAGCTTAATGAATGCAGGAGTGCGAACAGACCTTTCTGGAGTTAGGCCGTCTCTGTGGCCTGGAGGCACTGTCCCACCTGAGACATCAGAGGAACACAGAAACAAATATGTCTGACAGAGGAACATGTTTCCGACCACTGAGTGCTTTTGCACCCATCTGCAGCACTTTGGACAACACTCCAGTATAATACCCCTACTCTATGCACCATTCCCATACATTTGTCAGTTATCATCACAACTTTGGTCACGTTCTCTAGCACTGCTGAGAGCTCCAGCTTTAAATCTGGGCTTTTGTCCCTTTGGGTTGGTAGTTACTGGACATTTAACATCTTGTTTGAACGTTCATTACTCAAGAACTTCCTGATCCCTGGTGCCCACTCAGGAATTTTGATCCAGGTCCCAGATAATAGTCCAGCTGAGGCGGCTTCATCCAGGGCCTCACTGGTACCCCAGTAAGCCTTGACACCTTCTGGGAAGGCAGCGTTCGTTTTTGCATTGTTTCTCCCAGCTTGAGGATTCGTGTTTCCTGCGCTGAGGTCCCCTTAACTTCCATGGCATTGATCTTGGTCCTGAGCAGCTTCCATCCCCAGTAGAACCTAAATGAAATTTCCAGTCTCCAAACAGTGTAATCAGTCTGTTTATATGGCCTTGTCATGACCAAATATAACCTATAGGGGCTGAAATTGCCCTCTAATTGCATCATTTTGAATGAACTGCTGTCGCACGCCTGTCGATCTTTTCGTGGAAAAGACTCACAGCGCAACGCAGTGCTTGCATGACGTCAGCTCCGTGAGCTGAGCCCTGTCGTTCTATTTCATCAGCTCTTGGGGCAGCTCATAGGTTTGGCAGCTGCAGTTTAGGTTCATGTGTAGCAACTTAGCCCTTTGTGAGAAGAAGACAATGTACCAGTATATAGGAAAAATGACAATAAAGTTTACTTTGACTTTGACAATCAACCCCGAGGGTCAAAGGTCATCCCTTTAGTCTAGATGTCTAGAGTCTAGTCTACCTGCAATTGTCAGCCTCAAATGTACGTTAATCAGTCAGATTGGACCGCCTTTGTTGTAAATACATACAGGCAGTTGTACCGATGATTAATGAATCTCTTTCTTCTATGTGAACAGAGGCCTTGGTTAATGAACCAGGCCTTTAACAGAAGGTTCTACACTCAAGCTGGACTGAGCCAGGTCTTGTTTTTCAGGTGGATGTGTTTTTCTGCATACGGTTTCATGCCGAACCGCTAATTAAAAGCAGTATCGTGTCAGGAATTAATTGTACACTGACCAATACTGAAATTTCCATCTGTAATGGCTAAAATGATCCTGACATGAAAAATAACACCAGCATTCAGTTGCTGGAAATAGAAAATTAATTTGAGGAAGATTAGCGCACCCATGGCGCAATCTCTGTTGCCGTAGTGTCAGCCTGGTGCACCATGGCAACTGTCCTCAGTCAAATTGGGCAGATGAGAGTGTTTATTATTTATTCTGGGGAAACCGCACCTCTCCAGTGCCCAACTCCATCTCCTTATGTCCAAATCGCACCTCTCCAGTGCCCAGCTCCAGCTCCTTATGTCTAAATCGCACCTCTCCAGTGCCCAACTCCATCTCCTTATGTCCAAATCGCACCTCTCCAGTGCCCAGCTCCA
>JABFEB020000043.1:14947937-14967027 GCA_019775895.2 Stomatorhinus ivindoensis
TTCCGCAAGTGTCGCAGGGGCTTTTGTCACAGTGATTCATGCTCGCAGGCTCTCATGGCCTTTAGCCATATTAGGAACTACGTGAACTATGTGGGCTGTTCTCAGATCAGATTTATTCTCTTTGAGGAGATCTCCAAACACAGGCTCTGAATGACTAACTGTTTGTCCTTTGATGCCCTGGTGCTCTCTTAAATGGTCGAGAAAGACTGGGGTAAAGAAAACGCCGCTCACACGATAGCTGGAAAGACGCCTGATGCCCTGCAATGGGCCACACCTTGCTTCTGGAGCTCTGACCCCCCTCACCCGCGACCCTGCGTCATACAAATAAATATATAATATGGATGGAAGGATGAATGATGACTCCCGGAGACTGTTAAACTTAATAATGTGCAGAGAAAAATATATTTACTGTTCAGATGAGAGGATATATATTGAAATATATCATAACATACATGTTAGTCGGGCAAGAAATGAACATTTTTTTACAGTTGAAGACAATGATCTAAAACAAGATGTTTGGAATAAAGTGCAGAAAAGCAAAGATGAAATCAGTTTAGAGGACCGTCCAGTGCCTGGTTTGAATCTGACACACGATTCCCTAATCATTTATTGACGTGTGTGTTGACGTCCGTCCGTGTTAATTCACAAACAGCAAGCAAACAATACGGTTTATTTTTTTTGACTAGGGGAGGACAGAAAGCACCCGGCACCAAAAACAACAACAAAA
This sequence comes from Stomatorhinus ivindoensis, assembly GCA_019775895.2. Classification (NCBI taxonomy): domain Eukaryota; kingdom Metazoa; phylum Chordata; class Actinopteri; order Osteoglossiformes; family Mormyridae; genus Stomatorhinus; species Stomatorhinus ivindoensis. The sequence goes on from JABFEB020000043.1 coordinate 14,948,665, forward strand.
TGATTCTTTTCATTTTCATGGCCTGCCATTCCAGCTGCTCCGCTTATTAAATCCTGCGCCCCAAACCCACCACTATTCAGTACATCGTGTTGCATAATAGCCCCACTTTTCGTTTATATTTTCCTTGCATTCCTGTCTCCCGGCATTTGTTTGCTGTCCTTTTGAATGCAACTGGCTCACAAAAAGACAAACTTCTTAACTCCTGTTTAAGAATACATCTGGAAGTGCATGTAGCCATAAAATCTTTTAAAATTAAGACTACAATAAGACAATTTATTTTATAAACGTTACAGTTAAGTCTTTAGACAGTTGTCGCTGAACGCATCCAGCCTCTTCTTGTGATTAACATGCAATTACCGCCAAAACAGGTCTAACATCATGTACGCGGAATCTGCTCCATTCCTGTGCACAATGATTTCTTGGAGGAGTTTAAGGAAAATCACGGCATCTGACAGGCGTCACAAATTACACATCATTTTTAAAATTTGTTTACGTAATAACGCTTTTGCTTAGGGAATTAAATTGATGTTAAATTAATGACTTCTTTTAAAGCGGAAGGCTTAGCCAGCAAACATAGACATGTCATCATTGCATAATTACCGTGCGCCGTTTTAATGCTGTCCAAATGTGGTTTGTGGTGCTTTGCAGCAATGTCTGGATGCCAACCAACAAAATAAGGACGCTGCCGTTTCTATGCCGTTTTTTCCAGGTCTTCGAAAGACTGAAGGACTATTTGCTCATTCCCGTCTCCAATGCCGAAAAGGTGAAGCTGGATGGCGCTCTTACCTGTTGCTCTGTACTCATCCACAAGAAGGTGTGAGCCGGGCTCTTCAATACCGCGTGCCCCAGAGTGTTCTTGGTGTGCTTAAGGCTGTGTGATGGAGAGGAAGGTGAAAGTTTGAGTTTCTATCATAATAATTGATGTTTATAGCACTCCCTGTTAATTTGGAAACCCGCGTACAGTACCTACAGTTATTTTAGTATTATAGTTGTTGCGGTATATTCCCTACAAAAATAAACATTTTCGACTAGTGTCGATTTCTAATATCGTTCGATATTCACACAGTTAATGATGGAGCCCAAACTTCCTTCTCACCAGCACTGTTCGTTTTGTTAAAACCGGTATTTTCAATTTGTATGCATATGTTGGATATTCGGTTTAATTCAGATTAGTTTTCACTTTCTGCCATCATAGGCCTATAAGCAGTATTACTAAATCATAGCCATGTATTTTTTCCATAGGATTTGGTGCTGATGATTTTATTCGGCACCGGCGAGTAGAAATCAAAGTTTTCATTTTGCCGTCATGAAAAGTCAGAAAGTGAACACTACGAATGTTCTTGTGAACCCAACAAAGTCTTCATTGTTCAAAATGCCTTTTGATATGAAACCAGGTGTATTTATTCTCTTTTAAATGACCCCATGAGTTTAAAAGTGTGAATTGCAAGGCAATAAAAAGACTGTTTAAAGACCATTGAATATTCTGTGGAAATTTCAAGACGGCAGATGGTGAGGTTTGTTCGCAGAGGATCAGGTCATTACCCTGGCTTACCATCCTGTTAGCGTAGCCTGCTCACTAACAATTGAAGCTTTTTAAAAAGCTCTAAAATTACAAAAGGCCTACTTTATCCGCGTTTTCTTGTTTTATACTCATCTAAAACCTTATTAGCCTTATAAACACCTGTTCAAACTGCAACTGGTTCAGGATTTAAGGAGAAACAAACTCACAAAATCACAAAAAAAAAACAATAGGGACCCAGCACCCAAGCTGCTTGGACCCCCACAAATGGGAATTTTATGTTGTAGCCTATTTGTATTACACTGGAAGTGTCTTTGAACAACTATGATATGTGCCCGTATGTGTATTGTTGGTGAAAAACGGACTGTCAATCCTGTATAATGTGACCATACTAAAACAGTCATTATAGATTCTTTTAGTTCTGCTGTATAGATAGTTCTGTTTCACTTAGACCTACTTGTTGTGCCAAAGACATTGTAATATGTACGTTTGTCTAATGTTTGGATCAATGATTTTAATAGATTTTAATAAAATATGTGCCTAGTCTCAAATTTTCTTTCTTGCTTGACGAGTTATTTTGTTGTGAATTTTCTACACAGTACTGACTGGTTGATTTAGACGCTTAGCCAAAATCCGTAACCTGGTGTAAATAGTAAATGTTGAACAACACCGCCATCTAATGGCCAATGTTTATACTGTCCGTCATAAGTCGATCGTTCGTTTATCTTCTAACTGCCTATCCTGGTCAGGGTGTGGTGAGACACAAGGCAGGGGCACACCCTGGATCACGGGTGCTGGTATTGATTTTGGGCGCTACAACCAATCAAATTATGTCTGAAATTTTTTAGGGTCCCTTTACGGCGCCTCTGCCCTGACAGGCATTACAGGGCACGTGCACTTTTAACAAACTAGAGACGCCATTCAACTGCATGCTTTTGGACATGCCGTTAGAAACGCCCCCAAATGCTGAATTATTATACAATAAATTTTAAATCCCACCTGAGCCTGGGTTTGTCATAAACAATATCATTTAGTATACACAATATAAGCCAAATCCAAAAACAAGACAGAGCAATGCTACTTGCAACACGATATGCGTGAATTGAATAACGAGTGCAGTGCTACAACGATGAGTAATTCAATTAAAACCCTAAAAGTGCGCTGACAGCTTGCTACGCAAACTTTATATTGCAGTACTGCGATACAAACTTGGCTGCGTGTCAGATGCACTGTATAGTGTCCTAAAGCGCCCGCTGGCAGCTGGTCAGTAAATATCGCTGCGAGCGGCATAATGGACACTGATGACTGATAAAGAGCTACTGAACGCCTGCGATCAGAGTAAACAATTGTGTCAAACAATGCGAAACAGCCCGGAACGATCTGCTGCTTAAATGTCTACCTAAAGCTAGTAGTTTGCATTTAGTCTTTGCTAGTCAGCCGACTTTTTTGTATTAATATTTAATTCAGATAATTAACAGCAGGGGCGCTGTAATGTACGGGTTATTATTTAAATCTATACAGTAAAATATCTTCAAATTTAGGATATAGTAAGTGTAATAGTTGGTGTATCACGTGGTATCGAGCTTTCTAACAGACGTATGACACTGGCAAGATCAGCTGTTGTCAACTCGGCAGAACATACATTATGTCTATTAAAGGTGGCAACTTCAGCATCTCGAGTTTCCTCCCGTCCCGTATTGAAAAATGATACACGGTGTCCCCTTTTGAACCAACAGACCTAAGGGACGATCTAACCTATATATTCGTGTTTGGAGCGCAAAAATAATTTAACCTGGACCGCACTACCTCTCCCCCCTCCCCCGCTCTACAGCTACATTATCGTAGAAAATAGTAGAGGGCCACCGACAGCTCAAATAACACAGGTGATTCTGACTATGTGAATGTGCCTCTGATTAATAGGTAACTTTATTTAGTAGCTTATGTTTACATTTAGAGTGTATAAAAACATAATGATTTAAATGTCCGGATATTTATGTGTAGGAGCTCAGGTTAAACGCTCTTCTGTAGCTCCACAGTGGGGAACATCCGGGGAACTGAACAATCAACCCTCCCGGGTTACAAATATTTCGTCATAACAACAGCACCACCTGCTGCCCGGCAGCGGCATTGCTTACTAGTAACAGGTAATGAAGAATCACGGGGATTTTTTAAAAAGCGATTGTAATAGCTTATTACAAAAACCACACCCGTGCACTACAGCTGTTTCAAGCTGTACAAGAGTCGCCCACACAAATGACAAAAACTTCAAGTAACGTGTAAGGGCTTAACAAGGGTAATGTAGGACCTACCAAAACAGCCATACATTTTTCTCAGACATATCTGGTCATATACACTTCCACCTGGCAAAGATTTAAAACCGAAATGCGAGGAGTATGGATTTCATCTCATAGAAAACGCCGGCTGATGTCGTTTGTACAGGAATAGCCCTACTTTTTGTCACCATTTGTGTGATTGTGATCAGCAACCTTGCGCCCTGGCACATGAAAAGGAAATCGCTTTATTCTATCACAGTCGTGCGCATTGATCTGATGCAGGACAGATTTGCCCTGCAGAAATCTGGATCATGTAGTGTTACAATCTACGTGCCCTTTTAATATCTGCATTTCCAGTTGGCCTTAGATAAACCGCAATGTGTGACTGGCCGATCTTGCAAAAGAGAACATTTGTGAGCCTTTTAAGGAGTCTTTTTACGCTTTTGGGAGAGTCTGGATGACATTTAAGAAATGCAACAATTAAGTGCTCGCCTCTCTAAAGGAAAGAGCTGAAAATGAAATGGTTTCCGTCACATCAATCGGTTAGTCACCCTTTCAAATTCTGCCAATAGAATCAGTCAATGGGGACGGAAAACGGCGAGCATTTCCAAAACAAGTGTGCTTTATGGTAACAGTACCTGTAACTTAACTTGTTTTTTTATACAGCTTCAGGTCGGGCTACAACGCAGTCATGTTAAGAATATAACACCAGAGACGTGGAAATAAACTTCACTTGTACGGATCACGCAGCTTTTGGTTTAGAAACCCTGACTGCGGCTCCACATTTGGCGTCATTCTGCACAAACCAGGAAGCTGCGGGTTTTCCCCCCCCCACATTGAATTACTGGAGATCAAGCCGAACCAAGTAACACTAATACGAGACTTAAAAGGGCCAATCTGCCCTTATAAAGTGTACAGTCATTGCCGGCGTGATTTGCTGATACTTCGGCTGATCGCCGCAACTTTTTTTGGGGGGGTGTGAAGTCTCCGCTGACAGGTTACCTTTATTTTGTGCTCGATTTAAACGACCTCCCTCCGCACCCCCGGAAGACCCAACTTAGATAGGCGACCGAATACAATGGAAATACCACATCTCACAGAAGAAGAAATGACCGAAATAAAAAAGGAAGTGAGTATTTTATCCTGTTTTTGTTTGCTCTTTGGAACATGAGCTGATGTGGCCGGCTTTCGAGGCGCTTTCATACGGGGTTCAGATCTTATATTTCCGCGGGGAATGTGCGGCGACTCTGTGTCAAATGGGGGCGAAGAAGCGCTCTCCCTATCATTATGTTCAAGTTGTGTCTGACAACTGTCCGATTTTGGGACAAGGAACTGGAACAAGATGGCCCTGGGATGAGAGGCAGTCAGCGTCCTGACTCTACTTAAGACTGCCATCTTTTTCCCCATTCCGAACAGGGCCACTTTGAGTCCCAGTCTCACTTCAATGCACTTGCCGCCCCCAGATTATGGATAGCACCATATATTTATGACGCTGAGTTCAGTGGCCAATACGTAAAATCTGCTTTATTATTTGTAGGTTTTGTTATTTATTTTAAGTTCTGTCTCTTATGCGTTCAAGTAAAGTGATTCACGTTTTTCAGCCTGTCAATCAAACTAGGGGCGGGCTGACTACGTCACGATGACTCTTCCATTACTGCGATCTGTTTCGAATCTGATATTAGTGTGATAATCTTTCATTTCCTAGCCTGGGAATATCGGTGGTTAGGCCTATACACCCCCCCTTATTATCAGTCCAAGCGGTTTTAGCGCTTTGATAGCAGTCCCATAAACCAATTCACTTAACCATTATAATAACCACGATTTATTAAGAAAAACACATGTGTAAGTCGTGCCTCCCGTTTATTTAAATAATTTCCTTAACTAATTTCCATCAAAGGTAGGCCCATTCGTTTGTTCCCACACACTGCCATCCAGTTAGATCCAGTGATACAGAGCGAATGTGAGAAACATTAAGGTACGGTGCAGCACGTCATCTCACTATTCAAGCGTCACAACTTTTTATCAATGAATTAAACGCAAACATTTATACGCAGAGGCAGACGAAGGAGTTTTTGCGGATTTGGGGTACGTGGCCAGCAGGGGGAGACACTGGCCGGAGTAATTTCCACCTACCTGAAGGTTCTTGGACTTCCTGGCCTAAGGAGAGTTTCCCCATGTCAAAAACACCAGAGACCAGCTACATCCAAGGGCGTAAATTTGGCTGGAATATTGAGGGGTTGAGGTCTCCACCCATTATGGAGGAAACGTGATTATTGAGGGGGTTGTATTAGCTGGTTTTTATTTATTGGGGGGCTACAACCCCCCCCCCCCCCCCATAATTTACGCCCATGGCTACATCCCTCGTGTATGTAACAGAGACGCCGGATTAAGATTAACGGAACTGTTCTGTGGGCATCCTCTGACATCAACCACCCTCTGTTTGGTCATTTTGGGCCTAATTTGAAGTCCCGGTTGTTAACCATGGGTAATTAGTGTGTCTTTGTTTATTCCTGTCTTTATATGTACGGTGTTTAAATGCCTTCAGCACAGTCATGCAAGGGTGGCATCTGCTGCAGGATGTGCAGTTTTCTTTTTTGAGATCGCATTCTATTCCTACTGAATCATAGCTTACCGCCCTTGGAGGCTTTTAAAGAAAAAGTCGTATATCCTTCACAGTCGGCCGAAAATACAGTAGCAGGGCTAAGTGGATCTGGGTCGATTTCTTTGTAAAACGCAACTCACCTGCTGCAGACACGATATGGGACTGATTGTAAATTAACTTTTCATCCTTTCATAGGTGAAGCAATCAAAATGATTATATAACAGGAGCCACTAATTGAGCAAGGTTTAGAAAGGAGTTTCTGGCTGCTAGTGTGGTCTCGCCTGAGGAAGGGATTCGGGTGTTAGAGGACAGTTCAGCTCAGAGCATATTTCTGGTAGCTGATGATCTGTTATGTTCAGCTGAGTCAGACCCCGAACCAGAATCCATGAAGGACATAATGGAGGGAGGACGGCTGTACTGTTCACAAGGGTGAAATCACTGCATGAAAATAATTAGTGCTGAAGTACCCACCCCTACGCCCCCCCACCCCAAGTTGTGGATAATGATGCGTTCCATTTACCTCGGAGGTCGGAACTCGGAGCTGGGAATGACGTCATAAAGTAAGTTGGAAAGTCATTTAGCTGTATCAGGGGCCCGTTTGAAAAACCCAGATAACTTATGGGATTTAATTTACCCCAGTTCAAATGGATTTTATCTTTGTTCACTTTCATTTAGCCCAGATGACCTTGAATCCGACAAAATGTCTGCTTAAGCAAGAATCCTGGTTAATGAATTGGACCCCAGTTCAAGCCCGGGTAAACGTTAGTTACTGTTAGTAATATCAGTGGGTAACAACACATTACATGGTATTTTGCATAGTAACACGTCCACAGATAGTGGTTGAACAGTACTGTGTGTATAATCATTTTAATGAGTCACAATAAGACACAAGCCCTAAGCTTTAACTTCTGTTGATAAAGGGTGCAGCCATCTTGAATTTTGAGTTTGAGGTTTTGTCAATTCTTCCAACTTAATGAGTTGGAATTCCAACTTCAGGGGAATTCGCTAGGAACTCAGAATTTACTAGTTCAAATGGAACGCTGCATAATTGTAACCGTTCTTTTCCTCCAGGCGTTAGATAGACTTAGGCCGTACCTCTGTGACAAGATCACAGCGGAACGGCACTTTGATTACTTGCGCTCGAAGAAGATCCTGACCCGCGAGGACACCGAGGAGATCAGCTGGAAAGTGACGAGCCGGCAGAAGACGAGCAAGCTTCTGGACTACCTGGCCGAGAACCCCAAAGGTCTGGACACCCTCATCGAGTCCATCCAGAACACCCGCTGCTCGGACTTCATCATCACCAGGATCACCGACGAAGTCCAAAGGCTGAAGAACGAGAGGATTGAGTCCCTCAAAGGTGAGCCGGTGGCCCCCCCCCCCCCCCCCTCCCGGTGGGTCGCCGCAAGTCCCTGTGTTGAAATTCGCAGTGACTGCACCCTGAAGCTTTCCATCCACGCCCCCCCCCAGCCCCACAATGATCCCTCTGCTGTTGTCCTCCACAGCGTCCTTCAGCGTCTCCTTGCCGACGAAATGCACTGGGGCACCGAATGACCTCTCCCGGACGTTCTCCAGCGACTCCAATTTTGACAAGGGCTGTGTCTCCACCCTGCTGTATCACCCAGAGGGAGAGTGGAGTCCCTCGGTCTCGTCGACGTCGGCCTCGCTCAACGTTCCCCACGGGCCGGCCTCCGAGGTGGCACCCCTGTGCAGCAGCATCATCAGGTCCGCCGCGTCCGGCCTTCCGAGGCCCGGCGATGACGGGGCACCCCCGCTACCTCCCGAGCTGCAGGGGGGCGGCGAGGGAGCCTGTGGAAGCACAGCAGGCAGTGACTCCGCCTTCCAGCCCTTGCGCTCACGCTGCATCTCGCAGCCCTGCCAGAATGCCCCCCTCCAGAGCTCCCGGTGAGGCATCCCCATAAGCTAGCACCCACCTCCCCAGGGATCAGCCCACTGTGTAACCTCATAGACAGAGGTGGAAAATTCAACTCCAGTAGCTACAAATCCAGATCAAGGTTTTGTTTCAACCAACTAGTTGAGTACTCGGTGACTGTGACTCTTTATGCTCAACTGGGCGATTCATTTGTACCCATTTCAGATTCTATACCCAAATCTCTCTGCAGCATCAGACCTTGACTGAAAAGCATGTTTGACAGTGATTGGGATAAAAACAACAGATGATTGTACTGCAGTGTCGCCCCCAACAGGTAATATGAATATAACACCTTACTGGACCTGAATTTTCCACCACTGCTCAGAGGAGCTGTGCACTTTTCCACGTCCTGCTGTCGCTTCCTTGTTTCCCGCATTTTACGCCTCGACCCCGATTACCAAGGTTTGGCCTCGGTGGAAAAGGGACCTTTTTAACTGAACAATGTGTCAACCACGGCATGGACATTATAACCCTTAGTATGCACTGCATATATAAACATAGCCTCCTGGTTATATGAACATGTTGCATGCTACGGGTTTCCATATTGTCTTACAACGGCCATTGTTCAACCACGACCAGGATGCAGTACACACTGTTCACGCTACAGTGAAGAATTTCTGATATCTATACCGAAGATTAACAGTTTGTTTGTTTTTTTTAGGTTTTCTTCCAGTTTGAAATGTAACGGTAGCCTTTTGTATAATACAGAAAATGTAATTCACTTCTTAAATTTCCATAAATAAGGGAAATGCAGTGGTTGTTACTTTGAACTACTTGATTTTTAGTGTTGTATATGAAACTAAGATTTACCACATTATCAGCAACTCGATAGTAATCAACATGGTATTTTTAGCTAATAGGACAATTTGTGAGAATGATATAATTTTTACATGTGTATTTCCATTACCTTGGCCACCAAGTACAACTTTAGCATTTAACTCCGTTTTACTTGCATATTAACTGGTGTTCCTGCTTTTTCAGCGCAAACCTTGGTAATGAATTCATTTGGTCAGTTGAATAGTCTGAACCAAATCCTGAGAATAGTTTGGGTATGTATCGGGGTGAGGTGGCGTGATTGTAGGGTCTTTGTGGGTGACCACATCCGCCAAAGACGTAGACCACCAAAACATAGCAGGGAGATTCTAATTATATTTAAAAATGGACATTTTTATAGTGTAAATTTTATTTTTAATTGCATATGATTTGTGATGTTTTTTTAATTACGCATGGTGCATTATTACAGTAAGGTTTTCTGGTGGGTAGATGGTAGATTGTGTTGTAGAATATGCCGGAAAACCCAAACTTGGGACTCAGGCTGCCATTACCAACAGAAAAGCTCGTCAGCTAACTCTTACCTCTGCTCCTCCACGGAAAGGGGCGCGTCTCACTGACGTGGAGGCGGGACTCGACCTCACCGAAGACCTTGCTGACAAAGATCCCTGTAATGTCTGCAGATTGGACTGATTGTAGTCCCAGTCACTGATGCTTTTTGGGGGAGGGGGGGGGTGTTGTTTCAGACTGGGACAACCTTGTCCGGGCAGCTCACCTACAGGTGTGTAATTACCTGTGGGGAATTCCTGGTATTTACCTGAATTTTTTTTTTTTACTTTTGTTGGTGTCGTCAACAGCAGTGAGACGCTTGCGGAGTCTGTCAGCTGCCCATCTGCTCTGTTTTCCCTCTTGTTGTTTTGGTCTCAGTCTCCTCTCTTTGACTTCATTCCCATGCTTACTGTCGCGTTAGAGTTTGAAAAGGCCAGGGCAGCCTTTGTGGGTTTGATGAAGCACTACCTTTGAATCGTGATTTTGATGCTGTTATGACTGTAATGGCAGGATGTGGAGTGTGAGATGGCAAGCCTTTGTCTGTTTTTACAGTACTTAAAAAAAGAGAGATTTTCTAGTTTTCTTTTCAAAGTGCTAAAATGCGTTTGTTGCCAAGGTTTCCGTATTTTAAAGGTGCTAGCTAGCTTATCCCTGCGCTAATATATGGATATACGATAATTGTACCACCTGCAAATTATTGCAGCTGTCATTGCTGTGTCTGAATAAAATGCATTCAAAAGAAAAATGGATTTAGGTTCTCTAATGTACCGTCTGTAATATGGAAATCAAATTGAATCGCATAGTTTTGAAATACGAATCCTGCTGCCAGAGATATTGTGCATTTAAGTTTCACGAATTAAATGTCCACCTGCCGGGTTAGTTTGATGGGTAGTTTGGGGTTAGTCTTGGGTAATAGGTCATCCCCTTTGGGGAGGTAGTGTATATGCTGGCTAATTACTCTGTTTTTGACTAGCTTGCTGGTTAAAGGTCACAAAAAGGTCACATACCGGCGCTCGAGACATACCTGTGACCGTCTTAAAAACAGGATGGTGGTCTCCCAAGGACGTGACCCTTCGAGCTGAGATGTACAGAAATTCCTCCTCCCTCCTTGCTTATACGTTCCCTCCACGTGGGTGTAAGTCTCGGGCCATGTGCCGTCATCCTGCCTCGTGAAATACATTTTCATCCTTTAATATCACTCTAGGCCTGATTTGATATATAATCACTGCAGCAAGGAGCCTTGTAATTTAACGCTGCGCAGCGGAAATTAGTCGGTATGACGCTTAAAAGCTCACAGACAGGAGAGGTTTTCGGGTATTAGGCAGTGGGCATGAGTACTTTGAGGTTTGACTTTTACAATGCGTCCCTTAACCGGATTGATGTCCGTGCATTAGAGGTGTGGGGTGGGGGGGGGGGGCTGTCAGGAATGCTTGGTTTTCGGGGGGGTTTGCAGAATGTTTGCAGGTGCCTGTGGGGCCAAATTCTCAGAGGGCAAATCTTTGAAAGGCCAGAGCTTCGTTCTTTTCACCTCTTGGTATCAGATCAGAGTTTCAGAGTAAAGGTGACTTACCCAAGAAAATCAAAGCCCTTGAATTAATTCAGATTGAACAGCCCTCAATTTTCAGAGCTGTCACTTATAAGAAGGAGCCATTTAAGCAGATTCTGTTGCTTTACTGAAATGAATATTTCTAAAATAAAATGGTGTGGCATGCGTAATGTGCTTTATGTGATAAAATCCTCTGAGAAAAGATTAGAATTTAAAAAAAAAAGGATTGGTTCATTTGAGGCTGTTGGAGTGGATCCCACATGGGGGGGAAATGAAGGAGAAGGTGAACACAGCCCATTTGTCCTCACTGTCCATCAAGTGACCGGGGGCAGTTTGAACACAGGCCAAGCAAACAGATGTTCTGATTTAACATCACAATGGGTGAAGCAACTGGGGGGTAGTAGGGGCTGCCTTTTATGCCCCAGATCTCCAAAAACACAGGATGGGTGGAGCATTGTCACATGGACTGGATATATGCCCCCCCCTCCAGCCATGCCAGCAGAAGAATTGGAATCACTGCTGACACCCAAGCCGGGGTAATTAAACAAAGGACCACTGAAACTCCACAGAGATGTGGGTCACGGTATTTGATTTGTTTTGAGGTTGTCAATCCATATTTTCAAATGGACCTGGCCAAAGGAAAAAAAACTAGAAAATAAACCGATTTTAAAAATAAAATTAAACTCGCAGTTTGTTTTTAGAGCCACGTGAGGATCAAACCAAGGATGAGGCATAGAGGTCTGAACAACCATGAAATAGTTCAAAACACAGTTACTGTTGTTGATGTAGTCAAGTTGACCTAATGATTGAATGAGATAAACATATCCATACCAATTGAGGTGACTGCAAAGATTTTGCAGTTTAGTCAAAAACATTTCAGTGAAGTTTGTATCTGGCCAACTGAACATTATGACTTCCTCTAAAAATAAAGCACGGTACCCAGTTATCAGAAATGGCCTTATTTACACTTAGGATTGAACATGCTTTGACAACGCCTTAAGTATATTATTTGAGGGCTGTATTGTCTAGCTTCTGCGAAGTAAGATTTAAAGTGATCCAAAATTGCGTTTATTTTTTATTCTTAGAGATTTTCTGCTAAGTATTGCTTTTGTGCGTTTTCCATTTTTATTTTCATCCCACAAAACTCAATTTCGCCAAGAACTATAAATAACAGAAAAAAACACTTTTGTGGTTGTACAAAATGGTTAGGGAAAGAGAAGAGATGGAATCCTGCCAGGCGCTTTCAACTCGACAAGGGGGAGCAGATTTAACGCCTTTGACTGATTATCTTCAATACCGAGACACGCCGTTTCTTGCTGAGTTCACGCTGCCGCAGTTTCACGCCGAACGGCTCCTGCGCAGACGCGGCGCAGACGATGCGCAGTTTAAATGCCCGCAGACGCGCTCATTGTCTCCGCAGGCAGAGACGCGCTCGAGGGCTGCGCAGGTCGCCAGAGCGAACACCGCGACCGAGCAGTGACAAGCGGAATGGCGCAGCCCTCGGAGTCCTGGACATTTTTTAAGCGGAGAAAGGGAAGCACAAGTCGCCCGCAACTCGCCAAATAATAATCGCTGAAGCTGGAGGTATAAAGGAGCAATAGGAATGGCCGATCCTCTGCGGAGGACAATACTGGCAAAACTTCGGGGGAAGAAATCCAGGAAAGCGGCCGCAGTCGGGGGCTTCGGCGTTGCAACTTTTGTGGATAACCGAGAAGGTAAAGACGGAGTTTTGTGCGGTGTGGATGAGCAAACACCGGACAAAATTATCACTGAATTAAATGTTTTGCCAGACATCATGAGAGATAAAGAGGGCTGCCTTAACATAGCGTTTGAAAGCGGGGCAGTGAGATCGAATTGCGAAAACGCCGTGGTTAAAAATGTGTCGCCCCGGGACGATACTGACGTGCATTTAAACGGAGGATCGGACGATCATGCTCGGTGGGGTGCGGACTTAAATCATACGGGTCGAGTTTATAAGAGACGCCTGGGTGTCTCTGATCAGAACGAAATGCAGACTCGGGCGAGCCGCGGAAACCGGGTAAACTATTTTAATGAGCTGGAGTTAGATCTCTCCAAAGATGCATGCACTGAGTCGTCCGAAATTATGCGGGAAAACAGCCAGCCACTCTATCCGAGCGGACCTCCAGGAGAAATACTAGATTTAGACGGGGTAGGATTGTGTAGGGAGTTAACTCCGGTCCAAACGACCTATCACTATGTTGAAATGAGTGGAAACGGTGTACAAGGCAAAGAGAGCGGGGTAGATGTACATCAACAGTGTGGGGAGCATCAGGGGAACCCAGTGGCTTCAAATGCTGAGGAAGATGCCGATTTACTTTGCAATCTTCCTCAAATGCCCTACACCGGTATTTCTATAAATGGGGCACAAATATATCAGTTTCTTGCTGTCGGTACGGTAGCTGGGAACCGCCAAGTCAGTAATAATCCCTCGGGAGACTACAGAGTGAGAGATTTTCAGAATACAAGACTGTTTCCAACCGATTTGGCTGTAAGAGATAAAAATGTGAGCACCGATGCAGAAATGCAGTGGCAAAATTTGGTCGGCAGTGATGATGGGGATTACTACGACAACGACAATCTCCCGTTTTATTATCCGCTATTATGCGCATCTTCCGGGCCAAATTCAGACCAAGTCGAGATGAATCAGGCACCATCTGAAACAGACGGGTTTAAGGTGTATGAAAGCTACATTGTGAGGACTCAGTTTAAGGAAGCTTGTGTTCTGCTTATAAGTGCTATGCAAGGCATTAATTTGGCTAATGAAGTTGCCATCAATGGACTTGGGTGCCACGTTAATCTTACTAGCTGTAATTCCCAGGAGAGTCTCTGCTCAGAAGCATCTTCTAAAGTGGTAGATTGTGATGCATTCTCCTCTGGAGATGCTGTTCCCCCCGAGTCCCATTCTGTACGTTTTCACGATGGTGAAAACGGCAACTTGTGTCTCAGAAGGTCTTTAGCCAGCAAGAGCTTTGAAGTCTTGCCCACTGAGAGTCCTCCAATTTTGAGAAGGTCTGTAAGTGTTGGAGTGATCGAATACCACCAGAATCAATATTGTCGCCTTGAACGCAGAGTCCCTTTAGCCCTCGTGAGGGAGAGTGACTGGGGGATGTCTAGCGGCGTTGTCAGCCTCGCGAGTCAGGTTCCATGTGATGGCGAAGGTGGTGACAGTCTTCTCTTGGAGATTGAGGATAATTGCCCATTGAATGAAACCAGTGGACCGGTGAACAGTGCAAAAAGCCAGGGAACGGAGCGCGGCTTATTGACCACCCAAGATGTCTTGAAACCCAACGGGGTGACTGTCAACAAGATTCAGGAATGGATGCAGAAGGGACGCATGCTCTCCTCTGAAATGAAGCACCGCATCACTGGTTCTGCTCTCCACGTGCCCTGCAGTGACTCTCTCCCCCAGCATTCTTGCCCCGGTTTCTTGAACAGGGCAAAAGCGGCGCCCCGGGTGATCGGATCTCAGAAACGCAGAACTGTGGCTCGCGGCCAGGGAACCAAACAGACAGGTAGGCAAGTTGCCAAGCGTGTCCGATGGGTGCGCTCTCATCCGGGCTCCGTAGTGCTCTTCTCTTCAAGGGTCCTGCCCATCGCTCTTCTGGATGTGGACACGGATGGAGGGATGACCTTCCTGTGATCTCTTTCTCTGTACTGGTGGTTGGGGTTCACCCTCTTCTAACTAACGTAGGCTAATCTCACAAGCTGCTAATGGGTTTCCAAGTGTCAGTGCTGGTGTTCAGCTATTTTAAGGGTTACCTTACCAGGTGTTTCTCATGGGAGTGGGGGGGGTGTTTCCTACTGCTGTGACACAGGACACAAGCGTTTAATATGTGCAGTAAGGAGTTTTTTGAGACTAATCAAATGTTCAAGTTCTAGAGAGAACAGAAAAGTAGTCAATACAGTAGTAATGGTATAATCATTTCAAGTAGGCCTTGAAACTCATTTGTGTGTGTGTCTGTCTGTGTGTGTGTCTGTCTGTGTGTAAGGAGCATCTCCTGACCTGATTGGTTCCCCCAGCTTTGAACATTCGCTGCTGCTGTTGCCCTGTGTTTCTCAGTTATATGAATGATTGCTCATTGGACGCCAACTAGGGACCTAGTTATTTGTTTGCCTAATTGTTTATGTCTGTGTATCATGATTTAAAGGCATGGTGGTTTGTTTAGACGGAGAGAAGCGTTTTATATTATTGAAATGCAGATAAGGTAGTTTGAAAATGTTCAGGATAGTATGGTATCTTTTTAGTCTCTTCTGAGATACTGAAACCATGAATTTTTAATGCAGTCTAATTATCTTTAGCTGAGTGTTCAGCATCCTGATGACTGTGTGCGAGTATGATAGTCAGTCGTTAAACTTTTAATATTAATCTTGCATCTTGTTGCTCCCTTAGGGACACTGGGGTCACCTTCTCCCCTTTTGCTAATAGGTTTTTTTTCTGAGCTGGTAATTGAACGGGGGAAGAAAAACGTCTAGCATCAAAGGTGCAGAAGTGTGTGGTTTTGACAGCAGACAGCAGGCCTGCTGTGGTGGGCGGAGCCTCCGGCTCTGGTAGCAGCTGGCTTGCTAGGCTTTTTGAGGTTGCGCTGTTGTACCTGCGGGTCACCGTGGAGACCAAATGGCTTTAATTGAATCTGCCTTTGCCTAAGGGGCGGGGTGGGTCCACAGCCCTGCGGGGGTCAGTCCCGCTGAATTGGGGGTGCTGTCCTCTCTCCCGCCCTCTTCTGTTCAACTGGTGCTATCAGCAGTGTGCGCATGGGCTCCACTCTGTTATGGCGCCTGTGGAGTTTTCATTTTAAACTTGCCTGTTTTCTGTAAAGACGGAAAGCTGCCACAAATGCTGATGCTGTGAATGTCGTTTGCAGGGCTTCCTTAAAGCAGATCGGTGTGACTTATCTGCTGAGTTTCTGATGAAGGATGCGGCATCGGTCCATCATGGCGACACCATAAACAGCACAATTTTTACTTTAGATCATGTTCAGCAATTTCCTGCTGTTTTTGCGTGAGGGTTATTGTCTGGGGGGGGGCTCAGGCAGTTGGGAGTGGAAGCATCTGTGGATCAGACCATTCCGTGACACCACAGCCGCTCTTTTTGTCTGTGCTGTTGCCTCGGTGAGACTTTTACACGACCTCCTGTTTCATCCCAGCCATCTGTCACCCTGAGGGCTCCCAGATGCATTTAAATGGACATGCATGCTCCCCCCCTCTTCAGTGCAGGTCAATTTATTCTCCGACAGCTTTCCCCCCCCCCCCCCTTAAAGTTTTAACGTCAGTCGTATATTTTCTTGGTTGCTATCAAACCACTGACAGGCTGTGCACTCGACTTCCTGCTCTGTATGGTTTTGTGTGTTTGGCTCTTTGAGGGCTTGGCTGCTCTCCTCATGCTACATTTTAACGATCGTGCGCGCTCACCCGCCCTCCCCATCAATAATATGGATCCACAACACGAATAATTAGGGTAGGTTTCCCGGAACGGATTCCGCACGCATGCACCTGGCGTACTATGACCCGGCCGACTCCGTGTTTGCCGAATCCGTGAAAGAGAAACGTCAGGAAAAAGTACAACCGGTGTTTTTTGAGAACGCTGATAAGAACGGGCCGCCCTCCTCGTAGCGGAGAAACCCAGGTGACGTATGAGGCAGTTGCAAGCCCTGGAAAAAAGAGTGTGTGTAATGAGTGTGAAGGTACCCGAGATGCATTATTTTGACAATTTAAGAGCCTTAAATATCTGATGCTTATAAACTACTGTGTACATCTCTCTTCTTTTTCAGCCTATATTAAAAATGTTCGAAGTTCCATCACAGACACCCAGGAGGCGATAGTGAGCAAACACAATGAAACGAACGAGAAGCTGCGGCTGTTGACTGCCATCACGGTCTCCAAGAAACGTCACTGGTTCCAGCATAGTACGTCCAAGAACCCCGTGTCGGAGGAATGTAGCGTCTCCGTGGAGCCCGACGTCGCCCCCGTCCGCTCTGGGCCTGAAGCCAGTCAGCCGGCACCGACCTCCCTCCACGAAGCTCCCCACCTTCATCCAGCCAGTGCCAACCGTGACCCCCAGCGGGGAAACGCCGCCGATCAGGCCGGGGAAGACGGCGGCCACGTGGAAGAGGAAGGCGGCGAGATCTGGTACAACCCGATTCCAGAAGATGAGGATCCCGCGCCCGTCGGTGGCCCTGCCGATGTGGACGGCATCAGTCACTCTCAGGAGGGCTGCAGCTGCGAGAAGAGGCTCCTTTCCGGCTCGCTCCTCGTGGAACCTGCCGAGCTGCGCAGACGCATCCTCACTCGTAGATCTGCAGAGGACAGCCTTCCTCCCAAAGTCGCAGCTCCAGGTAAATTAAAGTACAGCCATTAAATCCCTCGCCGCCCTCACTCGAGTCTGGGGAGATGTTTCTCAGACATGGGAGTTCTTCTTTTATCGATAATATATTATCTGCTATGAAAATTCATGTGATGCATAATAGCATTTAATAAGGAAATTCATAAGGGTTAGCAGGGATTTATTGTGTATAATTACTTCATGAATTAGAGTCTTAGACAAGCTCAGAGGAGCCGCTTTACTCTCAACAGAAAAACTTCCAGAGTTACGGAAGTGTTCCATCAGATTTAAAAGCCGCTGTAGTACAAATACGTGGTAAACATGCAGCCTTAGGTGGGGTGTGATTTGGGGGAGGATGTTGCAGTTTGGGGGTAGATGCAGTGTTTTCCAGTCCGGTCCTTTGGGACCCCCAGACAGTCCACATTTTTGCAAGAACCTTTACTGTCTGGGAGGGAGCAAAAACATGGACCGTCTATGGAACCTCTGAGGACCGGGTTGGGATATACTGGTCGTACAGGAATGCCAGGGCCAAAAGGCAGAGGTCGTTTGCTTGGGGCATCGCGAGACTTGGTGACAGCCCAGTGTCACATGGTCCCTTTGTCATTTTTTCCCTTTTCTGTAGTATTTGCTTATGACCGTGTTTGCTTTAGGGTGTCTGCGCTCCGGCTGTTCACAATGCGGGATCTCCCGGCGTGTCTGCGCTCCGGCTGTTCACAATGCGGGATCTCCCGGCGTGTCTGCGCTCTGGCTGTTCACAGTGCGGGATCTCCCGGCGTGTCTGCGCTCCGGCTGTTCACGGTGTGGGATCTGCCGGCGTGTCTGCGCTCCGG
>JABFEB020000043.1:14977815-14988113 GCA_019775895.2 Stomatorhinus ivindoensis
GAGGGGGATATCCATCTACAGGCATATTGTTAACGGCAAATGAAATCTGGACAGTATCCATCCATCCATCTATCCATTATTAATAACCACTTATCGTCACGAGGATTGAAACCTTTCCTGGGATTGTGTGTGTGTGTGTGTGTGTGTCTGTGTGTGTGTGTGTGTGTAATACAATGATTAAGGATAAACATTAGGGTTGGGCCAATATCTTATTATTCCTGAAAAAATGCACCTCTATAAAGCATTCATTATGCATTCATAGAACATTTATAAGAAACTTTAATATACATTAATAACAAAAAATTCTATGAAACGGAATATTTGTTATTGACGGATATTACAGCTGTTAAGGGACTTTAGGATGTTACGGCATGCTGCTTATGAATGTTCTATGAATGCATTATGAAGGAATTAATGAGAAGCATTACCATGCGTTTATACAGCCTATTTTACATTTTTATTTACAAACAGTACATCGGTAATGTTGTTAAAATGCTCTTTAGGGAAGTTCTCTACAGCCTAAGATTTCCAACATTTTGTTCACTTGTTTTTATAAAATGTCAGTTTCACAGGGCAGTGACACCGGGCTGAAAGCTGTCTGACGCAGCCTCTTTTATCGTGTGTTTGCGACTAATGTTCACAACTAATAATGCAAAGACCACTCAAGATATAATTAAGCGTTATTTTCACATTTTATTTTCCCCACACAGCTGAAACACGAGCAGGAAATGTTGGCCAAATAAATAGCACATTGGCTGTAGACATTAATGTATAACCAATGTAAACAATGTGCAACACAGAGATGATAGTTTAATAATTACAGTAACCATCATAATCACAACAATAGCAGGCTGTGTTTTAGTACGATCTTGTTGCGTAAAAAAAAGTGCAATTGCCATGTGGGAAAGGAATTTACACAGTTAGGAGTTTTTAGCAAGAGCCTCAAGAATGTTTACTTTGCGAGGGTTTAGCTGGGTGAGCCGTGAACGTGCAGTGTGCCCTGTGGCACTGAAGACCTGCTTTGACGTGCTTGTGTCCCAGATGCACGCGCATTTCTTTGTCGGCGTCGACATTAAAGGAAGCCGTCTTTGATCACGTTCACAGCAGAATCTCGTCTTTTTGCTGCGGTGTGCTTATCACAAAACTGCAGGGGGGAAAGGCTCTTCTGTGTGTTTCTTTTTTTTATCCGATAACGCAGTTTGTCCTGATGGAAATAGAATTAGCTGTAACTAAAAATGAAAACTCTCTGCGCACATTTTTTGATGTATTTTTTGGGGAAAAATCATTGGCGCTGTCTCAGTACCTTAGACGCATGTAAATACATAATTGACAGACAGAGCTTATTATTGTCTGTAAGGGGAAAAAGTAATTTGCGATTATCTGCTGAACGCTAATAAGCTTCCCCATTCTATAGTGTGTTTGATTTCATGTTTTTATTTATTACGATGGAGCTGTGGATGCTGGTCACTGTTGGGGCAAGTGCTTTCTGTGGTCGAGAGAATGGAAGTCGACATGTTGAGTCGTGTTAGTTTTAGTGTGCTGTTTTAGTTTGACCTTCGCAGCCAGCGAGCATGAGTCCTGTGAAGGGGGTGTGTGGGTTACTGCTGGGGGGGTTGGAGGGGGGGGGTGTTAAAAAATGGCTTGGGGTTAGCATGCAGCTGGGGTCAGGGAGCTGTATTTTACACTGCTAATTTGTCACCCCCAGGAATTCAAAAGTGCTAATTTGAGTGAGCAGTCTGCCAAAGTTACAAAATGCAGTCACTGGTTCCATAATTATAACACTTGTAGAAAATGAACCGAAAGTAGATTTTGACCTGATCTCTGACTTGCCTGAGTGGCTGCTTTTGTCTGCCTTTCTCTGGCTAATGGCTAAAATCCCTTTTCGGCCTAATTAGCGAGGTAGAGAATGGCTGTCTGCGGGGGCGATCCCTCCCCCACTGGCAGCGCTCTTCAGATGCGCCGGGGCTTGCCTTCGCCTGGATGAGCTCCCGTCTCCGCTTGTTCGCAGACCATAGTGCCCTGGAACCCCGCTGGTCAGGAGGTCACCAGTGCTTGGAAGTCTGGGCCTGGTCTTGTATAATCATCTAAAAGTATTTACCAGAGATGATGATGTTTGCTAATCAAACATTAAGTGAAGAAAACAAAATGTAATTTCATTGCGGGAAGAAAATAAAGAAAAAAAATATCCAACATAGCTGCTGAAGCCTCGCGTGGCCCACATTTCAGCAGAGACGGAGAGTCACATGGCCGCTGTCTGGCGTCCTTTGACGGACACGCCGAGTCACCATCCACGTGTCCCAGTGGCCTCGATTTAAAATGAGCGTCTACAATGAGGGGGCGGGGCTTCCCGGGGTCATTTGTTAGTCGCACGCCGCGCAGTCTGGCCGTGGTAATGCAGGACGCGTGGGAACACATTGACTGGGATGCCTAAGGAAGCCGATGAATCGCCGCCGGGATTCCCCAGATCGATCGCAGCCGCCATGTGACCTGCGGCGTCTCCTCTCCGTCTCAGGCGTCCTCAAAGACTACCTGCGGGAGCTACCGACGCCCCTCATCTCAGACCGCCTCTACGAGGCCGTCCTTGACGCCATGCCCAGGCGGCCGCTGAGGATGGGCGCCGTGGGCTGCGAAAATGACCCGGCGGACTCCCAGCATGCTGCAGGGCTGCTCGCCCACCTGCCCCCGGTGGAGAAGGTGAGGGGATTCGGCACGCGCTCCGTCTGGCGTGTTGTTATGGCGACCGTTGCCAGGACTAGTGCTGTGGCTGGTTCCCAGCGTGTAACACACTCGCCTGGTTCACTGCAGACGACTCGATCGGGGCCCCGGGGGAGCTGAGGACGCCGGTCTTTAGAGGGGACTTTCCCTTTGTCCCTTAGAAAGCGAGAGACAGTATGCAGTATGATACGAGTCTGCCTGGATTTTGCTGGCAGCTTGAAGAGGGGGAAAAAAAAAACAAGACACTCGGTCTGTCTCGTATCGATCGAGCGTAAGGATCGGCCATCGATTAGTTAGGCCTGTTTCTGTGCTGTGGCAGGCCACCCTCCAGATGCTGTTGGACCACCTGAAGCTGGTGGCCTCGCACCAGGACGCGAACAGGATGACCTGCCAGAACCTGGCCGTCTGCTTCGGACCGGTGCTGCTGGGCCAGAGGCAGGAGGCCGCCCGCCGCACCAACCGCACGTTTGCCGACTGCGAGGAGCTGGCCAGCGCCTTGCACTTCAAGAAGCACATCGAGGTCCTGCACTACCTGCTGCAGCTCTGGCCAGGTGAGGATGCTGGAGTTTCCACCCCCCAAGTCGGGGGCCACTGTGGGCTGGCACTTTTAATTTCTTACTTCTAATTACGTGTAATTAATTCACATTTTAAAGAATGCATGAAATACTAACTTTACTGTCTGTTTTTAATATGTCTTCTTCAACTCGATGTGATGTACAGAGAAGAATGTGGTTTTGTTGTTACTTTAGACAGATTGAGTCACTGTAAGGGCCTCTGAATGGAGGTGGGGGGGCAGTGTTTAGCTTGAAGCCCAGTTCTCAGAGATTAAAGATTTATTTTGATCTCTTTGCCCCCTCACTGCAGATTCTCCCTAATGCACTTGGTGTGTATTATTATTTTTTTTTCTTTGTGCTGAAGCTTAAGACCCAGGATGGTCTCTAAGGATGACCGCGTCGTTTAGTCTCGCGCGGGTGGGGGCTGTTACCGCCGGCCCACAGGGGGCGCCATTCTTCGCAAAGCCATCTCGGTTTAAGCCGTCGTGGCCGGCCTCAGTAACTAGGCAGCCTAGGAACGGGTCACCAACTTGTGCAGCTCCCTGTAAGATGACATTCAGTGACTTGGGAGGGACTTCATTTAAACCATTATTGTGTGTATTCCAGTGAAGGGGAATTGGGAGGTTCAGGGTGCGAAGGTCGATACTCTGAGGGCATACTTCTGTAGTTAAGCACCCACTGAAATCTGCCTGTAGACCCATGTTTATTTTCGCCTTTAACGCGTATATTTGGCCGTACATAGGCTATAATCCTGGGCATTCTCCTCCCGCTTCTTCCTTGTCGACACCCTGTTGGCGTATCGGTCATGTGGAGCGCCCCCTGGAGGAGCGTTCGCACGACTCGACCTCGAAGCTGCAGTTAACTCACTGCGCTATCCGGTTATTAGGCAGAGAACTTTGGCTGAAAGAGACTGTTTGTTGTTCTTTTAAAAATCTCTCCTTTTTTAAATAAAACACTTCTCAGCTGCTCCTAATATTTATCGTGTTAAATATTCAGTGGTATTGGCCGTTGGCTTCGGCAGGAATGTGTCCCGTGATGTTTGCACTGTCCTCAGAGCGGGGAAGTGATGGTTTGACCTTGTCTTCTGCTGTAGCAGACGCGAGCATGACCCCGAGTCCGCAGGACGACGAGGAGGTGTCACCGACCTCACAGTGCATCCGCAGGAGGAAGGACCGTCCTCAGGCCCTGAACCTCAGTGAGGCGGAGATGGCCGGAGTGCTGCGTCCCAAACCGGGCCGCCTGGACAGCCCCAGCAACCGCTACGCCGGAGACTGGAGTCTCTGCCGGGACAGCTACCTCCAGCCGTCCAAGGAGGGTGACGGGGAGGACGCAGACTACGACAACGTGCCCTGGGAGGAGGAGGGGACCTCAGAGGAGGGCAAGGCTGCAGAGGAGGACGAGGTGGACGACATGGAAGTGGAGGAGAAGACCTCCCTGCCCGATGAACCGGACAGTAACATTTTGTCGACCCCGAATGATCTTACCAAAGATAACGAGTATCAAGGCTACATGAAGATTCGCGAGATGAACTCAGTCTTGAACAACACACTGAACCTCAACGAGCTTCAGCAGAGCATCGACAACTTGATCGGCAGCTTGGAAAGGGAGCTGAACAAGAACAAGCTGGCCGTGGGTTACTGACTCGGACCCCCTCCTTAATGAACCCCCCTCCCCGTTGACGTGTCGGAGGGACCAGAGCCGGGCTGTAGCTCTTTCCTTTTCCCCCGGTTAATGATCCCTTTTGTTTTGGTGCTTTCTTATTATGAGAATCCCAAGCTGTAAACGCGCCTTCATTTTTGTAGGGCGGTTATCATTTAACCGATGACATGATAGAAAACCTGGCACTTACTAAGGTACGTTCTCAAGAAGTTGAAGGAGACGTGGATTATGGCCAAAGTTGCTGTCTCTACGCTGGCCGAGCTCGATGCTTGAATCACTACTGGGGCCAGCTGGGTTCGGACCTCACCTGGGTCTGGAGCACCAGTTTACCTACGTGTTATGCATGATAGAGTGACTTACACTAGACAGACTCTCTGTAGCCGTTAGCATGAATTATGGTACGTGTCATACGGGGAGAAAAAACATTTAGTCTGAAATGCCGAACTTGAAATCTTCAGCTGCGTCGTTGGTACCACTTGAGCATGCGTAAATAGAGAATCGGTCACTTACTCTGAAACTACTACAGGTTTTTTAGAAACCAGATCAGACCCACCCTGCTGTGACCTTGCTTGCTGTAGAATAGTAACTGTCCAGTGTTCAATATTTAACATGTAGGTATTTGAAGAATGTTAATCTGATTTCAGATTATATATATTATATATTATATAGTTTATAAGCAATTAACGGACCTTAATGTACTATTTCAACCTCAGAGATATACACATATCATTTATTTTTATTTTGTATATATATTTGGTACATTGCAGACTTCTGCAGTATTTCTGTTTTAAGGACTGAATTATGCTTGAGTGTAAGTATATCCCAAGGACAAGAGTATGGATACATTTATCATTTTCCTGTTGTATTTGTTAGAGAAGAGAAATTAACCTTAGCTACATGCTGCCGTTGCAGCTTCGTTCCTGACCTGAGTAGGTCCAGGGGTGTCAAAGGGAAGCCTCTGTTCGCAGCCGGACAGTGTTTTCACTACAGAAGGCAGCCAATCAGCAGACAGATGTACCCTTATCGTAGGGGCACAACCGCACGCTTGGGTTGGAGGGGATGTCAAGCGGAAGAGTCGAGATCCCCTGCCCTCTGCTTCCAGTCAGGAACAGAGGATTTACAGCCATTTGATGCTGTTGAAATTGTGCCGAGTGAAAAGGGGGTGTCATTGTGGCAGTGGCAGAAATCTGTGCTCATTAATTGTGTGTCCTGCAGTGTTTGATAGTCTCATTTTGTGACAGTGTTTTCCTCCAGGAAATGTGCATTAAGTGGATGGTAACTTATTAATTTATTTTTGTAAGATGTATATTATAGCATGTTGTCTTCTGCATGTAGGCCTTGTGAGTATGAATGTTGAGATGTTGCATCTGAGAAATGTATCGTCAAATTAAAGTTTATAATTGTCAAATCAGCAGAGGGTTACATCAGTGTGGGTGACTGAGTTAACATTTACTATGACTCATCTTCACATGTTTGCTGACTTTTAATCTTAAATACAGATGATCATTAAATTATAATAGAATTTTATGCCACTTGAACCTTGAGAGATTCTCTGGCATGAAAAAATATCTATTCCTAAACTGTTGACTGTTGAACCACCTTCAGAGCACATGTGAAATCCAGGAAGTGCCACATCATGAAAAACAAAAATTAAATATAAAAGGACTCGACTCGTCCAAAAAAAAAAAATGTCTCCATAGGTAAGTCTCTTGCTGAGCTCTGGCCTGTATCACTCAGCTGGATTTCTTGCTTAACCAGATAACTTGTTGGATTTAAGTTCCCCCGGTTCAAATGGACGTTTAAATTTCCATTTAGCGGCGGTTACCTTAATCTGGTAGGTTATCTGGCTACAAGCCTCCGATCACAGTATAAAGATGCTGGAAATCCTTGATCTGCAGAAGAATGAGGAGAAAGCTTCTGAAATCCCTTCCAGCCTTTCCCAGCCCAGCATGATCCAGCACCACTACCGGAGAGCCCTTGGTTGGTTGGTTTGAATAATTTTTTCCCCCCCTGAAATCACAAAGTCCAGCAAGCGGTAGGTGGTTCAGCCCGATGTTGTTCCTCCACAGTCCTATCTACACTGACATAATAGCCTAACATAGCCATAATGCAAAGGGCTTGCTGAAAAACCAAAAGAGGAACAAAGGAGAGGTTACAACGGCTCTCATGGTAGCTGTATGAGGAGCTGGAGTCAAGCCCAACCCACCTTCGGGGGTGGTTGCCTTGTACAAATACACTGATGTAGGAGTGTAAGTGGCTGGGGTATGAATCCCTGGGGTGAGACACCATGCCCATGATTAGAGGGTCGCTGGTTCAGATCCCTGATTGGTTGTTTGATTTGAGTGTTGGGCCCTTAACCCCTGTTATTCTAGCAATTGGCTGAGCTTGCTCTCAACAGAATATTGCTTTGGATGAAAGTCTCTGCTGATGGAATAAATACGCATGGGGCCAGGGCCGGGGGCCGGGGGGGGGAGGCAACAGGAATCAGGTCTGCAACCCTGTAGGTGTGAAGTTGCAAGTCGCCCGTGCTGCCTTTTCCAGAGCAGTAGTAAGAAAACACGCACCAGTTTTTTTGAAGAACTGGCATGTTGCTTTAATTCATAACTTAGCGTCACATTCATTGCTTAGCAGAAATGCAAACGCCTGAATAATTCCCTTTACCCTCAGAAGGTCTTCCACTGGAATCCTGCTTCGTTGTCTTACTCTAGCCTGGAGTCTCGGTTCCTCTCACGCTATTTAAATTTGTGAGCTTTTAAACATCTGATACAGTAATGTCCCAAAGCGTTTCTCACTCTGGCTACACACTCTGATTGCTCTGTATCAACAGATATAAAACCTCATATATGGCTCCATGAAATGCTCATGGGGGATCGTGTGCACTGGGGAGGATTTTCAAGGTTGTAAATCGTGTCAGTTCACACCAAGGCACACCTACAGCCGGCCTCATCCTGGACTTCAACTCCTTTATTGTCCCCAGTTCAGGTTTCGAACAAGAGATGAACGTGAAACTCGGGCACCGTGTCTGACAGCCGCAGAGTGCCACCAGAGGCGGTAGATGAATTATATTACCATGGAGTCGTAAAATGTTTTTTTTTTTCTTTATAAAAGCGGTCGAGGACGGGACGTGACTCAGAGCTAAATGTGTCCCTCTGTACTTACCCAGGAAGGTCCAGCCTGCTAAATTATGACTCCATATTTGAAGTAACATTGAAGCTGTTTTCTGCTCCGTGCCGCAATGAATTCTGTAGGGCGCAGTAGCGGCCTACAGAAAGACGGTTTGCAGCAGCGAGATCGAATTCCTCGACTACAGCGGCTCTCCCGTCTGGTCCGACACGCTTTGTTTTACCGCCGCCTGCATAGCGGAGCCTGGCAGGGAGCCAGGCGGACCCCGGCTTAGTGTTTGCGAGGCATTTCCTTTCAGGCAGATTTATGGCGGCCCAGGGGGGGGCGGAGTCCTGCTGACTCCTTGCAGAAGCACGGTACAATGGCTGCCCCCCCCCCCCCCCCATTCATTCAGGAGGCCAATTTACGCCCTATTCTGCCCAACACCTGCTTGCATTGTTTTGCAAGCCCCCTTTTGGGGGGGTGGGGGGGACAGGATGGTCTCCTCCACAGAGGCCAATAAAACACATTCTCGGATCATAACGTGATCTCCCCTGAAATAGTTGCGTCTTCGAAACAATAAGTTAGACGACCTGAAGCAAAAGGTAGTCAGTGCTTCTGGGAATGGATGTCTATCCCTAAATTATGCATCTGATTGTGTGGTGACCAGCGAAGCCTGAAATTACTAATATGATAAAAATGTTTATTGAAATAAATGCCTTCCCTTTGACGGGACCCTCGAAACTGCTGTGCCTTGAAAATGAACGTCATTCTTGTGGTGGTTAGATGATGATGGTTATATTTTGTGCCGTTCTCACGTGTTCCATTTTCCACGTGGGGATCTGTGTCACTCCGAGCCCGTGGCTCCCCCAGGGGGTGCGTGAGTCACCAACCGGCGGGAGACGTGGGCCTTTGATTCCCCTCATTCTGCTGTATAGTGTTTCCACAGAGCGTGCACTCCCGGACACATGACCCACAAGTGTAACTCGGCAACCGGTGGCCATAACAGAGGTGGGGGGAGGGCATTTATAATCTCCAAACCTGCAGCGTCACTGAAGCTCCGCAAAAAGTGATGCTGCAACTAGACAAAGGAGCCAATGAGAAGCAGAGCTGCAATAAAAAGGGGGGAAACTTATAGGATGCTCCCAAGGGCCCTAATTGGATTGGTCTGGGTTGGGGGCCAAATATCACATGATTTCATGGGGGCCCTGATTTGAAATGAGATGTCCGGATGACCAGAATTTTATTTAAAATCAACGAAAGACAACTTAGTAAATTTCTATTTACTAAATGAAAATGTAGGCTGTTTATTGCTGGTTTTGAGTGTATTAATAATATTGAGGGTAGGTCCAATCATTAAGCATTTAGAATGTTCTAGTATCCATCCATCCAGTGCGTGGAGGGCCCCCTGTTGGCCCCTGTGTTTTCCCACAGCAGAGAGTGATAACCACCCCCCCCCCATGCTCCAAGCCATGTGATCTTGGGCCTCACAGCACACTCCCCTATCCATCCTGGGGGGGGAACAAAGGCGGGCCGGGACCTCGGTGGCCAGACTAATCACACCCTGCCCTCCGCTGCACTTCAAAGGCTGCATTGGCGACCAGCACGGGCCCGCAGCAGTGGTCGTCTGACAGGGGATACCCCTCTGATATGTCTCCCAGATACAGCTGAAATGAATGAGAGGCTCTGCTCGGATTTCTGGGAAATATTTCCAGCTTTGACACCCCAACAGTCATCTGCGCATGACTGTTACATTAGGTGACCAAGCACTCGGAATGCAACACAGGCAAAATAATCGCAATTAATATGTTCTGCATATTTATGCTAAGCACCCAGGACGCTTACAGCATACAGAGACGTCATAACTCAAAGTTCTACAAAAATAATTATAAATGAACCTATACACTCAACAAAACAAAGCCATCCTTTACCTTCCACACCGTTACCTAAAGTGACAGTGAACGGAAACCGCTGAAATACGGCGGTTAATGTAATAATCAAATCGACAAACCAAATCACACGTTAGGTTACATATCATCATCATATCACTGAAATCTGTTTTATGTGTTGTTTTCTTCGCCGAGCTCAGATTTTGCCTGATGTCATCGTTAACATAATCAAAGTATATTAATATTTCAGCAGCAGGCTGTAGTTTGGTAGGTTTTCTATTACCGTCTGGTTAAAATTTAATCCCCCGCCATGACTTCAAAGAGCTTGAAGATGCAATCTGAAAGAAGGATGGGTGGGGGGGGGGGGGGGGGGGGGGGG
>JABFEB020000043.1:14989646-15002450 GCA_019775895.2 Stomatorhinus ivindoensis
ACGTTAAATAATTAAATAAATATGGCGTCCCTACTTCGCGGAAATTCAGTTATCGTGGTCGGCCTTGGAACCTATCTTCCGCGATAAGTGAGGGATTACTGTACTGGGATGTACAGGTCAGCCCTGACAAAGAGGTGACTTTTTCTGGCATCTGACGTCAGATTTTGTGACCCCCCCAGTGTGAGTTGTGAAAAACCAGCTATACAGCATTCAGAACGTTTCGTCCTTTCGCCTTTCTTCATATTCTGTCGAGCATTCCTGATTGTGAAAGTAAATGTAGAGCAACACAATACACGGTATCACACATCACAAAATAAAACGCTAAATAAACAGCTGTGGAATATCAGAATAATAAGAAAACTGAAAAGAATAACTATCATGTCGTTTTAAAACATTCATTTATTTGAAATCTGCATTTACATATATGAATATATCCTTCTTCGATAGTTCTATGTAGCTTCCATGCCCCCATTTGAAATAAATAAATAAAAATAAATTAAAAGCGAGGAATTGTGTAAAATAGTTGCAACCAGGGATGGATTATGGACCGGGCCAGCGGGGCCGCTGCCCAGGGGCCCTTGGGGTGCAGGGGGCCCGTGGGGCCCCTAGCTCAAAACAATTTGCAACGCTTATCAACAATGTATTTTCATTTGTCTATTTTAGAGGGCCTACATTCTTTGATCCTCTGCCTACAAGGGCCCCTGACCCTATAGGGCCTCTGATGGAAACATGGAGGGAGGGCATTTGGCTGCCAAGGGCCCTTGAATTGTGGTGGTGGTGGTGGTGGTGGTGGTGGGGGGGCTCGCGAACGTTTTGTCCAGGGGCCCCCACAACCCATTATCCATCCCTGGTTGCAATCTTGGCTATATATGCTTTGCACTTCGTTAGGCACCTATATAATTCGCGAATGTTGGTTTTGAAAGAAGACGGATAAGAGTTATTTCAAATAACAGTTCCTGAGATAACACTAAGAAATACAAATAAAAGTACACAACAGAAACGCTGTTGTCTTGAAAAAATTAATTGAATCGCGGTACGTTAAATTAAAAAGGTACAATGATTACGGTACGGAAAATGCTCGCGCACGACTGCGGGAACATTCCGTTCATTCCCAGTAACGTGTAAAACAGCGCCCCTGGAGTCACAAAATATGGTGTAACACCTGTTACTACGGGCGCACAGCAGGGAATACGGGGCGCCAAACCATCTGTGGCACACACACACATTTACACCTACGGGCAGTTCTGCCAAACCAGTTCACCTTTGCATGTTTTTGGACTGCGGGACAGGGGGATCGGCGTCTTGGCATCGTTCCACCCCATGTTCATTATTATTATTATTATTATTATTATTATTATTATTATTATTATTATTATTTGCCGTCATCGCTATAGGTAGGCTATTAGCGACCGTATAGACTTCTTCTTCTGAAATATTCTTTTTTTTTGGGGGGGGGGGGGGGTACACCGTACTGCAGTCTTCGTTATTATTTTCTACGTATCGATCCTGTAAGTGATGCTGTATCTGATCAGGCACATGCAGCTTTTTACACTTCGTATCTCGGGCTTCACACCTGTGTGGCACCTGCATCGATTCTTGTCAGACAGGAAACCGCGCGGCGTTTGCTGCGCCTGCATGTCTCGGTCAGTCGTGCCCTTCACAAGTACTTCTTCACCCCAAGGAGCGCTGCGACGCGGTACGTTTCCCCTGTATCTGTGCATAGGGGGCTTGGGAAATGTATAATAGTCATCCTGATTTTGCTTTGCTTATGTAATCTGGGGAAATAGGTGGTGGCTGTTCACTGACATGATATAGCTTTAATTGTGTTTCTGTTTCAGTTAGTCTTCTCTGTGTTAAGCAACTTAAAAATCAAAACTACAATGGGATGCAATAACCAGACCTGCTGGGGACGGCACGGCCAGTATGCCTACGTAGGCCTGGATGATAATGATGTGTTTTGAAATCCTGCATTTGTTATTTGTGCTTAGTGGCATTTTATCAGATACTGGCTGTCGCCACCACCTAGGAATAAGGAATTCCTTATCGAGGAGCCGTCAGGCGGAGGGGAATGTGGCGGCGATGAAAACAGCCGGATTGCACTTACACGGGGTGGGTTTGACCTCCCCCCAGCAGCAGCCTCGGTAGAGATTGAGAGAGCAGCCGTGGTACCCTTTCTTAGGAGTATAGCTCTCTCAGAGTGACTAAATATTAATCGCAGGTGTGTTAAAATTTCCCCAAATGCTTATTATGACGATTTATTTGTTTTAACTTATAGTACTATATAACGTCGTTGGTATTTCTCTTATGTGGCAAGTAAACGGTACACGCTGAATTCCTGAAGTGAATTTGCCGTAAATAAAGGACAGTATTCACTGGTTCAGCGCTACTCCGAGAGTATCATTCACTTTAAATATAAAGTTATCTAGGCATCCAGTTAACATTTCGGAAGTAGTTGACTATTTTTAGATTTTATACTTCATTGATCCCAAACAGGATATTTTGCAGTTTTTAAATTTTAGTATTTGAAGAAGGAAAATATCTTAACGAAACGGTATATTAATTGTTACCCTGTGTATTTATATATTAATGCGTTGGTTATGTCGTTCTATCCATCCATCCATTTTTTATGACTGCGTACCTAATAGATGTTTTGATACGTCTATTAATAAAAAAAACTGACAATAAACAAGACATTCGATATTTGGCGCCAACTAATGGAATAATGAATGAACAACGTGAATTTAACATCTTTTCGGGAAGTTTGTTCTCTTGGTTTGTACACAGATTTATTGGTACTTGTGAAGTTCAATACAACTGACTGCTATTTTAATACGATTTCTTAATTGTTATTATTGTATTCAATATAGGAATGCTGTTCTTATAAGAACGAGAGTCAAGTCGGACACGGTCGCATATCGGCATCATGTGCTGTGAATAATTGTCGAAACGAACCAGAGGAACTTTGACTTTTGTCGTTTTTTGTTCGTTAAGAGTTGTAAAGGGTTAAAACAAATTGCGGTTCTGCCAGTTTCAGATTTTGTGCGGTGCAGGTCCGTTCGAAGCCCATGTTTGCGCCCTTGGCAAGCGTCACGGCCGGCACCCCCCGCCGGCAGTTTGCTAGGGTGTTGCCTGCTCAGAAGATGAAGCCATTGTCGGCATAATTTCCAACCTAGTTCCAGTTCACACTTCTTTGTCCTACCCTCACTCCGGCGCTGCTTTATCTGTGATCTAGCAATCATTTTCATTGGCTAACGTCGGCCGCCCGACTTCTGAGTACTTGACAGACGGTGGCAACGTCTCTGGGGCAATTTTCCATGTTTTTAAATCACTCTTTGATGTTTGTTTCTGGAGCAACAGTAGACCTTAAAATAACTGTATGATTTATAATTTTATTCATAAATTTATTTTTGCTGTTTCTGTGTTTTATTCGTACTAGACAGGTAGTCATGACAAACCTTAATTGATTAATATCAGATAACTTTTATAGGCTTATAATGGGGACTTTCAGTGATTGATATATGATATTTGACCTGTAGTGTATCCCAGGCTGCCATTCTCAAACATTAGATCTAACTGTGTTCCCTGCATTTGTTGTACATCTTATTTCTGCTTTAACCTGTTGTTGTTTTGCTTATGTTTTTACTTAGATGTGATATGGATGCCCTACCTTTTACTCATTAACTCCAAAGTGGGTAGCACATGTCTTTATAGTTTACAAAAGAATTGTCGGCATGTTTTGAAACAGAGCCTGTCTACAAATTATCATGAAGTTCCCTACCAGCCGTTTGGCTATAGGAGTGTTTGGCTACAGGAGTGTCACAGTCGCCTGACAACCAATGGGATCACAACAAGGGGTGTGGTTTACTGGAACTGGGTTGGGAATTGTGTACATGCTGTCAAAGGTACCCTGTGGATCCACATTCCATTACAGTAGAAAAGTTGTTTGGCATAATTCCTAAACCACAGACCATGTGAACCTGCCAAATAATTAATGTATTTGGGTAAAAATCTGTCAGTAATCCATTTTTACAATATTACAGGCCTATTGTTAACTTATAGTGCTATATTGCTAGTTTACTTGGTGCCATAAGAAAAGTAAGTGTCATGAGAAGGAACAACTCTTTTAGAGTGTAAGGAAATAGATGAAGAAGATTAAAGTCTTGAAAAGAAGAATGAAAAGAATGGCAACATTTTTATCTTTGTGTTTGCAATGTTTTAGCCTCTGTTTGTCTTTCGTTGGCAGTGGACGGACTCGAATGCCGTGTGGGTAACAGCCATAGTTTCACAGGTTGATTCGGAGGGATCACAGCTGCGGCTTCTCCCACAGGCCTTTCCTGCTTCTCAGAGATGGAGAGGCAGAGGGCCTTCCTGGACAGTCGGAGCAACCGCTCCAGTGACAGCGGCTCTGTCGCCTCCCTGAATTCCGACACCGTTGAAGATTTCAGGAAGAAAGTCAAACACTTCTTCAGGAGTCCCTGTGAGAAAGCCAACACACAATGGCGGATATCTTGGAAACTGCTTCTACAGATCCTTAAAATCGGACTTGTCACCACCCAGGTATAAATTAAACGAGTTATTTAGATGTGGATGATTACAAGTTCATTTGCTCTTTGTAATGCTGAATGCCGCGTGTCAGTCTTACATTAAGTGCATTTACCTGCCAATGTCTTCCTGCCTTATAGTTGATCTCCTTTGGGCTCAGTAACCAGATGATGGTCACATTTGAAGATGAGATTCTGGTCACACTCAGGCATCTACTTCTGAAAGGATATAATGACAGAAATATTGAGAATTATGCCGTATACACAAAGTCTGAAGTGTATGACCACATCTATTTTATTGTTGATCAGGTAAAATGACCATTTTATTGGAATATATACACTGATTAACTTGGATTTACTGTGTGTTCTGGTTAATGTGTCCCTATGTTGGTGACTTAGCTGTCTGGACACTGGTTTTTGGAATGATTCACGGAGAGTCACCAGCTGCTGTTGTCTGGGGGGGGGGTCACGAGTTTCGATGTGATTTATTCACTTGATTTCTGACTGCTCATCTGGATGAGTTGGTGTCGACGCCGCTTTACCAAAATTACTGCCAGCATTTTGCAAAACTACCAAACCAGAAACCGTTAACCTGCACAGGATACTTTAATGCAATAAAAAATGCCCACTTGCTATTAAAAGACGCTTTGGTGTCTGACACTGGTGTAATGTGCATAAATAAATACCAACTTTCCAAAGCATACAGCATTTTATATATGGTTACCTCACCAGCACAAATTACGAAAATAATTTCTTCATACTTTAGTTCGGTTTTAGCCATTTATTTGTGTGTTGTGCAACTTTATTCAATATTTGTACGTAGCAATATTTCAATAGGCCTGTTTGAAACATTTTATTTATTATTATTAGTATGTAAATTTGGGGAATCTTTCTGCGGGCAACCATGCTTACGAGAAGGACGGTGGGAAGTATTCGCCCCTTTCCATATGCCAGGACTTCTACAGAAAGAGCCTTATCTTCCCAGAAAATGAGACCTTCCACATTGATCCCCACGTTGAATCAGGTACCGGGGTCCAAGTGTCCCGTCCATCACTGTAAAGTAGAAAGCATTCATTTCTTAGCGGAAAAATGTCATGGAATATGTGATTGGGTGGAAAACATTTCTCGCCGGTTTGCGTGACCACAGAAACAAGAACTATTTACTCAGACGTGTGTTTCAGATCCATATATAATTATTAATATCATATTTTCCTTCCCGATTAACATTTAGGTATTTATATATATATATCGCAGTATAAATGGTGTCTTTTTGTTATTTCTGGCAGAGTGCTTGGACATATATCCATCGCAGCTCCTTGCAGACCCTACAATTACGAAGCAACAGTTGAATATCACTCTGGATTTTAAAAGGTGCTTTAAAAATAAGTTTTTGAACTGTCTGAAAATTCTCTCCACGACTGGTTTGTGCAGTAAATTGTCGTCACGTGTGATTTTGATTATTAACGATGGGAACAAATTTAAAGCGTTGTTCTAAGGATTTCATTACACAATTTTTTCCTTCTTGTCCTCAAGGCTGATTAGAATAAAAATCCATTTCGCACTGAAAGCCATAAACGTGCAAACGGTTTTTCATCAGGAGTTGCCCGATTGCTACGTCTTCGCTGTGGCGGTGAGCAGCCCATTTCAGGCCCAAACGGAAAATATCCTTCAGCCCCAAAAGAACCAGAAAAAACTATAAAAATACAACTATTTCTGCTATGTTGGCGTTATGGACTAGTGCAAATAGCTTTCGCCAAAAATATATTTCTAAATCCATATTTGTTTTAGGCCAGAAAGATAGCCAACAACACGAATGCAGGCTTGGAATAACCATTTGAGATACAAATAGGTTTGAGCCACTGTGAATTAAGTAGCCTAGTGGAATGACCCGTTTTGATCTGGTTTTTAAAACCAGTACCAGACCACCACAAGAAATACATGTTATTTTCTCACACTACAGACCACGTTTCACAACATTGCTCAAAGTGGACGCATCAAAATGACTCTGAACAGCAATACTGACATTAAGGAGTGT
Organism: Stomatorhinus ivindoensis; assembly: GCA_019775895.2. NCBI lineage: Eukaryota > Metazoa > Chordata > Actinopteri > Osteoglossiformes > Mormyridae > Stomatorhinus > Stomatorhinus ivindoensis. Next base: position 14,996,223 of record JABFEB020000043.1, read on the forward strand.
AAAGACGGAAATGTTACATTCACGTGTAAGTGTTTCGTCTGTTTATCATCGGTACTATTTTGTGTTTTTAGATGGTAGGACAGCGCTACAGTACGGCATTAAAGTGTTATGAATCGCTCTGGAAAAGGGCTGCGTTTACTCTATTTAGACAACAGGTGGCGCAAAACGGCCAATAAATTGAGAGGCCTAAAATATGTCATGTTGCGTTGTTTAATTTTTCACAATGCTTCAATTAATAGCAATATGTATATGTCATGACATAATATAAGTAATTTTCAGTTCCCAGGAACATCCATTACCTTACGTTAGATTCTTTCATCATCTTCACCTGTTTGACGTCGCTGCTTCTGTCTGTCTGCTCGCTAATCAACGGGATTCTGCTGCAGTTTGTAAGTAAAACCTTTAGTGATATGATTGTACAGTGAGAATTGTCTGAAATGTCTGATCTACATGTTTGTGTGTTAATCTCATTCAGGAATACACTGCCTTTTTCCGAGCTCTGCACAAAAATGTACCACCATGGTCAGATCGCATGGAGTTCGTGAATGGCTGGTATGTTCTGATTGTACTCAGCGACTCCTTGGCAATATCAGGCTCTCTCCTCAAAATCGGAATCCACCTGAAGGTATTTCTACACGACTGTGATTAATGAAGTATATCTTATATAGATCTGTTATATCTTACATTGGGGCGGCATGGTGGTGCGGTGGTCAGCTCTCAAGCCTTTGGGATCTGGGCTCAAATATCCACCAAGATTCCATGTGTGTGGAGTTTGCATGTTCTCTTGCATGTGTGTCGTCATGGGATTTCCTCTGTGTATTCTGATCCCCCCCACAGAATGAATGGTGTGTGAGTGACTGGTGTGTGAGTGAATGGTGTCTGAGTAACTGGTGTGTGTGTGTGTGAGTGTGTGTGTGTGTGTGTGTGAGTGTGCCCTGTAATGGGTTGGTGCCCTGTGACCCTGAATAGGACAGGTGGTATCAGAAGATGCATGGAGATCCCAGGTTTATGTATCTCTGAAGTGTGAATCACTCTGCCCAATCATATTCATTGCATCTGTGCTTTGTTAGCCCTGTCTAGCCCCTTGAAATGCATTGCCGATATTCAGATTCATGCATGTTAATCCATTTACAAAAATCTTCTTCATTACTATTTTTCTTGCCATTAATCTTCGAGCAGAGGTTCATGTAGAGATAGCACAGAACCCTTCTATACCAGCTTACTGTAGCCCATTTTGAAAATGAAGCAGTTTACCAAGTTTACTGATTGTCAGTGTTATAGAATTAAAATTAACATTTGCTTACTGGTTTCTCTTTTTCAGAATTTTACCAGTTATGATGTCTGTAGTATTCTGCTGGGTACAGCCACGCTACTGGTCTGGACAGAAGTCATCTGGTACCTCGATTTGTTTCAGAAATATAACGTAAGGCTGCTATGTTCATTTTTTAGCACAACGAAATGCACAGATTGCAGTTCCACTTTGATGGTGAATGCAGAATGTCAGTGTGGCAATTGAGCAACTGGGCTTGTGACTTGGAGGTCAAGGGGTCAATGTCCTGGAAGATGTCCAGCTCTGTAAATTTACATTTATTGAGCCGATACGTTTGCCCAAAGCAACGCAGAAGTGATCCTGGGAATTTTGCTGAAGGCAAATGTAAATGTGTTCAGTGGTAAAAATAAATAAGGATATTTAAAATGTGAGGTATACCCAAACGTATACACACCCAAAAGAAGTTGGCTGATATGAATCCGGTGCTCCATGCACAGCCTGTGAGTTTCTAACCCTAAGACTCTGCTTCTTAATTCTGCAGGTCCTAACCCTCGCATTAAAGGCAGCCTTTCCAAATGTCCTCCGGTTCTGCGGATGTGTCATCATGATCTATCTTGGTTACTGCTTCTGTGGCTGGATTGTATTAGGACCATACCACTCAAAAGTAACCCTTCTACCCCGTTCTCTACAATCCTGCACAGACCTGCTAACTCCTGTTGTGTAATTGAGAAATAATATTGGTCTGCCTGGTCTTTTCTATTTGGGTCCAAAGTTCCAGACTTTGAACACCGTGTCCGAGTGCCTGTTCTCCGTAATTAGCGGAGATGTCTTCCACACCTTCAAGAACATACGGAGATCGAGCTACCTGGTGTGGCTCTTCAGCAGACTCTACCTCTACTCCTTCGTTTTGCTCTTCGTCTACATGGTTTTCAGTCTCTTCATCTCGCTAATCACAGACACATGCAACACCGTGAAGGTTAGTGTCTTTATCTGGTGAATGACTTTGTTTTCTATTGAAGGAAATTGAGTCATGAGTTGTTATTTTCTCCCTTAAGCAACAGCAGCAAGACTGCCGGACGGAGTCGGCACTGAGGGCGTTCATAGACTGCAAAGACCTGCCGGATTCAGGGAAGTTCACGCTGGACGAGGAACCGGATTCATGCTCTTTCTGCAACTGCCTTCGGTGTGTCACGTAGCCTGTAAAACAGACCTTATCTACAAAGGGCCGCTGTGTGTGCAGGTTTTCGCTGCAACTCCTTAATTAGTTTACTAATTAGAGGGCTGTTTGGCTGAAGAGTCCTCACACCTGGGTTTGAACAGCTGACCTAAAGGTTACCCCAGAAACCTGCACACACACTGGCCTTTTGCGGATAGGATCACCCATCTGCTGTTAAATTCAGTGGTGGGAATAACTGCCCGTGGAAGTGAGCCAGATAATGTGGTTCCTTCACCATTCATTTTTCATCCTTTCTTACAGGGCAGAGGTTACTAATTTTATCTACAGAGTAATCAGTGGGATGATGATAGAGCAAGATTTGGATCAGATTCAAATTTACACATCCCATAATCTCATTTCTTATGTGTGGACTAGGTTTAGCTAGAGGAGGAGGTGCCAACTTTGAACATTGAGTTTGCAAACAGTAACTAGCAAATCCTGCTCATTCTGCCTTTGAGGACCATAACGCGATAACTAACACCTCCTGCAACTGGCTGGTGCTACTGTTGATATAAAGGGGAGTGGAAGGGTTTAGTGCGGGTGATGAAATTTAGACAGAACAATAAAAAGAACAGCTTAAGTACGACTCGATTGTCTTCGTTCATACCAAGGAGTCGATACCAAGAATCGGATTGTTTGCAAACGTAGCATCACTAACGGACGGTAGCTCGTGGGGGTGCATGAACATGCATGTTCGACACACTTGCAGTTATGAACTGTGGGTGCGCGATCATGTTGGCCTCACTGAGAGTAGCTAAGGAAAAATAAAAGAATGACATTCGTGAAGAGCGTTCAGTAAACCTCATTTACAGTATTGCTGTTGCCAATTGGTAGTCATTGCAATTATGTTAACCACTACTAATGGCAAGGCAACAATGAATCAAATTGACAATTTTCTCAAAGTTAAATTTAGTGCTAGGTTTGTGTGAAGTCACAGTGATGAGTGGGATGCTGTCTGTACAGAGTACACTGTGTCCCACCAGGATTTCTGTGCCAGAGACTCCACTGGTGGTTTGCACAAAAAACCCCCACAACTCTCTCAATTTATAAAGCAAAACTAAACAGTTCATTTTGAGTTGTATAAATTCCAGCTGGTAACTTGGTTTTCCTATAAAGGGATTTTTTTCTAAGAAACTAGAGTATTTCAGTGCTTCATGCAGTCTCTTTACTGCTTGAGCAGAGCAGACAACAGCTTGTCGAGGCAGTTGGTAGAGAGGAACAATTTCCCAGGGCAGTTCCAGCACCTTTGAGACATACTGGACAGTAGTACAACATTGAGATACGTATGTGTCAATTGGGCAGAATGTTCCGTGTTGGGCTTTAGCAACTAATTAGTATATCATATTATAAGAACCAAACAGATAGTAAAACAAAGGTGGGTTTTCTTTTAGTGCTATAGGATTACATCTTTGCAGCTGAAAACATTTCAGCACTCTTTAGTGTGTGTGCAAGTAAAAAATTGCTCTACTAAGAACAATCTATGTCCCAGATACCCTAATTAGTTTACTACCATAGAATTACACCACAGAGTCTTAGCATTTAGCTGTGCTAACATTCTGTTTCCAGAACATGTAATTGTCCACAAAGGTACATGTTAATGCTACGCACATCAGTCCCAGTGGTCCATGATCCCAAGAACCTGCTGGCAGTGACGGGCATGGATGTGGCTGAGCCATTCTGGGGCTTTAACCGCTGTGCTGGTGACGTGAAGGATGTGGATCCACTTGGTGCCTCAGAAGTCTTTGACCACCACCCAGTCACCCGGCTTACAAGCCATGCAGGAGTCCGTCCGTTTGGACTGGTAGGTCTGCTTTTACCTGGGGGTAGAGACAGGAGTGGACTGAGTTCCCTGGGGGGCACAGGCTGACATGGATAGGGGGCCCCTAAATGGGCTACGGGAGATCATTTCAGAACCAAAAATGAAACGAGGGGGAATTAAAAATGACAGGACATCAATATTGTTCTAATCAGAATGCAGGATACCAGCAGTAACACTTACACTTCAGGGTGGGGGTGGGAATTTGCTGATGGGGGAGGGGGGTATTGCCCCAGAGGATTGATGGGTCAAATTTCACAAGTTCAATCATTCCCTCTGTTTGGTCTAGACTTTTTTTGTACATATTCTCTCCATGTCTGTTCACATGGTGTCTATAACAAATTGATAATATAATAGCAAATTGGTCTCCATTCATCTGTATAAAATAGCTGGATTTCTATTTTCAGTTTTCTATCGCGTAATGTTTAATTGGACCTCGGTTAATGACGTCATCTCGCTGCGCTTCTGATCCGATGCATACAATCCCCACTATTTGTACCTCGTACCTCTGCGCATGCGCAGCAATACATTTCATTGTAAGTTTTAAGACGGTGCCGAATTTGTTCAGGTGGCCTTGGTTTGAACACTTTCGTGACCCAGCCTGATCCCATTAGTATTGCTTTTCACTGTTTCAGTGTCATTTATAGGACAGAGAACTAGAGAAATGTGTGGTATTTTCTCCATTTATTTCTGATGCAGCTGTTTTGCAGTGTGCATATAACTGGTACACAAGTACGCATTCGCGGTAATTTTTTCTTGTAGCAGCGTAAATGCGTGCGTATTTTATGTGCATTCGCCCTGTTATGAGAAGAAACTACCGTGCATTTTAAACTTTACGTGGCTAATTTGTACTACTTTCGCGTTCTAGTAATTAAAAAGCAGTAATTTCTTGTTATATGCCTATAAAATAAATACGCCTTTTCATATACCGCGAATGCGTAATTGCGTGGGCTACTACTTATACGTATCCATATATAGCAGCTATTTCAGATGAAGGTAATATAAACTAAAATTTCGGATATGGGATATTTAAGTAATAGCGTTGACCCAAAAACTGGAAATGTGATGTGCAGTAAAATGCCAGGATGAACAGATCGGGCAGTGCAGACGTACAAGGTAAAATCGGGCAGGTGGAATGGACAGGGAAAAGACAACACCAACTATATTTATCTCGAGGCATTTAACTTATTTCTTAATATAATATTAGGCCTCTACAATTTTGTTTACAAAGCTTAAAGGCAAAGGCGGTTTTTATTTATATGTTTGAAAATTCAATATTCAGTTCTTCATCCGGTGTATTTGTAATATTGAACTGATTAGGCTAACTCTAGGCTGATAAAATGGTCAGAAAAAGACAAATCGTTAATCGCAATTAGCCTATTTGTATGACAATTAATCGTAAACTAAAATTTCACAATCGTGACAGCCCTACCTCAAAGTTTCTGCATCAGTATCTTGTGTTAGCCCTGGCTGTATGAATATGTGCCTTATTCTGCAGCTTATTGCTATGTTGGAGACCAAAGAATATAATTGGCTCTATAGCAAAGCAACACGTGGCCAGCCTCCTACTGTTCATTACTAAAAAAACACCTGAGTTCTCACAGCAGTTTGCGGCGTCTGTGCCCGAGGCTCCATTATAACGTCCTTTGCTGGTCTTTGGGCTCTCTGCCATGAGTATACAACACATTGTGGAGGCCGTTTTGCTATGATCGTGCTTTTTAGAAGGTTCAATCAAAGAAATGATTGACAGCCCAAAACTTATATAGGTGGGGAAGTAATTGGACCCCCAAAAGACTGGAATAATGGTAAAAAATAAAACACCTTGGGGTTAGCAGTCTGAGCCTGGAAGAGGAGCTTCAATGATAGCAGTTGGTCCAGAAAGATGATTCTTGGTACGTCCCCTGTGACGAATATCCTGGTAAGAGA
>JABFEB020000043.1:15008395-15040477 GCA_019775895.2 Stomatorhinus ivindoensis
CATAGTGGGGTCTATCTTGAAGATGGAAATACAGTCCAAGGTAGTTCCAAAATGCAGTTCTCATTCTCTCTCTCTCTCTCTCTCTCTCTCTCTATCTATATATATATATATATCTGTAGAGAAGTGAAAGTTTATGGTTTATCAGGATCAGCCAGTCATTTTGATACCAAGAGTGTTCTAATGGTCTAGTCAACCTTTTGGCTCTTAACCCATGGCTGTTAACTTTCCTGCATGGTATATGGTGTCAAGTTATTTTGAGTTTCTATGATTTTAACATGCATATCACTTCAGCCCACTAGACACAGCAGCTGTGTAACCCAGACTTTTTAAAAGCCATTTAAGATGTCAACTGGCTAAGAGCATCTGCCAAACGCTGTAAATGTAAACTCTCACATCAATGGGCTTTAATCTTCATCCTTTTCCTCTCCCTGCAGAATCTCACAAGCTATGATGTCTGCAGTATCTTCCTTGGAACGTCCACGTTGCTGGTGTGGGTCGGAGTGATCAGATACCTGGGCTACTTCCAGAAATATAACGTAAGGAATTGGGAGGGGGCTGGTGGGCGGGGCTTATTTCAGCCACACATTCTGGGATGTGCCAGGCGTGACGCTGTTCGTGTCGTAGGTGCTCATCCTCACCATGAAGGCTGCCTTTCCCAAGGTCCTGCGCTTCTGCTGCTGTGCAGGCATGATCTACCTTGGATACACCTTCTGCGGCTGGATTGTCCTTGGACCTTACCATGAAAAGGTATGTGTGTGGGGTCGCCGTCGTCGACACCGGTTCTGCACGGCTGGTAGAGCTGTTTGCATTGAGACACTGACCAAGGCCCTTAACCCCAGTTGCTCCAGGGACACGGCCTGATCCTGCTCTCTGATTCTCAGCTGTCCCAAAATGTCAGTTTGGACAAAAGCCTCCGCTATATAAGAGCGGTTTTCGGTAGGACGGGTTTAATTTTCCAGTGACACGGCAGCGATTCAAGCCCAAAATTCCCATCCAGGGTAGCACAGCTGAACTCCTCGTGGACTCATGACCAGACGTGATGCAGTTCTTGCACAAACTGTGACATGCCCTTTAAGAAAAGCACGGCATGACTTAACATGGAGTGTCCTAGTAATATGGGCTGTATGTAATGACTGCTTTTACAGTCTCCCACTAAATGGGTCATTAAATGTTATCCAGGTGGTATATCTCTAAAGTAACATTTAACATTTTTTTGGGGTGCCGTAATTCTAAATGGTTGAGACACAATCATTCTGCGTGTAACTTAATGTCAAATTGAAATTTTTTTTTTTTGCCTGGTTTCAAACATTTTACCGTTACATTTTTTTTGTCTCTCTGCCCTGTCAGAAAATCCCTTCTAATCGGAAGTGAAACAAACCTTATTCATTACAAGGACTGTGAGCCTAATTAGGCGATCGGGCTACGTGCCTGAAGAGGTCAGTCGCTAAGGCCAGTACTGCCTTCCTTAGAATAATTCTACTCCATTGTGAGGTTCCCACAAAGTCAGTGCATGTAGTTCTCAGATTTGGCCTGTTGGTGGTGTTGTGGAGTTGTAAATAAGGAAGTGAAAGTGTACAATCCATCCGCACGTCCTGTAACTGCTTGCCCAGGACAGGCTCGCGGTGAGCCTGCAGCTTCGGTAAGGCAGGGGAAAACCCTGGATGGGACGGCAACCCATTGCAGGACATCCGCAGAACTGTAGAATACAGTGTCTGATATAAAGTCACATACAGCTCGGACCCTGAGATATTATCATTAACCAATGATAGATGCTTTACTAGGTAACAAATGAATTCATCAAATAGGTAAATGCTCTCAAAAAATCTCAAGACAATTGTGGGGGGGGGGGAACTAGTAATCTGATCAAACTGATGCATTGAAATCATAATACTGCCCTCCTCACTGATGCTGGTTAATGAACTTTGCTGTACTGAACATGCTAGGGTCTGACTGAACATCAACCATGTAGCCTTCACCTGCTGCCTGACCCACACGCCCCCCCCCCGCTAAGGTCTGACTGAACATTAACTGCGTAGCCTTCACCTGCTGCCTGACCCACATCGCAGCAGCAGCATTGGACAAGCACCCTTCTGATCCTCTCCTCTCTCGTTTTCAGTTCGAAGGCTTGAGCAGAGTCGCCGAGTGCCTGTTCTCCCTGGTGAACGGGGACGACATGTTCCCCACATTCGCTCAGTTCCAGGAGAAGAGCATCTTGGTGTGGCTCTTCAGTAGGATATACCTCTACTCCTTCATCTCACTCTTCATCTACATGGTGCTCAGTCTCTTCATTGCTCTCATTACCGACTCCTACGAAACCATAAAGGTGCTCCTTCCGTCCTCTTCGTGCCGCGGACACAAAGGCACGCGCTAGATTTGTGCCAGTGATCCCATTTCCACTTAGAAATCCTGAACCATTCAGGGAGGTTACATTACCTACATCTTTCTTGCATATACTTTTTGTGTTTTGTAGAATTACCAGAAGAATGGTTTTCCTATGACTGACCTTCAGAAGTTCCTGAGTGACCAAAGGGATTTTCCTTGCTCTGAGGGACCAAGAGAGATCAATTACTGGGGGCTTTGCTGCTGCAAAAGGTAAGATCGCGCCATGCTTCTGGGAAGACATTTATGGCCTGAGGAATGTGCACACACCCTTCGATGAAAAGCCTCATTCCCACCTAAGTGGATCGAATTACAGATGACAATCATGTGTGCCTTCAGAAACCACCTTTTTTAAATGTACTTTCATACTTGCATGCAGGTTGAAGCTGACAGAGGTTTAACAGAAGTTATGAAAGACTTGTGCAAAAAGCTAGACACTTCTAATAAGCAAGCTGTCAGTGGTTTTTAGATATGAGTTTGTTTTGTAGACTCCTACTGTAATTAATGTTAATGTCATTATGATCTGTTCACACAGGCTTCCGAAAGATGATGGTATCTTGCTTATCTGCTGAAAATGGCTGTTCTGGACGGCAGGAAATGAGGGTGGACCTCTCTGAGTTTGAGACCGAAAACACAGATATCACTGGGGGTTCTGCTGGGCTATGCTGAAGAATACGGCCACCTGAGGACCCAGAGATGACCCAAGACGCCTAAATGTTGAATGCTACATATTGCTGGTCAGCAGCAGAAGTGGGTAGTTCAGGTCCAGAAAGTAAAAATCCAGACCAAGATTTTGTTTAAGCAAAGTCGGAGTAAAGCAAAGTCAACGAGTTGGTTGAAACTAAAGTCTTGGTATGGATTTTTACTTTCTTGACCTGAACTACCCACCTCTGGTCAACGGTAGCCTTTCAAGTTCAAAATACACATTTATTCACTGCAAAAGGGATTACTGTGCCTGGTGATTTATAGGGTCAATCAGTCGTCATGCAAAAGCAATTTTTGCCCTCTTGGCAGAAAGATGTTGACCCCAAGGTCCTGGTGAGATGCTCTGATTTGCTGATGGTTTTGCCTGTTATCAGTAGTTTTTTTTTTTTTTACCTATTTGCAAACTGTATATTTGTATTGGTGGTCTACCTGCTCATGTGTACCTCTGCTGAAAAGTGCAATAATCTGTTCACGTCTCGCTTGATCTCAATGGAGACTGAATATACTTGTTTACACCAAGCTGTACGTGTGCACCGAGTCTTGCTTTGCCTGTGTCTGCATAAAAGCTGTTGTGTCTTTTAACGTCTCTTTGCCTGTCTTATTTTAGAGCAACAGTTAACATGAGTCTGAAAGCGTCAATCTTACGCCCGATGCGTGAGAGTTGGCAGCCTTGAATATTTGATCCCATCAAAGTCAACATCAATCCGTAATGTTCCTACAGATACTTACCTAAAGTACGTTTACAGTATAAACAAGAGCTGCTCGCAGGGTAGGATACACTCCAGAAGGGACGCCAGGACCGAAGGTTTCGTTGGATGCAGATTGGCCATGAGTCGTGTAAGGAGTCAGTCCTCTCCTTTCACTCAGATATTGTCAGTGCCTCGGGAAAATGCGCGCCTGTCTGAACATGCTCGCCGGCCCAGACCGGCCAAAATACCATAAATGTGACAACAGCTATACAACTCGAGGTGAATTCCGTGACCAGCAATCGACATCTTAATCTTATATAGGCTGCTTAACTATTATGGAAGTCTCTTCAGTGTGCCCTGGCATCGGCCAGCAACTATTAGACCATTATTAGACTATTAAGGCAGATAGGCGCCAGGCTGCAAAATGGAAACCGGTATAGCATTACATCCTTTAAAAATCTAATTGCTTAAACATCTTTTTAGGTTAAACGTCCTTATTTGCACATCGCCAGATGATTGCGAAAGTGATGAGGACTAGTGAGGGTTGATCAACATTTCTCGCCCCCCGTCATCCACTATTGTTATGGACCACCCCCATCACACACGCCCCCAACCTCCCCCAGCAAGGTGAGGGAACGAAAGGCTCCAGACTTCCGCGGAACCATCGTTTCAGAGTTACATGCGGGTTATTTATATCGTAGAAGCGAGCGCGATTACTCCGTTAATGTAATAAATGCACTTAAACTGAACGGTTTACTGAACTACCGGTGCCCCTAAATCTGGCGTCTCCCGCAAGTCTGAAGTGCACCGAGTGTAAGGTAAGTTTATCCCTCAGGGATCTTTGCACAGCCTCATTATAATTTAACGGTGTTTTGGTTTCGATACTAGAAACTCATTTCGCATTTAATTCCTAGACTTCCTCGTGCGTCGCCCTATAGTTAATTTTTAATCTTCCGTATGCTTACAGAAATGTACATTTTTGCTTAATTAAATATGTTTAGCGTTGTCCACCAACTGAGCGTTTTCTTATGTTTCCGCCAATTTCCCTTAGGCTAATTTCTACACAACGGTCCAGCAATTAAGAATGTGGAGTAAACGGATATGAAACAGCCAATATGCAAGCAATTAGTAATAGTCTTATAGATTATTTTTTAACAAATTACCTGGATGCCAATGTAATTTTTCTATAGGCCTATTACATACAGAGGGGAAAATAAGTCAATGTACAATTTCAAAATCAGAGATAGTTTTTATGATGTTTATACTTGCGATAGGTTAATACTAGGGTTTGTTAACGATTTGCCCACAGATAGGCACTGAGTACACTCTTATCTTCATCAGTGTTTTTTTTTTCATTTTGTTATTGTTGAAGACATATGGGCATTGAAAATGGACTGTGAAAAAATTCGGGTTCACTATTTGGACAGTTTTTCCCTTTATTTGAAAGCCAAAGATCCATATACTGATCTTACTGCTGTCTAGAACACTAATGTGGCTTTGCTAACGCAATTGTTACTTCGTCTCTGAAACTTAGCCTTGGCACAGAATTTCCTCTTTTGTGTTTTAAAACAGATCCACCTTCCTCAGTTTTGAGGCCGTTACTAAGAAATGGCCAACAACATATCCTGTGACCGCAACCAGTCCATGGCCGCCTTCTATGACCTCCACCAAAAGGAACTAAACTGGACTGACACGCAGCTGGTGCTGGTGAGGTGCTTTGGTTCACTGCTCTGCAGCTTCATCTTGGCGTCGAACGGGCTGGCCGTCGCTGCCGTGGTCGTCAACCGCAAGTTTCACTTTCCCTTCTACTATCTCCTGGCCAATCTGGCGGCGTCGGACTTTCTCGCCGGAATAGCGTACATCTATCTGATGTTTAACACCGGCCGGGTGTCCCGGACGCTGACTGTGAACATGTATTTCGTGCGACAGGGATTGCTCGATATTAGCTTCTCGGCGTCCTTGGCTAACCTACTGGTCATAGCGCTGGAGCGCTACATCGCCATCGTGAGCTGCAAGCTTCACAGCGGCCTCACCAAGCGGAGGGTCTCTCTGCTGATCATACTCGTCTGGGCCGTCGCCCTCTTCCTGGCCGCTGTGCCCAGCCTGGGCTGGAACTGCCTCTGCAACCTCGAGGACTGCTCTGCGCTCGCTCCCGTCTTCAGCAAGAGCTACCTCGTCTTCTGGTCGCTGTCGAACCTGGTGGTGTTTTTGGTCATGGTGGTCATCTACACGCGGATGTATGCGTATGTGAAGAGGAAGACTGTCGCTCTGTCCCTGAATACCAGCTTAAACCGCAGGAGGATGCCAGTCAAGTTTATCAAGACGGTGATGACGATTCTAGGTGTGTTACTGGTGCTCAGGTGCCAGAATCATTAATCCAAACCTCAACAATGTCCGTATTATTTAGTTCTAAAGCCTTGTTCACAAAGCTTGGTGATATTTGCCTAGTAAACCTCCAAGGAAAATGATCCCTTTTGTAAATAGAATAGAATAGTGATACTTTATTAATCCCTGTGGAGAAATTCATTTTGCTCTGATCACAGGCAGTGACTCAGCCAGATGCCGCCCCAAGAGTAGAGTGGAGTCGCTTACTGTCGTACTTTAAGCCCAAAATCTAACCTAGGAAGTAGAACTTGACTGTCCATTCATAACATCATGGTGTTCGGTCTTGGTTTACATTTGCTTGTTTATACGGCTGGGTATTCCCTGTGAGCAGATGGGCCCCCCGGGATCAGAGAGACAGCATTTGGGTTCCACCAGCGAAGGGGCGTCCACACGCCGCGAGGTCTGCACCTAGTGCCCCTCCTCTGTTTACTGCACTGCGATAAACAGGATGCTGCCCTCAATTAGCGTCTGCCCAGTGACCAGCACACGTGCGAATAACGTGACATCAAGCCAGTCCCATCTATAGTTTTGGAGGAATTCACTGCCAAGTGGTGGCTGCTATTCTACAAAAATGTCTTAATTCAAGGTGTAGATCTTGGTGGAAATCAGGAAATGTCTAAGGCACTTGACTCTGGTCACAACACTTCCACTGACTTAGCAGGAAAGACACAGAGAGATTCTGCTTCATTACTTATCCCCACCCCAATTCCATGACCTCCACCAAAAAGAGACAGTTGTGAAGTGTACACATCTAAGTAACGGCCATGTGTGGGTGGTGATGGACTGTGTATGTGTGAATCAGCGTATAGTAAGATATAGGCATAATTTAAGTGTGCAGGGTGTAAGAGATGCGCCATAAGCATGTCGTTTTCATTTCAGAATACTGAATTACCATTCATCACCATTCTTCCTTGTTCACAAATTCCACTGCCATTGTGAATATATACTCAGCCTCTGAGAGAGAGATATGAATTTAAATGAATGGCATTGAATGTGAAGATGATATGAATTACACATCCCTAGATGCATATTCTTCTGGTTTTAGCCCAGTTATCACATTTTGGTAGTAAATTATTTGAGGATTCATTCTTGGTAATACACAGGATATACTGTATATGATAATGTTTTTCATATTATGATCCTTTTTAGAAGTTAAATAAAAGTATTTTTGTAATGTTAACAAAACACGTAGGATAGCTCATGTATCCTAATTGATAAAGAAATTAATTTAGCTGTACTGTTAACTAATATGAAATTTTCTATCAGACTGAATCTTAATATTGCATACCGGAATAGAAGTTATAATGAGATGACATTGAGTAGGGTATGCTCGTCTATGGAAAACCAATTACAGGTATGAGTTATCCTGTCAGCGCAACATTTACAGACAGACAATATTCACAGGCGGGAGGAAGACCTTCTATATTATTCAGAAGGGAAATGGACCCAGAATGACTTGCTGAATGACACCCCCTTGTGGTCAAGAGATATAATTAGGCAATGATGCAAAAATGTCCCACAGTCACAAAGGCACCCCCCCCCAGGCAGCAGTTCCCTGTATTTAATTATTTACTCCTTTGTGGAAAGGATGAAGTCATCCATTCCCCATTTATGCATATCATTATCTCAGCCTTCAGGTCTAACCCTGAAAATACCGTCCTGATGTGTTATCCTGGTAGCAGAGTGTAAGGGGTATTTTAGCCCCGATGCCAATCTTCCTTCAAAAGAAAAAAGAAAATCCCAAATTGACTTGGATCTTCTCAGTAGCTTGAAAACTCCCCCGTCTTCTACAATACTCTGACGTTTCTGGTTATTTATCACTGTTTTTACTCCATCTGAGGACGAGTGGAAGATGATGGATTTTCCTGAGCATCCACAAAGTGTTCACTGGTTCAAGAAAAAGGTTTAAAGACTGTATTAATGTAATGCCCTTTGGAAGGCATGATGTCTCAGTCTTACTTATTTCTCACTCACCTCTCTCTCTCAGGGGCCTTTGTAATCTGCTGGACTCCTGGATTAGTGATCCTTCTGCTGGATGGCATTAACTGTCAGAAATGCCACGTGCTGAAGTTCAAAACCTGCTTTCTTCTCCTTGCAACCCTCAACTCAGTGATGAATCCCATCATCTACTCCTACAAGGACAAGGACATGTGGAGGACCATTAAAAACATCATGTGCTTCAGGCACAGGGGCCGGCCAGGGAGTAGCCAGCGGGGCCTGAAGCCTCATTCAGACACTCTTCCCATCCAGGAAATGGGAATCGAGAGCCAGTGCTCGGTCGAGGAGAAGCTTCAGGACTGAACCCCCCCATGAGCCCGAGAGGGAACAAGGAAACGTTAACCCTTCTGATCAATCACCTCAGATGAATTTGGCCAAACTCATGGCCTACTGGAGATGCATGGTGTGTAAATTGCCTTGGAATTACCTTTTGATGGCTTAAATAACTGCCTTCAGAGAATTTTGATGGGGGTATCAGTGTGTCACGTTGCGTGGGGTGCAGCGTGCCTGGATGCGAGCGGCGTCGGGCAAACAAGGCAACGGAGCGGGAAATCCAGGAAAACGGGGTTTATTATCGGGAAGACACGGGGAACAGCCACTAGACATCACAATGACGGATCTAACACTGAGTGCAGGGACACGTTCTAAATACTGACAGCTAACGAAACGAAACCAAAACCAGATGACCACAATTGATGACAGCTGGGATCCATTAGGGGAGAGACATGAGGTATCGGGGGGGCGTGGCACATGAGGTTTTCACGGGCAGGGTATGACACAGTGCTTGAAGTGGGTCGGTACACACCAGTACACAGTACCAGCACCTCTTTGTTTTTCTCTTCAGAGTACAGGCACCTCTCAGTACCTACTGGTACCGAATAGCAAGAGGAATACCAGCACCCGGTACTGAATGACAAATGGAGTACCAGTATCTGGATCTGAATGACAAGGAGAGTACAGGCACCTGTTTTACCTAACTACAAGTACTGGGGGTGGGGGGATGGTTATAGATTTCCTTTTAGGAAATAGTTGGGGGGGGAGCTTTTACAAAACAAATTTTGCAGATGTTTTAAAAATTATTCTATTATTTGTATTAATTTTGTTGTGGACAAACTTCAATTTATAGTAAATATCAATGGGTTCCACAAATGTTAATCCGCCTGCCTTAGAAAATGACCACAATCACTACTATCACAATATACAGGGCTTCATTTTGATACTGGTATTTTTGTTGTGCTCATCATATCACCTACGGAAGTTTTGTAAGATGTAAATGTTTGAGTGAATGAGTTTGTGTTGCAGGTTGACACTGAAAACACAAGAAAAGTCACTGATCAGTTTAGCAGAGTCTATATTAGCTGATGTCCTGCTCTGGTTGCTACCCTGTCTTGTGCCCTGTGCATTCTGGGATAGACCCCAGGTGCCCCCAAGACCCTGACCGGGATAAGTGGTGTGAAGATAGACGGATGTCAGTTCTAACCTCATGGACTAAATCCAGTTGTTTCTTCTATTGGTTCTATGTGAAGCTACGCAAAAATCTGCATGGAACATTAAAGTCACTTACTAATAGGCCTAGTTATTGTCATACTCTCCGATGCTTCTATACTCTTGTCGGGTAACTTTGAAGACGCTGTTATCGAGGTGTGGTCTCAGTCTTGACTGTCTTCTACGCTTTTACAAAATCCAGGCGCTATTTCAATGATTTATCTCTTGAAACTTCAGCTGCAAACAGTGTGGCAGGTTTATTATTGCGACATTGTCCTGGTCCAGCATGTCAAAAAACAATCTCCCTGTGGATATTTTACGGGGGGTGTGCTATGACTTCCGAATATGAGAATCGTATGTAACCTGAAGCCTAAACTGAAACTGTATGCTTCTGGGCCATAAATGAGTCACTGAAAAGTAGCCCCAAAATATGGGTATTCAGTCCATTAAATGCTGCTCAGGGACAACACTGTGGTTTAAGGTTTCTTGTTCCATTAGGAGCTTGAGTATGTCTGTGCATGTAAAAATCACTGGAGGGGAAAGCAGAAAGTAGTTTGTTTTGAAACCTAAAACGACCTGTGGCCTGTACCACGAAGCAGGGCTACTGGCTTATCGGGACAACTTGTCGGGTTTAAGGTAGTCTGGGAATATGAAGTCCATTTAGACTGTGGTACCTTAAATCTGACAAGTTACCCCGATAAGCCAGTAACCTCGCTTCGTAGTACAGGCCACTGTACATCTTGTTTCAACAAAAAACAACAACAGCAACAATAATAATAATAATAATAAATGCATCTGCAATTCCCTAACCAGCTGCCATGTTTCCCACATCAGCTCCTTGATTGTTACACCCTGTAGTAGGTACTCAAACTACATCTCTGAAGTGCAACATTAGATGTTAGAAGTGCACAGCGCTGTACGAAAGTCCAAGAGATTTGCTGTTTACATGCTTTACACGGTCTTTATGTTGGTGTAAAACTATGTTACTATGCCTGTCAAAGTGTGTCAGCTTAGCCACTGAGCAAAAGTGTACTTACTACCTGGAGAAATAGCTGAAAACATTTCTTTTGACTGCCTAAGACTTTTACGCAGTACTGTAAATTTATTTGGAGAGGAATACAGTAAGCTGAATTGATGTCCTGAAATTGCATGCACCAGAGATGCCACCCCCCGTCCCCCGTCCCCATCCAGTGACCCTATCCAGAATAAGCAGGTGGAAGGTCGATGGATGAACATGTCGAAATTTAACTTGACAGTAAGGCCTTGACATGGGGGAATACAGAAAATAACTTCCAATCCTACTAGTTCAGTTTATTTTCTATGTTTATGTTTCATAAACTATTTTATTATTATGTTTGCCAATCTCAGTCTCAGATGTAAAGCATGCAGAGCTTTTAAAACTGATTCAAATTCATTGAATATTAGCCATGTTTCTCCTCAACCAGACCTAACAACACTTCACAATACTACTGAAGCGCCTGAAGTAAAACATGCAAAATCTTATTTACTGCCTATATGAATTACTGTTAAAGGAGCAGCGCTGTCTCCAGACTCTGCTGCTCAGCGGTGTGGGGGATCCCTGCCCTTGTCCCACATATACTAACAGTAGCAGGTGAAACCTGTAATGAATGCGTGGTCATAGAAAACTGTATTAATGACCATACATTCTGATTCTCGTACTACGTTTTTCTTGCTTTATTGTGACAAATAAACAGCAGCCACCAATCATATATGCTGGAGGGGCAGGGTCAGTCAGGTCCCACGGGGGCGGGGGCTAGGGGAGGGTGTATCTACACCCAACTGGATGGCATTCAATAAATGAGGTAAGGCCCCAGCCGCTTTTTGCTGGTGGGGGGCTTATGTAAGCTAATTGCTTCCATTTACTGCCCTCCAGAACCACATGTCACCCTGGCCCCGTTTTGTGCTGTCTCTATCACAGTTAGGGCCCTACACCGTCATATAATATATCTACTTGTATGCATGAGTACAGAACCATTCAGCATGAGGGGCGGCATTTAATAGTAAATATCCCGAACACTAAAGCTTTGTGTGTATGTGCCTGTTTTTTTTAAATCTGTTTCTGCCTATTGTGTTTATTTTGGTGGTTCCTCTGGCAACGCACACAGTTATGCAAACGGAAATCTGACACAATTTGCAATTAAGATGTAACTGCGAGGGCACTAGTCCAAACTACGCGATTCTCGCTTTAACTCTGCCCCGCTCTATAGTCGTTATTTGTTAGTTTGCGTGTCATTTTTAACATTTCACATCTGCAACTTTGGAGTATATCATAAAAAAAACACCACATAACCACTCGTATAATTACAAAATGGTTTCGGAGACAGGACGGTCATGGCTTATTCGCAAAATACCCTCTACCTAAGTACCAGCACCGCCTGTGTATATAGCGATTATACTACAAGTATAAATATATAATTAAATGATGATGCCTAGTGGCTGGGCGTCGTCCAATAGATTGTACAGGTATTGGTTGCTTGACAACACAGTGACCAATGGCAGCCGCGCTTCTTGTTGCGCCCGGTAGTCGTAAGGCTTCAAACCTGCAAGCCAACCTGCGCTCGGCTG
This sequence comes from Stomatorhinus ivindoensis, assembly GCA_019775895.2. Taxonomy (NCBI): domain Eukaryota; kingdom Metazoa; phylum Chordata; class Actinopteri; order Osteoglossiformes; family Mormyridae; genus Stomatorhinus; species Stomatorhinus ivindoensis. The sequence continues at coordinate 15,020,623 of JABFEB020000043.1, forward strand.
ATAGGAGGGAGTCGGTGGTCAGTCATGGACCAAGACTAACGAAATACGTCCAAGGTAGCAGCCGGTGGGCTCGGTTTCGGCATTTTCCCCGTCGCTACGTTTCGGACACGTCCGGTGTGCACAGCGTGAGTTTTAAATAACTAGAACAATTAAAAATCCGATCACTAACCGTCAGCCGCTGGTTATTTGAATCGATTTCCTCGGAATGCTTACAATCGGAGCCGGATATTAAGCTGATAAGCCGCGGTATGTTTTAGAAAAATACGATTGATGAGTGTTTTGAAGTGCTGCAGATCTGAGCCATATCTAGGATTTAGGCGTACAGGTGGTGTGAGTAGGTTAGGTCTGCGAAGTAGGCGACTGCATGAGTTAAGGTGGATGAGCACCTGTATACCTGCGTGGGCTCCCTAAATCCCGGAAAGGTGTAGCGGATGCCGGGGGAAACCATGTTGATGTATTATTTGGGAAATATGCTGTAAAACCGTGACAAACTTGTGTTTTATATTATCAGTGTGTGTGTGTAAGGTCCGTAAATCATGACGGCTGGTGAATGTGTGTCAGAGTCCTGCGAGGCGTCCTCATTTTAAACGGTTCGGGTCGACTCCTCTAAGCAGTACATCGTAAACGTTCCTGGTTATGTACCGCAGATAATCCCCCCCACCCAGCCCCACTGTCTGTCGCAGTTCACGCGATTCGGTTAAGTACTTCTTGATTGGTTACTACTTTGCTTTGCGTGTAACATACTATCGATAATTTCCGTATTTGGCTGTCAAAATGTAAACGTGCATTTGTCGTGTTGTACGTCTTTAATATACCTAAAACACATGTCCTTAATACAGCCACTAAATTTGGTGCGTGGGTTTATAAATAGTCTTTTTCCTAAGTGGTGGTAACGTCAGCGAGACAAGATTATAGCGGCACAGGTCCGTCCTGGTTCACTAATCTGGAGATTAGGGTCTGATCTGGAGGTAACTTGGATATTTGTCACGGCAGAAAATGTTTTATAGCTGATCTCATCCAAGATGCCCCAATTGACGTCGCTTGTAAGCAAAGCGTCATGTATACCTGCATTAAGCGGAGTACGGCAGTCTGGTTTGGGGAAACGAATGAGCGCATTAAAACTGGTGACGCTGCTTGGTTAACACAATTCTTGAAAAATGTCGCCATGCTTTCAGGTCCTAATATTGATATTTCAGTGTGAACTGTGTGTTGTTTTGCAGAATAGGTGTGAGTGCGGACTGGCATCTGCGAGTCGGATTTATTGATCACTACATAAACGCACACCGCGATTGTTCCTCCCATTTGACTTACTAGTTTCTTTCTTTAGCCGTCGGCAAATATACGAACGATATACAATATACTCGCAATTTTATATTATAACCGGTTTTGTTGGGTAAGTGTCTAAAACGTGGGTGAGCTCGTCTTTCCAGTTAATGATTTCTTTATGAGGCGTATATTCGGTGTTTGGTTAGATATAAACACGTGGTGTGCGTGTAGAGCTGTTCGTATTGACGTGCGTGTACTTGACAGCATCCAGATCTGAAACTAATGACAACGCCAGAGTGCAGAAGGTCTAAAGTCTGCAGAAAGACGAGCGCTATCTCATTACTCGATAGATCACCCTCCCCCCGAACCCATGGGTGCTGTTTAATCTCATGTTTATGTGGGACGCTAATCTGGTACACTGTGCACCATCTATTTCAGGACCTGTGTGCTGAGAAGCCCTTCATCACTACATGCGTCGCACTGGCCCTACGATCACCAGCAGCCTCCCAGCTCTTCTGGCATCCAGCGGATACTGTAGATAGGTGGACGCCAGCGATGGCGGAGTCTTCGCTGGGTAAACGTTTGTCTATAGCGCATTAATTAATCTGAAGGCTGTTGGCCGGATTCTCAGTCCTCTTCGCAAATGTACGTGTGGAAATGCACCCCCATCCCCCCCATCCAGATCGGATGCGTGTTTGTTCTACATAGCTAACCTCCTTTCGAAAAGGAGAGCGAATGGGAACTATTTAAAGGTGACTTGCTTTTCTTAACCCTCTTGTAATTGGCGCCTTTTGAAGGGCACGACAGACAATTTTTGCTCATAGAATAATGGTTTGCGTTTCATCAGCATGGCATTTGCAGAGAACGAAAACTTAGGACACCTGTCACATGGGTTTATGTAGTATCGCTAATTGCTTGTTTTAATTATGGTTTTTGGTCAAACCGTACCATTCAGTCTAATTAGTACAGGAAGTACTAATTTCTTTTTTCTCTTTACTTTAACAGAGAGCCCAAACATGTCCTCCAGGTTAATGTATCCTTCGAGGAATCACACTCACTCCTCGATGCCTTTGTCCAAACAGTCCTACAGTGTTTTAAGTGCCTTTTGCTCGGAAGGGAACATAGCGCAGTGCATCTCATACATAAATCAGGTAAATGGCTACAGATGTTTGCAAACATTTAACTCTGAAACAGTTTTTGGTGTATCTTCTGGGGAGCGGCAATGCTTTTGTATATTTGGTAAATATGTTTGAAAAATATTTCCCATAAAATTGTAAACACCGTCTGGTTTTGATTTCCATAGGAGATGTCCTCGCTGGGCTTCCCCGCCGTGTGTAATGAGCTGGACAGCGGCGGCGATCTGAAGGCGGTGTCGGTGCTGAACAACATGTACGAGTTGCTGCAACTGCACCGCCGCAGTCTGCGAGCCCTGGAGGAGCTGGAGACGGAGCAGCTGAAGGGCACCAGCCACCTGGAGCACCTGAAGCTCTGCAACTCCAGGCTCAAGGTGGCGCGCGGGGGGAGTAGCGCCGCGTGCCGAATTACGGCTAATTAACTTGCCGATAATAAACGCGGGAATGAAACCTCCGGCATCGATTACAGATGTTTCTTTCCGTGCTTAGTCTGCATAAGTAAATTAAGTGAATTACGAATTCGAATTATCGATTTTTCCCCCCCCTTTAAATGAGTTGAATGTATAAGGGCAAATGGGGAGGCTACTACGGAGTACGTGAACAACTTGAAGTTCAGCTCTGGAACTGTCGGTTGTAGGAGCAACTGGAGCAGTCCAGGAGGCAGAGCACGGGGCTCTGTGAACTGGAGCGTCAACTCCAGATGAAAGTCAAGAGCTTACAGAACTGCCTGAAAAACGAGAAGGAGGAGGTGAGCACGTGGGTCTGTCTTGGAGAGCAACTACAAATTGTATTTTTTAATTCAGGATGGTTTAGTGTTGCAGCTCTGATCTTATTTGTAAATTGTGCGAACATGTATGTTCTTGTTAATCTCCATTGTCTGCTCGTTCGATCAAAGTATTAGAAACAGGAGGTAATTAATCTTTCATGACTCGTACAATTGGAGTATAAATCTTTAACATGTTTTGTGTGAACCCTTGTGACTATTCACAGAACTTTGGTCTTACCATATTTACCTGTCCTTGACTTAGTGTGTGAAGGTGCAATTCAGTTTGTGCACTTAAATTTCAGTGGTGCATTAGTATTCAATAAGGAAAAATGGTAAACCCCTGGTATGAAAGAGTCCATTTCTGTACCTTAAATAAGACCTGTGTTTTCCAATCTGGTCCTTGGGGACCCGTGGGGTCCATGTGTTTGCTCCCTGCCTGACGGTCCACATTTTTGCTTCCTACTGGTAACTGGGCGAAACATGGTGTGTTAGGACTCCTGAGGAGCAGATTAGGAAACACCGAATTAGACTAAAAGGTACATTTACCTGCAGCTAGGGTACAACTGGCAGACTCTTGGGGATACAGTCCCAGTGACAAGTAATTATACCCTCAAAGCTACAAATTGGTACTTTTCTGACGGTGTTCCTGGATATCCCCTGTCGTATTTGCTATGCTGTTTATGAATCACAAAAATGTCACATGAGGGCAACAGGGAAGGGATTGCGGCCCAGCGATCCACCTCCGGAAGCTGTACCCTTATTCTCAGAATGGTGGTTTTTGCTTATCAATCCTTAATCTGGTTTTAACAGCTTTATAATTTAGACTGTGTGCTTCCACTGCCAGTTAGTGGTGAACCTACATAATGGTGGATTCCCATGTAGAAGATCCCAAAGAGGTTTGAAAATCATGGAGGCCAAGAACCCTGAAGGTTCAGTGATCCATGGGCTTCTGCTAATACGTTCAGATCTTGAATGTAGAGCATAACAGAACTCCAGGTGGTTGAATAGACTGTGGGCATTTATGATATTCTATAAGGTTTGTAGATTGTAGCAGTCTGGGCTAACCCAGGCGTTAACAGAGCTTCTTGATGCAAGTCCGTTGTGGTCGGGTGTTTTCTTCTTCAGCATTTGCTGTGGACTGCTGCCTCAGTCCTGACTTCAGTCTTATCAGCAGCTTTTGGGAACACCTTCTGTGGAGGGTAATGCCAGGACATTTATCTGCAGTTTGTGCCGAGCAGAAGGTGGGCCACACAGAGGCCTGCCCCCCATTTAAATGGTGCACTAGCACCTCAAGCCTTTTAACGTCAGAATCCTGTGCAAAAGAATGGATCAGCCCTCCTCCGGTTGTCGACACTGACTGAAAGTCTGGCATGGCCTCATATTAGCTGGACTGGATGCTCTGGTGTACAAGTGTTTCATCCTCAGTGAAATGGTACGGACTCTTGGAGTCGAAGTTGCTGTTGACATTTCATCTGATTACAATTAAAAATGTGACTGAGCGCCCAACTTCAGATTCTGGAGCGTCGCAATGAGCTGGCAGATCGATTGGTCAGTTTTAAGGCTAGAAGTGCAGTTGGTACACCTTGCAGGTCCAAAATATTCACTCATCCTGATTGGCTAGGGGTCACCCTGGTCAAACATGGCACTACTTAGATTTCAGTACTTGCCCTGCCCGTAGCTCATAAAGCATTTCTCCAGAATTGTCTGACGATCAGTCATTGATGCCCTGAGCTCACTGAGAGGTTGACATGGGTGTCTTTGGAGACCAGCAGCAAGTAGGTTACTGTGTGTGGAGCTAATTTTGGCCATTTCTGTGTGCAGTGCTTGGGCTAGGTGTCCAGGTTTGTGTATTTGTCTACATAATGTACGACTTGTGCATGTTCCGTTGTGCTAAAGTTTACTATAAAACATGATCCCACGTTAAGACTGAAGGATTTGTATTTAAATGGCTTGTGTGAAAATCAGTATACTTCCGATGGAATTTTCAAGGGCAGCCTCTTCCTGTCAGACATGTTGTCCTTGCATTTAAAAAGAATTTCACTGTGTTACTGGAAGCAAATTTGTGTATGCTCGCCTGCAGGGAAAACCAGTGCTGTTGTCTTTACCGCATGTGCAGATCTGCCTGCCAGGTCACCGTTCCTCCCGAAAGGCTTCTATGTCAAAACAAACGTGTAAACCTTTGAAGCTCATCCACAGTGACCCGTCGTGTCTTACTGTCCAGGCAGTAACGGTGCTCTGAACCAACAGATATGGCAGACTGTCCTGTACCACTGATGTCATACTCGCCACCTGATGGGAGTCGTATTGACAAAAAATGCATGGCTGGTGTTTAAAACCACTCTGTTTCTGGGGTGTGAGTTCTCTCGGCCTCATTTTCACCTTTATCTTTCATTCCAGCCCCTGACCTTTACTTGAAGGCTGCCTTTATCTCCCCAGCTGGATGATTACTGCATGCAGCTCATTACGTCCGTTTCCTTGTTGCACCGGAGAGCTCTTAATTACTCAGCTGGGTGCGGCGGTGCTGTTAGATATTCTGGACCCCCTTACTTGGGGGGAGAGGGGTGGGTGGTCTCCACTGCAGAAATTAAGTGGGGGGAATTCCCTATGGTAACATTTATCAAGTGGCTGTATATTGTTCCTCAAGCAACATGCAATAATATTTCATATTCAGAGGCTGTGATAAAGTGGCAGACCTGCTGAAGTCACATCTGTGCATGACAAACCAGGGCAGAGCTGATGTACACACCGAGGTAGATAACAGACATGAATGTCAGCTATTTATGCGCTGATAAGTCAGCAAGCGTCTTATTTGCTGGACTAGCAAGCTAATTTTGCTAATGTTAATATTAGTAGCTGATTGAATCATACGGAGGTGGGGTGTGGACAAACACTAACGTAAAGTAACGTGATATCAGGCAGCGAGCCTAAGGAGCGTCGTGAGTGAAGGCAGAGCTGAATCGTTCCAGCTAAAACGAGGGATATACAGAGTGTCTATTTAAATTTTTTTTTTGCAAAGTGGAGAATTAAAATTTTGCAATTTATTATATCTTGTAAGTGTTCTTCAAATCGTAATTTCAATGACTGTCCAATAAAAGGTTATACAATTGTTCCATCCCAATCTTCCCCCTTCTGTGTGGCCCTAGTAGGAGACCCTGTACTCTGAAGGCATTGTGTGAAATGCGGTCCGTAATGTGGCTGAGTACAGTAATACAGTATTCCCCTTGTATTCACCGGCTGCATACTCAGCAGATAATAGCAGACCGTCCATGCAATCTGTATATAAATGATTTGTGTACTTAAATATGGAAATTGATAAGTCGCACCCAGTAGGGTATTAACATTCAACAGCAACAATAAAATGCAATATACAATACTGTACGCATTTCTCCCTCTCCCTCTCCCTCTCCCTCTCCCTCTCTCTCTCTCTCTCTCTCTCATAACAGCGATTCTGATGTTGTAGCCTAATTCTCTAGAGATTGTAGAGCAATGGAGAAAATATTTATCAAGGGATGATAGAACTATTCATTTTACAAAACTGTCAAGCTCTGTATGCTTTCAGCCTTAACGATGTCGCCGTCCCATCCTTGTTGCGGGAAATGTCTGAATTAAATATCTGAGCTCAACTTTCCTCAGGTACAAAAGCTGCAGAATATAATATCCAGTCGTGCCAGCCAGTATAACCATGACATGAAGCGTAAGGAGAGGGAGTTCAGCAAGCTGAAGGAGCGTCTGAACCAGCTTTTAATCGACAAGAAGGACAAGAGACTGGGTACGTCTCCTGCATGCCTGCGATCCTCCCGAACCCTGTTTCAAAGCCATCAGAGACCTTGCTTGGTTGCATTTAGTGTGAATGCTGAATATGGATTTTACACGGTTTCTTTGAACCTCATTCCCCAGCTATTGAAGTCTTGAATTATGTGGGGAGATCTGATGGCAAGAGAAGCCTTTGGAAGACTGGGAAGACCGAAGCCAGGTCCGTTTGGCCTCGGCCCTTATAGACGTCTTCGGTGTCTTAAGAAGTCTTACTAACGCGATGTGCCTGTTTTCAGGAATGAGGGTGAGATGTACAAAACCCTCTTGAATGACTATGAGATCCGGCAGAAGGAACTGCTGGTGGAGAATGCGGAGCTCAAGAAGGTTTTGCAGCAGATGAAAAAGGAGATGGTCTCCATTTTGAGTCCGAGGAAACGCAGCCAGAAAGGAGAGACGATTGACGACAGCCTCGAGCTGGTTAATGACCTCCCCTCTCATCTCACGTAATCAGGAAGGAATATTCGAAATCCATAGCCGAATCTCAGACTAAGTGGGGGTGTGTGTCTTGCAGCCCGGGTCCGAAAATGAGGAGGAGGTGTGCGATTCGAGCCGGGAGACCCTGGAGCTGTCGTGTGAGCATGCCCGCGAACAGCTCACCAACAGCATCCGGCAGCAGTGGAGACGACTGAAGAACCACATGGAGAAGCTGGACAATCAAGGTGAGTGCTTGTTGAGATGTACCATTATCAATTTGGGGTGGGGGGATGGGGGTTGGACTAAAGCCTGATGAGGTATTAGAAACAATGGGATCTAGAACTGTGGCTTGCCATCCTATTTTCCAGAATTTCTCCTTGACTATAATCCATTTGATTTCACTGTGGTACAATTACTGAGCTCTTGGTATCTTGACTTCCGCTAATCATCTCCATTTAATTACTACTGTTACTTATGGACAGATCTTTGATCCCACCCCCCCGCTTAATCCTGTGTTTGAAGTTAACTAGTCTCTTGCTCTTTGTATTACTAGGAGCTGGTACATCCAGGTTATGCTAATTAGCGACTGATTCAAGAAGCATCCCCATTAAAAGGCTCAGAATTCATTAAGTCTAATTGGCTGTGCAGTACCTTTTACGTCACATGAACCCAGATGTTTTCTTACTCATTTGGACAGGCAGGTACTTTTTATTGTTAGCTCAGTCAGTTGGGCATCTATGCAGGTGTCCAGAAGGTTGTGGGTTCAAGTCCTGTGATTGACAATATCACGACTGGGCAAGGCCTTTAACACAAACTGCTTCGGGTACGCTGACCCTGTGCGCAGACCCTGGGCTTTAATGACTTTCATGTCTGATTTCTGCCAGCTTGTTTGTTCCTCGGTTAACCTGAGCGTACAGGCCCTCCATTTACACTATGTGCAGTGGTTGATTTATGAATATTTTGAGTTTAACAGTTTTAAAAAAGTTTCTGGCACCAGTGTTGCATTTTAAATTAGATTTTTTTTCCCTCCTTTGAAATCCAGTTCAGTATTTATGGAAGAGGAGTAGGAAAACCATGATATTATTTGAATTCTTTTTTTTTTTTCTAAACTCAGAATTCTGAGATTAAAGTCAGAATTCAAATATTTTCACGGCCCTATATTATGTAATATATATTATGGCCCTAATCCTCTTCCGTAAGTATTTTATAGTTTTCTAAAGTGCTTCTTTATTACATTTATTTCTATTTACTTTTTCCAGTTTTTTTTTTTTAGTAGTTTTATTTCAAGGGACACTGAACGTTCAAGCTGGTTTATGTCTGATCTTTAGGGCGACCTACATAAACACACAGTGCACATGTTCTAGTGTCCTTAAAGTGGGCAAAACAGGTTGTTGGTATTAGTGATGTTTCAGTATAAGCAAAACATTTTATCAAATGGTATTAAATCGCAGCAAAGTGTTTGACTTCATCTCTTAAATGCAATTATTGTGAAAATGTTATCTGCAAGTTGTAGTGTTCGCTAACAATAACCTTGCCTGGTACACAGCATCCTTGGTGCAGAATGGTTCACTGGGTGACAATGAAGTCATTTCCAGGAAGATCCATGAGGAGACTGTGGAGAGGCTGAAGCTGGAGATCCAGCAGTGTAAGGACTTCATCCAAACGCAGCAGCAGCTGTGGCAGGTATGATCAGGAGAGCCCAGTCCGATGGGACCGTTTATCGAGTATGTTCACCTGCATGAACCACCTGACGCTTTACTGCCCCGTAATGAGTAGCAGCAGCTCAGTTGCCCGTGCGACGACGAGACTGCTGCCCTCCTGAATGACTGCTACATGCTGGAGGACAAGGAGCGCCTCAAGGAGGAGTGGAGACTCTTCGACGAACAGAAGAAAAACTTTGAGAAGGAGAGAAGGAATTTCACAGAAGCTGCCATTAGACTTGGCCATGAGGTACTGGGAGTGTTTCCAAATGCTGGGCTCCTCTGGAGTTCGAAGGAAAAACGTGTTTTACGGCTCGCATCTTTTTGAGATGACCACAAACGTCCTGTTTGCGTCCGTCAGAGGAAGGCGTTTGAGGAAGACAGAGCGATGTGGCTCAAGCATCAGTTCCTGAACATGACGCCGTTTCTGGACCGTAAGAAATCGCAAAGTGCCTTAAAGAGTGAGTGCCATTTGGACGCCTGCCGTCGTAGCAGAATGCAGAAGGATAAAATAAATTGTGTGACATGGTCCTCACGCTGTGACCTTCCTCAGGTCCCGAGTCGTCTGAAGTGAACGTCGCTCCAGAATCGCAGTATCACAACGCTTTCTCCACCCCCAAGGCAGCGCCAGGAAAGATCCCATCAACGGCTGACCTCTACCGCACACTCCGCCTTCTTCCTGACCACGGGTACCGCTCACTTTCAGTGTATTCCTGCTTATTGATTTCTGCAAAAAAATGATCATGCTTTGTAATCCTTTTACAGCTCACCTAGAAGCCAACCAAAGAATGGAAACTGGCAGGACTCTGACATCATCCTCAGCCGAGATGTTTCTGCCAAATCGGGATTCCTTGGAGCAGCCGACTGCAGTATCTATTCATTTGTTGACACTGAGAGCAGTCCAAACTGACACTTTGCACTTCCTCGACTTTATAAAGACATTTAAAAATGCTGGCCCTTTGTGATCCATGAAGATTATTTTTGCAACAGTTTTATTGGTCATATGATGCTTGAAAAAACATGCCAAAAACTTTTTTTTTAAAATAAATCCAGTTATTAATTTGTCTTCATGAGCCAGTTTTAACGTGTGTGTGTGCAGTTATCCTATGAGAGCATCCCAAATTAGACGATTGACAGCTGATTGTAGTACAAATATTCATCCCAAATCTTCAAAGATGTTTTATAGGTCTTGTCTGTGTATATTTGAGATTTAGTTTATTATATAACTGCAGTGTGTTTATTTTGTAATGTGTAGATCTTTTGGGGGGAATCTATGTATCTTAAGTTGCACATTTTAAGAATTTTATATCTGTAGACTTCTATAGACTAACTTGAGTCTCTGACATCCCACCCCTTGATAGACCTTTTTCAGATCCATGGTGTTTGAATTACTCATGCTGCTCTTAGTCAATGCAATAATTAGCTTTTGAATTGAATGTAATTAAAATGCATATAATAAACTTGTCCGTTTCACACATTCCTGGTATTGATAGTGTTTAAATTGTACATATGGATAAAACTTAAGATTATGAATCCAAGGATCTATAAAGATGTTTCTTGACGGTTTGCTGTGAAAAGACTGCCATGATTATTACCCAGGGAAATGGCTAAGTTGTCGCATTGGCTTTACCGGGTATCGCTTAAAACTGTTACCCTGTATTCTTATTCTCCAGTCTTGGCCATATAGAGCGACATGACTTAAATTATATTTTGAGTAAAACTATTAGGCGTCAAGGACTTGATCATTTCCTCAAAGTTGAATACTAGTTTAGCGGATGTATTCTAGTTTTACGATGTATGCACGCTAAACGTGGGACGTCACCAATTACATGTTCAGATTAATCAAATGCTATATCTTCCTAAACAGGAATAAACTTTCGATTGAAACTTTATTCAGTTGCCCGACTTGTTTCGCACACGCGCAGATTTGTTATAGTCTTAACGTCAGGCACGGTAATAGCTGTGCGCACGCGCACTAGCGTTTGTTATTTTTAAAAACTAAATTACAATCACAAAAAAATGCAGTTCAAGCGGAAGTTCGGCTCAATTAACTGAGCTGTCCATTGTACTGAATCGATTCTAAAGCCGATTCTATGATTCATTTTTTTTTGTCTTTTTTTGCGCCTGGACCATTTCACTCAACGAATCGTGGGATCGGATAATAAATGTCTCAAGGTTGCGTTGTTTGACAAAGATAGCGCCGGTGTTCAACATAAATGTTCAGCTTGACTATTCACAGTAAAAAAAAAAACAATATATAAAAAGCAGAAAGGGAGTCGATTCTGAATAATATATGTGTATATATAGTCCTTACTTTCTTTACTTAAGCCAAGTTCATGTGCATGAGTATCAAGGACTACATCACAGTTAACTGCAATATTACCAATACAACACATATACCCATACAATGCGCATAAGTAAACTTGCACACATTGTTGTGTAAACGTCAAAGTTAATAAATATCTTAGTTTGTTCTTTGATGAAAGATAGATTTTGTTATTTTATTATACAGAAATGCAATAATTTACTGTTGTGATAAATGATGAAAAGCCGCGTTGATTATATTCCTTTTAACATCGTAACTGCATTTCCGCAGTAAACGCCGCGAGGGCTCTTGGGATCGGTTCGTTTGATTCACCGACCGAGTGTCCGAAAACCAGTAACTTCGATTCGTTCATCGAACAGATTCTCGGGTTTTTTGAAGTCCAGCGAGTTAGAGACCAGCAGAAACTCGGCCGTTCGGGTTTTCTCGGCACCAGACGGAAATCTGCGAACGCAAAAGTGACGAATGTAAGTGACGAACATAAGAAAAAACTTAAATGTGATAAGACAAGCGCAGACGGAACATGAAAAATAAATCCGAACTCGCGGGGGGGGGTGCTTTTGGATGTTGAATAGCCAAAGATCAGTTTTAAAATAAGACCATTTAAAAAACCGATTCGTTCAGACATACGAATCGGTTCAACCCATTCACTAAAAAACCGAGTTAAAAAGAACGATTCGTTCGGGAATCGTTCCATCACTATAGCGCAACTTTTAATTACAAAAAGGAGTAACGGTATATGTCCTTTCTCATTTACAGCTGATTCTTCAAGGCATATTAAAAAACGCCATATGTTAGGTTTCATTTACATTTGTGAGTGCTCTCTGGGACTTAGTGGAACAGTACAATTAGTTCAAAATTATGCAAGTGAGCGAAGGACCTTTCTTGATTGATCAGCTGACCAACTGACAGAATGTTATTTTTAACAATATATGTACATACACACATGTTATACATGTTTATGTGTGTGTGTCGTTATGCATATGTATTACAGTATTCTAAATTAGAATAATTCGATTCTATAGGACCTCGACATCTTCCTCCGTCGATCTGTCTTGCGCCTGCGCAGAAGTCATCCCTCCCCGCCAATCAGAGCCTCATCCTCCTCGGAACTGTGGGGCTGATTGGCGCCTGCGCAGGGTGAACCCCACAAAGAAAAGGCGAAGCTGAGGCGAAAAGCGGAAGCGTGATTAAATCCAGCGCTGGGTCCAACGAGCTTCTACTCCGACAAAATGTCCAGCTCATCAAACCTTATCGCCATGAGAAAGATCGTGCAGCAGCTGCGTTTCGAAGCAAAGATTAACAGAGTGAAGGTATCCGAGTAAACTTTTGCTTCTTTGCGAAAGGCGGTTAGACGCGTACGAATAGCGGGCAGGGCTGTTTAGGGCGTGGGGACGGAGTCCCACACGGCCGGGATTTAGCTCCTCTACGAGATTACTTCTTATGGTTGTGGTTTGTAAATGTGGCGTACGTGGTTTCATTAGGTATCCCCACATCATGCTGGAAAACCCAGTTTTTAAAAACTGAGTTTCCGACCCTGTGCTGCCATTTCTTTGGTAACATGCCAATTGGAAGAGTAGTGGGCCTGGTTAGCGATGTTGTAATCTCTGGATTGGTAAACTAACAGAACTTTTTAATGTCGTCTTTAGTTCGGGTAATGTAGGAATGTAAATCCGGAATAACGGGACGGGTGTGATACCGAATTCTGCGCCGAGGCTCGTGTCGGTCTCGGTTCGGTCTCGGTCCGACAGTCGTGCTCCAGTAGGTTAATTCCCGCATTTCCTTTGGAGACGGACGTCGGCCTTAGAGAAATGGCACTTAAAACGACCAGTTTGCCTTCCCTGCTGCGAGGGAAACTGGCTGCCTGAAAGTTGACCATTTGAGTTGTTGTCCATTGTCATCGAAGTAGAAATCATGATGCGGATTTTAACTTGCCCTGTTTGGTGATCTTTATTAAGTCACTGTCACCTAATACTGTTTCTTAAATTAGTGCCCCACCCATTAGTGAAACATTGGTGTTAAAAGGCAGCGTGACATAAGATGGAGTTTTTACGGTTTCGTTATGGGTGTTCGCACTGAAACAAAGCCCGGAGCGTGAGGGTGCCACTCGTTTGCAGTCCATCTTCACATTATACACTTTGCCAAAAAGAAGACAAGGGAATGAACTCTATCCTCACCTCATTTATTCTCTTCAACGTGATCTTGTCTCTTGTGTAGATTTGAAATTGTAATGTTTTAAAACGCATGGTATATAGAGTGATCGCGTGTGTCTGTGAGAGGTGTATTGGCTTATGTCATGCAGTGGATAATGTGGCGATTGTGTATTTGTGAGGGATTAAGTGTTCTCAAAGTTTTATACTCTTACTTTTTTATTAAATGTGCACTTTGGATTGTGGCATCTTCTGGGCTGACATAGCTCATTCTGGCTGCTAGCAACCGCTGATCAGCTCGTGACGTTTCTGGCCCGCAGGTGTCTCAGGCGGCCGCAGACTTGCAGCAGTTCTGCCTGGAGAATGCGCAGCAGGACCCCTTGCTAACCGGTATGTCTTCCAACCCCTTCAAGCCGCCGAGGGTCTGCTCGTTCCTGTGACGCCTTCATGGGATGGTAAGGTCAGCCCCTTGTATTTGCTTGTGTGCAGCAATCTGTTTGATTAGAGCCCAGTTCTTTTTTTCTTGGCCATGTGGTCAGTTGGGGTTCAAGGATTTGGTCAGTACTGTCGTGAGTATACTTTTGCTGCTAACGTTTGAGGAAAGATGTCCAATTTGATGGGTTATGTGTTTCCATGGTATTGCCACTGGAACGCCACACTAATGGGTTTAGACTTAAGCTTCCAGCTTAATTTTGGACTTCCTGTGGTGGGTTACAGCACGAAGAGTAGACAGTTTATCAACAAAATTCAAAGGAGAGGGGATTGCCAAATCTGTGTAAGAATTACAACCATGACCGGCTAAAGCATTTGGGGGAGAAACGCCTGACGTGTTATCGCGAATGTAGATGTGAAAGCAAGGGAGATGGTTTGAAAGATGATTCTGGGTATTAACCCATTTTTACCTTGTTGGATTAATGGAATGAACATTTATATTTACCCAAAATATATAATGTATAGGACTGCCAGTGAGTACTGAAATCTGTTGCGGACTAATGGCTTCTATACTGAAGGTTGTCGACACAATAAAAATGCCCATGACTGTTCTGTTACTAATTTGGAATGTTACCCCCAATGGACATTGTAAGACTTCCTCTTTCTTTTGGGTCCTGTTTAGGTTGTTGACCCCCCCCCCCCCTTCCCAGAAGCCACATGTGCCGGATGACATGGGGCACTGCATTGATAATAGCTGGCTCTTTCCACCTTTTCCATTGTGCTCTGTGCTTCACAGGGATTAAGCTGCCAATTGTCTTTTCCCACCAGCATTGAAATGACACTTGCTCTGCAGGTGCTTGTTATAGTGGGATGTAGTCGAAGGAAAGAGCTTTACTGGTTTTTGTGCCTTTTTATGATGTTATCTATTTTCACATGCAAGTGTTGACTTTTATAACAAATAAAAACAAAACACAATCCATGAAATGCCTTCCCATTATTGAGGAATATGTACCTGGTTTTGTGTGTTAAATTGTTGGCCCTTCTAAGAACTAGTTCAGTCAGACATGAGCCATGCATGCAAGCAGGGACCTTGGAGTGTAACAATGCGACAAGGGGAAAACGCTTTAGCCACTTTCCTATCGAAGTTCAGGAACTTACTGGGCCCTAGTCCTTGGGCTGTCGCAACTGGGAACTTTATAGTTCCTGGCCACCATGTGGTATATATAGTGTTGCATCCTGTGGGTGGGGAGTGGAGATTTAGACTGCATTATTAAAATGACCATAAGCAGTCATCTGAGGGGGGGTCACTGAATTTCTAGCCATAGAAAGCTAAGGAAATGAGCTTCGCTGTCATACACTTACATCTGACAACTTTATTTTCAAAGATCTGACCCAGATCACAAACAGTAAACTGTCCACGTGCCCAGTCCCCGATTGGTCTTCACAGACACGTACATATTCAGCACATGGTTATCCAACCAGCCCAAATTCACGTTCCCTGGGCTTCAGTTTGTTTTCCAAGCAATCAAGAAAAAAAAATGTGTGCCAGGACAGCAGTGACGCAATACTTGCAGGGTTTTTTAAAAAGAGAAATGTCAGATTTGTAAACCTTTGCCCAGTTGCCAGTGCACAAAAAGGACAAGGGTTGAGAGAAGACTGCTGACCTGAGCATCTGATCACCTTCATAGTCCTCGACAGGTGTAAGGGGCACCCAGAAAGCTCGCTGTCATAGTGGTACGAGGGCATGGACAGTAATGCTAATGATGTCTGTAATTAAAACAAACAGGACCAAATTAATGGAGCAGGTTCTGGACAAGGTTCAGAACTGTGACAGCTTGGTGATTTGTGTCCAGATCACATTAAACTGCGGGTGGGCAGCCAAGGATTCAATTCTACCAGCCAGGGTGGTGGAATGGATGTTTCTAGAAGTCCCTTGAAATCTTAAAATAAGAGTGTGTAGATCACAGATTGATTACCTAAATTTTACTAGTCACAGAAAAATCAACTCAAAATAACCAGCTGAACTAAGCGTGAAACTAATTTCCTCAGCTCTAAAATTAAATTTCAGTACAAATGCAGCTGTGAAAAACCTTTATCTAAAAGTACATGTGCTTGCTAACCATGGTCAGTCTGCATTTTATAGAAATCCAATCAAGCTTACAACTGGAGCAAATGATCCCTGATGGACTGTATGTACACACCGTACATGGAGATCGCTACATCCCTTCCTGCCCTCAGCCAAGTCAAGCACCATTTTATACCTGTACGTTTCAAGCCTTTAACCCATCAGGCTTGAATGCATTTATAAAGCCAGGTTCCTTAAGGCCTGAGTTACAACGTAGTCAAACATGCTAGAGATATTCTCACAGAATACTCCTTCAAGCAAATAAAAAAAAACTAAACAAAATCACTAGTCAGAACAGTACAGAAAAATTTTCTTTGCCATAATTTGGCATTTCAGTCTTTAACTCCAAAAGGTGTGTGAAACGCTCATTTGGACTCAGCAGACAGGATGCAGGATCCCATTCCTTGCCAAACCAGGCAGACGTTCCAGTTTCATCGCGCAGCTGTTCCGTCAGTGTACCGTATCCCTTTTTAGAACAAAAGGAAGACACTCATGAGAGGGAACATGGCACCCAGAAATTCAGGGGTCAAGCAGCAGCCAGCGCACAACCCCAGCCGGCGATCCGGTACGAGGTGTGCCAGACAGCGGCCTCAGAGGTCCAAACAAAGCCTGACACAGGAACGGGTTACGGTCTGCTGGAAAAAGGTGCTTCAGCTCCGAGTCATATCCAGGTACTATTAATGCAGGTCCCATAAGGATCATTCAGACAGACAGTCTTCTCTGCTTACATCCAAGTCAGTTTAGAAAATTCCTCTATAGGTCATTCATCCAACAAATGTCCAGGATATCCAACAGAAAGTGATAGTTAGTAAACAAGGTTTTTTTTGTTTGTTTTTTTTTTACATCATAACCAACAATGGCAGCAATCATACAATAAAAAGAATAAAACAAGTAAACAAAAATCCTACAAGATTCACCCTTTCCGTTTCAAAACAGGAAAAAAGACACAAAAATCTGAAATTCAAAGTCTTGTACCTGTATGACCCAAGCGGCTGCGGCATGGTGAAGGACAGACCCACACAGATCGCCCCCTTCATTGCTTCAAGTAAATTTGCATAAGGCGCAAAGCTCAGTCCGCAAGAGTCCCCGGTGATTGTCGTGTTTGGCGTTGCGCCGGGAGGCGGGGCTATGACACGTTGTTTTTCAGGTGCTGTGTCTGCAGCGGCTTCACATGGTATTCGTAGATCTTCAGTGCTGGCCCCAGCTTGATGGACAGGCCGGTGAGGACGTCGTTCCGTGTCATCAGGAGCAGCGACTTCCCGTCGATTTCCTGAAGGGGAAGACAAACGCTCAGCTAGGACACAACACCAGCAGGTGGTGCAGCGATTAAGGGCACAGTGTTGGCTTAAGACCCAGGTAGTAATATCTGGCAATCCTGGATCACATCCTGTAATATGAGTAACAATTACTCGACAATACTCTCCTGAAGGAGTGACACTGTATATAGAATGAAACAAATATTTTTAACATTTTTCCCATTTGTAAAATTTGCTGAAAACCAGAACCACACACAAAAAAAAAAATTAAAGGAAAAATGTGCTCAGAAGTAGAGATGCAGTGATCTCACCTTTTTATCTGTCCCAATACCTGAGCTTTGGGTACCAGCTGATACTGAATGCCAATCCGATACCAGTGTATAATTAATAAGCTGTTGGCTTTGCTTTCAAAATACAGTAGAACTGTTTCAAATTACAGTACAACACAGACGCCTACTGTACATAAAATATAGATTACTGTAGTTTCACTGTTGCAGATAATTGGCTCGTGTTTAGCAGTTTATCATAAGTTTGATAAGTCTATATTTGTCATTGAGAGAAAAATTACTTTCTTTTTCCCATAAGGTTTTCTGTGCAGCCAAAATTAGCCTCAGGTTGCTAGCCAGAAGCAGATGGGGTAATTACTAGGGGGGTAAATCACGGCTTTCCTTGCGTTATGATACAATATCAATTCCTTTATCCAATATCCAATATCTATTCCTTTATCCTTTAGCCAATGGTTTGATTTTTTTTGATACTTCAGAAATTCCCACGATTCGATTCAGTTCGATACTTGGGTTAGTGGTTGAAATGATGAAATTTCACACAATCCTTTACCATTCAATGAGTTTAAAAAGGCAAATATAATTAGCATTTTATCATATTTTATTGGGAACTGTAAACAAAATCTAGTGTAGTCAAGTGTGTCTCATAAAACAAGCAAAATAAACTGCAATAAGGTAAAAATAAAAAACACTGCATGTACCGAAGATTAACATGACTGACTTCTGTGGTGAAACAAGTATGTCAGTAATTTTCTTTGAGAGGTTCTTTAAGAAACATTAACTGGTCAGCGTGTTCAGGAGATTCTGTGCTCTGTGCGTAGCGTCCTACATCACCTGCCGTACTAAACACACGCTTTGCATTGTTACACCCCTAGTAATTACTGCCAGGCAAAGTAAAAAAAACAAAAACAACAAAACATAGTTTTCCTTTTTTTTTTTTTGCATATGTTGTCATGTATAAAAAGACCCAAATGAACACTGTAAGCAGACTACTTGATTACTATTAGCAAATTATTTAAACAGTATTTGTACAGGAATGACTCTGTCCCAAGCTTTTTGATCCACATAAGCAGTTGATCACTATAAACGGTTTCCACAGTATGTATTTATTTACCTTACTTGAAACCTAAGTTTTCAACTCAATCATTTATATAAGGATTCTCTCAAATCGAGAATTCTCAGTTACAGTTTGTTGTAGTGGGCTTTCTCTGCTAGCATTAGCAAACTCCCTGTACTCTACATTTGGATGCGCCGTTTGATCAAACTGCTTGTGTTAAGTGATGTGCAGTCCGTTACACTTTAGTAGAACAGACCTTATAGTCTGACAAAATGACGCGGCTTTGAGTTTTAATGTAATGTTGCAATTAAGTATCGGTCCTTGGCATCGGACAATTTTTACGAGTATGAGTATCAGTATATGAGAGCAGTATTGGCTCGATACCTGATACTGGTATCGGTATCTCCCTACTCAGACAGTCTCTGTCCACCAGATGGCAGGTTTGTCCATATCAATTGGAGTTGCTCCTAAGGAATAATCACCTGACAAGTATCTCCTAAAAACATCTGTACATGAAAGGTGATGCCCCTAAAACTGATCACATAGCTGGCTGGTAGGCTGTCTTACTGAAGGATCCAGTCACACATCCTGTACAACAGGCACAGTTCCTCTGTGTAATATTAATTTATTGAAGGGTGTATTCAGCTTAAGTCAGCCATCACAATGGAACACTGACAGCCCCCATTTTCATTTCTGTGACATATTTGGCATAAAATATCCTACTTAAATTAGTAATACACCATCGTCCTATTAAATCACCATCACGTGGGGGCTAACCTTGCTGAAAGACAGGCTGGGGAATGAGGCAGAGGTAGTGTTTATTCAGCTTGTGGGAGTTTTACTTACACAAAAATGTTCTGAGGGCAGAACAAAAAATGATTCAGAGAGATATCCAATCAGATTCTAGAGAGTCCAAGTGACTAGAGGAGGCAGGACAAGACATTGTGATTGGTTAGGTCCGCCCACCTTGAGTTGCCTGGACCCACCTCCTCTACAGTCTGATTAGCTATATGTCTGAACCAATCATTTCCCCTTCTACCCTCAGAACATTTTTGTGTAAGTAAACCTGGGGGGGGGGGGGGGGTGTTTGGGAGGGGAACAACCTGGTCCTTGAAAGCGGAAGCTTGCACTTCAAA
>JABFEB020000043.1:15048952-15063798 GCA_019775895.2 Stomatorhinus ivindoensis
TATATATATATATATATATATATATATATGGAGGCAAGTATCTTCACATGGGTAGTATTTCATAATTTCATACATGAGCAGAGAAATCTTCAGAAGTAAGCAAAACTATCCCGTCTTAACAGTTTAAAAATAAAATTTATTAGACAGCATCTTTCTCTAATATGTATAAATAAAAACAAATATCAGAAACAACGCAAAATGTGCCGTATGAAATGAGTTGAACACAGAATAGAGAGACAAAAAGCTGGCAAACGTAGGACTTCTCAACTCTTTTTAGTCGGTGCGTGAAAGCAACTTAAGTGTTTAGCGTACAGCTCGTCCAGCCGCTGAACTACATTGCCGCGAGAACGAAATAAACCTTTTTGGAAACACGCACGTAAAAATGGACATCTTGGGAATATGGCAGTTTTACAATCTCTTCTGAGAATGTTGCAAAACGGCTTAAGCGGTAGAAATTCATGACGGAGCAGATATCACACGCTGGCCGAAAAGCAGTTCGACCAGGACTGTTCCACAGGCAAACCAGGCTGGACCCTTTCTCCCCCCGGAACCTTATAGCTAGCTGCAGAGCAAGTGAATCGGCCATTTCTGTTTGGGTGGGAGCATATGGTGGAGAAATATAATGATGTCAAAGGCTAAAGTCTGAGAGTCCACGCTTTGTCGCGCCTGAACGTTTAGTCGTCAAATGTACCATCCTGCAATTGACTATATTACTTCCATACCTGGATTAAGGAACTCAAATATAAAATTAGCTATTTATGAGTTGATATACTTGGAAACACTGCTACAAATGGTACAATGACCTATCTACTGCTTACCGTTTCCTGTTTCTTGCTACTGTCAATAGTAGCCAGCTGTACAAAGGCCTGAATGGACCAAACAAAGAACGAATGTGGGTCAGTGGTACCGGGGTTTCGACGACACCAAAGGTCAGTATCCCCTTGCCATACTCCCAATCTCTATATTTGGTCATTCTCTGAACACACACATGGCGTTTTAGATGCTATCCGTTTGATGGACACGTGCACAAAGGACAGGCAACTCTAACTTGTGAATTAAGTCATCGAGTTTCTCGTTTTAGCCAAGATAGAATTTGCTCTTGGTTTTAAAATTCCCCAGACACGTAACAGACAAATTCCAGCTGGAAAGTACTAGAAGCAACATGTATCTTCAAATTGAACCCGGATTACACACCAAATGCGACACCGCCAGGGACGGTCACTTGATCACATTGAAGGGTGTCTGTTTAACTCTTTCCTAGCTGATCACTTTTTTGACCTGTAAAATACCACTGCTTTAAACAAGGGGCAAAAGAACATTCAGGACAACTACGACGGTTTGAAAACGGGGGGGGGGGGGCGCTGGGGAGTGTTTGCTTTAATGTGCCGGTATTATGTCAGTGCTAACTACACATTACGGGTCATGGTAATAAGGACCTCCATCACATACTGGAATGAAGGAACTGGGTATTTGTTTGAACAAACCGGATGATCTCAGTTCCAATCCCAAGCTCTTAGCAGAGTGCAATGATCCCAGTGTCTATGCCCTGATGTGACCTCACGCTCACTCTAAAACTCCAGAAACTCCTTGGCGCATTTCTCCGTAATAGACACGCGGATGTCCTCCTCTTCGTAGTCGTCGAAGTTGCTCGTATCGCCTGCACCTCTGCACTTTGGTATGAAAGGAGCCTCCACCTATGACCAAAAACAAATCACAGGAGGCAGGGGATCAAAGAGGAGATACAGGCTACAGAGGGTTTATGCCAGATCTAAGTTTTTCGGCTTCCCTTTGCAAACAACGACTTCATTTTTCATTATCTGCTTGTGATGTAGTACCCAGATATCTGGCACCCTAGTAATCCTGATCTAAACCCTGACAACTAATGTGGCCTGTTTTTCAACAAAGGGTGAATCCTTACCTTTCTCTCATAAATGGCGATCCAGTCTGTTGTGGCGAACCACTTGTGGTTTTTAATGTCATTCACTCCGTTCTTCAGATTTCCGTACCGCTTGGTCAGGTCAACCTGGAGCAGATTCCTCAAAAGGTCTTTCAAGTCTGAGCTGAAGTGAGACGGGAATCGTACCTGCGGAGGAATGGTTGGAACGGCACAGACTAATGATTGATTTTTAACCCATGCAAAGGAATGCTGCTGATTAGGAGATAAGCTAATGGTGATACGCTTCTGTTAAAGAGCCTCATTCAGAAAGCTGTTACACACAAATTCAGGTGCAGAAGCTGACGAACTGCGATGTCTGTCATCTGGAGTAACGCTAAACTAGGTTCCGTCCATCTGTTAATGAACGAGTGCAATCGGCTTGGGGCACCAGCTTCTCTCTGAACAGAGAAAGGAACCAGATGATCTCTGGTGCTGGTAGTACTGTCTGAAGATCTCCATACCTTGCCAGACACTATTTTCTCGTAGATCTGGATAGGCTGGTCTGCAAAGAAGGGAGGGTAGCCAGCTGCCATTTCGTAGATCAGAACGCCCAAGGCCCACCAATCCACAGCCTTGTTGTAGCCCTAGACGAAGACATTTTCCAAGCCATGACCCACAAGAGCTGAGGACACCCCCGGGCTGGGCATCCGGTTGGAGGCGTTTAGTAATTTTATGTCCACACACGAGCAGCACGGATGCAGTGAGAGTCACACACCTTGCTGAGAATGATTTCTGGTGCTAAGTATTCTGGGGTCCCGCACAACGTCCAAGTTCTGCCTTTTACTCTTTTGGCAAAACCAAAGTCTGTAACCTGAAATAAAAAGCTGAGATTAATCATATGACACGGTAGCAAATGCACTCTATGTGAAGGACTTGTAGAACCAGGACCGAATCTTAAACAACAAGCCTCAATACATCACGACAGTAGTTTAAAAGGGACTGAGTCTGCTGGGAAGGCGTCACCGACCTGGATGTAGCCGTGCTGGTCAATTAAAAGGTTTTCGGGTTTCAGATCTCTGTAGATAAGGTCGAGTGAATGGAGGTACTCAAAAGTCAGGACTATCTGAGCAGCATAGAAGCGTGCGTGAGGTTCGCTGTGGGAGGGAGCGGACACACGGTTAGACACAGGCGAGGGGCACCTGAGCCCGCAGCCCAGAACATGTGGGCCACTCACGGAACCCACCTGAACCTGCCGATCCGTCTGAGATGTGAAAACATTTCTCCCCCCGGAACATACTCCATCACCATGTATAAATTGGAGTTGTCCTGGAACGAAGGGGGACAGGACGATAAGAGGAAGCACTCGCTCGGACCTTTTCGAGCAGGTAAACGGCCTGTCGGACCGACGAGCGGAGAATCCCACACGGCACCGGCCTCACCTTGAAGGCGTATTCCAGCTTCACGAGGAAGGGAAAGGACACCGCCTGCAATATCCGCTTCTCGTTTAGCGTGTGCTCGATCTGCTTCAGCTTCACCACCTGAACCAGGAGAGATGGGCCAGCAGTCAGTGTGGGTCGACGGCTCACCAGAGGACGCGAGATCCCGGAGGTGTCCCATACAGCGCCAAGGCAATATAGTAATTTAATATAACTGTATAAATATATAAATAGCTTTTTTTTAAAAAAGAAAACTCACAATAGCTAAGCAATTCACTTGCATTACAAACAGTTTTGGACCAAGACATACTTATACAAGATTGATCTCTATCAAAAGTCAACAGAATCAACAAACTTTGATATATTAAGGGCTGCCTATGGAGACAAGATCATGGGTTACACAAAAAGCAGGATGGATCCACAAATATCTTTGAAACTAAATGACTAAATCCTCCATCGCACAAAACATCTGCCCCAAAATGTAAATTATTCTGGAAATGAGAAAATCCACTGCTTATCGCATGTTTATTTCAATATGCATTTCCCTGAACATCCTGCAGGGAGCGATGGAGGAAACAGGCACTATGTAATTTGTGACATTCACCTACCTTCTGCTTGTCCAGAATCTTCATCGCGTAGTACTGCTCTGTGCCTCTATGTTTTACCAACATAACTCTCCCAAATGAGCCGGTGCCCAGTGTCTTTAGCCTTTCAAAGTCATCTAGGCCCGTTGTGCTCTGGGGGGGGGGGGGGAAACGCCAGCCATTTATAACCGGAGTTGCGGGATCGAGCTCCACCCAGATCCAGAACCTGAACTCAAACCCACACCTACTAGTAAATGTAAACTTAAACACCCATTAACGAACATTAATGCAAGTCAAAGCTTAGTGCTGTCATTGTTGAAAGAACATTGTGTTTGACATTCTCAGTTGGCCTGGCTGGTAAGAGGACTCCCTTAGGATAAAGAAGACGGGTGCCGGGGGCTTCTGTACCTGTGGGGGGCATTCCCATTTCCGTAAGAAGTCTTCTTTAGCTTTGGCTAAGAACTCTTTCACTGTGGGGGGGGGACCATAAACAGTGTTAGACACAAACGGTCAGCGTCAACAGGCTGACTTCTCTCAGTTAGGGAAGAATGGTCACTTCTACAGTCAAAATTAAAATTAAGCAACTATAGAAAAAAACAGTACTCAGTTATTAATATGGAAATTAATATGTATTCAATATTTTTTCGACAATCTAGAATCTTTATAAAAATCATACATTAAAAACTCAAAGGCAGGCAATCTGAGAAGCAATGCAAGATTCTCAGGTAAAGCATTCACTTTTTAAAAAGCAGAACAGAGATATTTAAGAGTAAGATTCAGGAACTGTCACGCATCACTTCTAGATGTTAGTCTCTTTTCAAAATCGTTTCTTTATGGAGTGAAAGCACGCCGTTACGACTAAAGGAACAGGCAAACTAGACGATGGAGACCACAGCTGAGACAAGAGGAGATGCCATGATCACAGAAACTCCGGCGCAAAGCCAGTCAAGGGCAGGCGTGGGGCCTGCGTTGTTTCTAAATGCTTAAGTATCAAATCAAAAGGAAGAATGATCCACGGTGCACACTCGATAAAATGTCCAATTAACAGTGATGTAGAGAGGCTGGCTGTTTCTGTGATTGTGGACATCTTGTTGAAGAAAAAGCATACCAAAGGTCTCTACAGATCACCAAGGATTTGCAGGAACCCCCACAAGGATGGGAGGATGAGGAGAGGGAGAGAGAAAGGGGGAGAGAGAGAAAGAGAAAGTTCATGTATTTACAACAAGCACATCAAAAATACAAAGTGGATTAGAGGCAATGACAGTTAGTGTCTATCAGACCAACAGGAAAAAAGATGGAGACGACTGGTTCGAACAGACTGACCGTCATCCAAGTCCCCAAATA
The DNA here is from genome assembly GCA_019775895.2 of Stomatorhinus ivindoensis. Taxonomy (NCBI): domain Eukaryota; kingdom Metazoa; phylum Chordata; class Actinopteri; order Osteoglossiformes; family Mormyridae; genus Stomatorhinus; species Stomatorhinus ivindoensis. The sequence goes on from JABFEB020000043.1 coordinate 15,054,193, forward strand.
CCACCAATGACGATAAAACAACTTCTACATGACAAAAGCATTACGGCACAAAGACGCTGTAGGCCGGTGACCGTTCACTTTAAACAAACCCATCATGTTAGCATCCCAAAGAGGAAAATGGATGAAACGGTTTGAAAAATTATCTATATGGGCAGCCAGTGAAGATGATCATTTTATACGCCAACGAATTCTCACATAATAAAATAAAAGACTTACAATTGCACTGATGCACAATCGCCTAGGTGGCTGACTGCTGAGATTTTAGGCTGTATGACTTAATGACTATTATTTAAAAAAACAGCAAGGCTACTATGGGAAGTTTTTAAAATAGTCAGTTTAAAACAGAAAAGCCACGATGAAAACAAAGATCTGGGGAAACCTTCGCTGTAGCAGACAACCGGATTTCCTTTCATAAAAAACAGACCAAAACACTTGAAGGGGAGGTGGGACCGCTTTGAGTGGAGGCTGAAGCTGTCACAGACATTTTAAAAGCTGAAAAACAGAACTTAGAACAGAACAGACCAGGCTGCTTGCTGTAGGACCTGAACAGCTTTCTGCGTTTACCAAGCATTTAACAGACTGAATAAATAACTAATAACTGGAATATTGCATTATTCTGCAGCTCACTCAGGCCCAACAGATATGAAACCTGACACGAACAGGACATTAAAAAAAAACCTAACACAAAACATGGTCCTAGTAATAGGTTTTCCAAGCAAATTGTCAGGTCTGGATGACGGCTGATGACAGTATGGGCCAAAACAGGCAATTAGTTACCCCTGGACCGTGAAACAACAGGGTGAAACAAGGACGCAAACAGCACGTTAGCGATACGGCATGACTTCTCTGATGTCTCGTCTGCAGAGCTACATGGAGGGCACCACCTATGCAGTGCACCTCCAATGCAGTGCACCACCAATGCAGTGCACCACCAATGCAGCGTAGCCAGGCCTCAAACCGCTGTGCAGGAACGGAAACCGTCGGGCCGGAGGTTCGACAGCAGAGTGGCGTGCAGCTGGCGGTGGTGTGAAGATGACAGCCTCTGCTGCTAGCTGGAATTTCCCCTTCAGAGCAGCACCAAAGCTTGGCACACGGCTCAGGTCACCCCCGGTAATATCGTACCCGCCACACATACAGCCGGGCTTATTTCAGAAACTGTTCACCTTATGTTGAACAGTTGTATTGCGGCATTCACACACAATACAAACAACACAAACATGCAGGGCTCCCTCTACAGACTCCAAGGTACGCATCAGACATGATTCCTCTACAGATGGGTATAATTCCTGAAGCTGCTCTGTATATATAGACATCATATACACACACACACACACACACACACACACACACACACACACAATATATATACATATACACAATATATATACATATACACAGACACACATAAATTCCATCCATCCACTTTTCAAAGCTGTTTGCTCATAGATTAATTGATATCCAATGGGTGGGGGACAGCTTGAACAGTAGGACTGTATCAGCACGAATCCAGTGGTACGATACCGATACAGGTACGATATACGATACAGGGACTACAATACACTGTAATATATTGCGACACAAGAAGCAAGCCAATTTTGCCATTTTTAACATTTGCTTTTAGGAATATTGTCATAGTGATAAGGACTCGACGCCATATGCATGGAATCCCAGGAAAAAAGCTGTTTTTTTTAATGGAACTAGAACAGTGGGATATGCTTATACATTTAGCACAATCTCGTAACATCCAGCATCACAGGCTCACAGCACTACTTTTTGTGCAATTTGAGCAAAGAGATTAAGATTCGACTAAATCAATTAAAATTAAAATTAAAAGTGCTGGCAGGATTCTTTAAGGAAACCGATTAAATAAATAAAGCCTGAGCAGACAGCATTACACACTTTTACAGACAGTACATATTTTAGATCTTGCTTTAACGGTTCACAGTAGGCCAGCCATTGCAAACGGCATGGCTCTCCTTAGTGCTTTCTGCATTGCTGTGTATGGCGTGGGAGCCAGTCAAGCTCTTTTGTACGCAGCCATTGGTAGCAACACTAACACTGCAGCCTCGCAGTCTGCTAGGTTTGCTAATGCTAATTTTAGCAGGGCACTACTTCCTGCCTCGGTCTGGGTTGTTACACTGGGGTGCAAGAATCAAGAATCAAACTGCAGAAGAAATATGCCGTCTGTCTGTCTGTCTGTCTGTCTGTCTAGCAGTCAAGGGATTAAACATGCCAAAATTAACCACTGTCTGCATCAAATCTTCGCATGGAAACTATTCATTAAAAACCACTACGGTGTTTTTGAGGACGTATACAGTATTATGAAACATAATACCATGATATTCAAATGTATCGATATTTTCTTACACCCATTTTGAACAGGACACCTGATCCACCACTGTGGACAAGTACACATACTCTCCATTGAGGTAATTAATAAGTTCAGTGTTTCACAAACAGCAAAGCTAAACGCTTTTCTAACTGCCATAAAATCTAACCTGCAAAGACAGCAGATAACAGAACAAACATTTCACATCAGATGACCACCACTGCCGATATAAGACTCCTCTCTAAATCATATGAGTTTTTCCCCGAATAGGCAGGATTTTTAAACTGCATCATGCAGCACTCTGATGCACAGAAGGGCCCCTTTCGAAAACGGCAGTCTTTAAAATGCAGACCATCACACACACTCAGATATCTGTAAGCATTATTTCACTTACCATTCATTATGATCCAACAGAGCGACACGCATCAAGACCAAATTAAATTTTGAGTGCAAATAAAGGCATCTGCACTTGTATTTTAAACTGAAATCTTCGGTTTTCAGCATGCCAGTAAAGCCAGGGAGAGACAGGGGATGCAGCCACATCATGATGCAAAAGTCCTCGCAATTACATCAAGCATAGCCCGTCGCCATGGGAACAGCATCAGCATTTAACTCCAGGCTGTGAGCAGGCCTGCTCGAAAAGCACACGCTCTCCCAGGCAGACGTTTCTAAGCACTGCTGGGAAAATATGTTAATTCAATGGGTTCTAAACTGAGCAAGGCTAGATTCTTTGGATTAAAAATAGACGTGGAGCAAAAATGTGGACTGGTAGGCAGCTGGGAGGGCACAAAAACATGGACTAACGTTCCCAAGGATTGGGTTGAGAAGCACTACAGTAGAGGGAGGCCACTTCTTACCAAGGCAAGCTGGCAGATCGCTCATTTTTTTAAGCAATTTTGTACAAGACAGAGAATACCCAGAGTGGGATTCTGCCAGTTTTATATTTTCGATATTACAAAAGCCACAAAAACTCTCAAAATACACTCAGTTGAGTATGATCTGGCCAGTACCAGGTAGGACCACTTCTGCCCCCAGACCTGAGCAGTGCACTCCGGAAAGCTCCTCTACAGACGCTTGCGGCATTGATCTGCTATTTTCGCACTTGTGCTCATCTTGTTAGCGTTTCTGAGTCTGGCCATTCTGCTCTCCCCTCTCTCATTAACAAGGCGTGAGACTACGCTCACGTCCGACCTCAACAAATCACGGCTGCCTGATGGGTCTTCAGACACGTCCTAAATACTTTTCGTGGCCTCACAACTTCTTTGGTGCCCTTACTTCAGGCTGCTCACTGTGACCCCCCCCCCCCGCTCATTCCATGGGCTTCATACCTCACGTCACATGTCACATGCAAACAAGCAGCCCAAAAAATACTCGACGAGCACCAATCACAAGCAACCAGTAAAGTCACTTAATTCAAACCCAGGGTCGGATTTTTTCCTCTCACCTGTATGTGTGTGTCTGTATGACTCAAGCAAAGCAAGACTGGATGGGTGAAAAGACGGTTTTCCCACAGGGATCAATAAAGTATCACTCTACTTATTTCTTATTTATTTAAGTATTTTTTGCGAAGGGACCCATTCTAAGAGTTACACCTTTCAGTTTGATTCAAACTTATGGGTCTATGGATAATCCCTGCCAGAGAATGACCCTAAATACTGTAGAGAAGCGCCTGTTTTCGAAATGCTCCGTACCCTGGCTTCCTGACCCCCATCGAGCCCCCGCCCTCCTCTCACACATACTTACTCAGCCGGTCATGGAGCAGGGCAAACTCCAACACACGGGGGCCCTCTCCTTTGTGCTCCTGGGAACTCCTGCGGCACTTCTGTAAGATACGGCTGGGCAGGCTGTAGCGCCCGTGATGTTCCTTGCCCTGGGCCATGTCGCGATCGATCGTGTCTGGTAGCTTGCGAAGGGAGGGAGCGTTTCACTGTAAAGTGCAACTATACAGGGTGTGTGTCACTTCCTGTTTGCCGCCTCGCACGTCGCACGCGAACCCCCCCCCACCCCCCGAAAGCCCTGCTTCGCTGGGCGGGGCCTGTGCATCTAGAGAGGACACTAACTGCTTCCTTTAAGGAAATGACATCTCTACACAACAACAAAAACACTGACCACATAAGCAAAGTAAAACAAGCGGCCAATACAGTATGGCGCAAAGGGAAATTAACATTCCCCTGCACTGAAGGGCTCCATCAGGCTGTGGGTGGGGCTTCTGCACGTTATGGGATTCACACAGTGAGACAGTTTCACTTTCACTGAAGGACGCTTCACGTTCCTCCACATAAGCAGAAGTTACTACAGCCATGTTCACTCTTATACATGCAGGGTAAGACAAGTCACGTTAACTTTTCTGTCATTTCGGTGGTCGGGCATGATGATGGTTAAACTATGATTGGCGTGAAAAGATGCATCAACGCATCACGATGAATCGATTATTAAAGTGGAAATTCAACTGCACTGATCCATTTATGGCAGAATTAATATTTGGGGGCAAAATCCTCTTTAATAGGTGAAGACTCCTACTTCCGGGTTGTACCTCCCGCTTTGACATGCTGCAGTATCAGTGCCAGCATGCAATTGTCCGGAACGTAGGGCAGCAGGGGAACGGTCATTAATATTCATAAAGGAAGTGCTAAGATGATTATATTTGTGCTACCACACTTTGGGGAAACTCGCCCTATTTTGCATCTATCTAAAAACATCCTTATATTACAGTGCTTTTTAGAAATGCCTCTCTGTCGTGGTATGAACAAGTCATCCTTTTTCCTGGAAAATGTAGCGATGGTCAAGACTAAGTACAAAGCGACGTTAGCTTTTGTGATATACAATACGCTGGTTAACATATCATTATAGACCAATATTCATTAAAATTCAAGATATTGACATTAGTCCAATGCGTCGATCTTGGCTGATTTTTCAACTTTATCAATATTCAAAGTTAGCAGCACCAGAGCTATAGACATAACTACTAAAAAGATGAAGGTGATTGCATTGTACGATAAGCCATTTTCCAGAGTGGAGGAGGAGGGATTTCACCAGCTCATTCACCACATAGCAGAGGTCTCATAGTACCTGCCCGCAAAATGTTTATAGTTTATTATGAAATCTGGCCCGTAGATCGATATTGTTTTCAACAGAACAAAAAATGTTATGTCAAAAACATGAACCAGCAACCCACAATCTAACAGGGCTTCCTTTAATGTGTTTGTTTATATCTGCACAATTCAGTTGGCCTTTTCAAAATCCTACATTGGCTGCTTCTCCGTTTAATAACATTGCTATGAGATTTCACTCTCTTTCTACTCCTTCAATAGTGTGCAAGCTCCCATGGCAATATCTGTGAATTGTTTTCAGTGAAATTAAAAAGATTTGAATTTCGGTCAGCTAAATAGTCAAACCTATTAATCGAATCTGACTGTGATACAAATTCAAGATTTACGATGCATGGAATCATTCCCTTAATAACCATAACTGAATTGCCTTGGGGCCAACTATTAACACCCCTAATCTATAAGGATAAGCCTTTTAATGGTCTATATACAATGACCCGACATTCTTCATTTGCACGCTACAAGAAATGATAAAAGCCTTTAAGCAAGAAGCCCTGAATGATTTGTAACAACAGTCACCAGAGTGACACAAACTATAATTTCAACATGAAGAGATGAAACAGTCATTTTCTGTTTTTCATGACACTACAAAATCTTCTGACTTTAGATAAGATAGATTTACCTGTGCTCACCTGCTAAGCACGCATTCTCGCATTTTCCCAGGGCAAGATACAACCTGCTTAAAACCTTTTGACTAATAATTTATTACTGTGGTGAGTTTGAACAGCTTGCAGTCTTATTGTAAGACATTTGTACTTTAGTGCAATGCTGCCCTCTTCTGGTAATATTTTGCATTCTTCGTGAGCCTGAAAGGGCGAGTTGCCTACGACATAAAATTGCTGATATACTACAGACAGGCAGACGATCAGGAGCTTGAAGGTCTCTGTAGACAGTTTCCCCCCCGGGTTCTTTCGTTTGAACGTTTTGAAGCCCATGGGAGGCAGTGATAGGCACAGGCTGGAGCGTACCAAACCACCTGGAAAGGGGTGCGGTGACGCGCTAAAACATGGCCTTGTGCACCTGAGGCATCTCGGGCTGGGATAGGCTGATGGCCGCTCACCTTTTTGGACATTCTGTTTCACAGTCATGCATATTTGAAAGATGGAAAGCTTTCACCAAACCGGAGGTGATGCATAACGAACTTCGGCACCTAGCAGTCACATCTTAGCCACAGGGACGAATCAAATCATTTTCAAGGGCTCCAAGATTCTCCGTTTTATTTCCCTAGCTCTTTTCATGCTCTGTACAAAAACAATACCCTCCCCCAGACCGGTTAAACACCAACGACTGCAAAAAAGTGACCCTGACAGAGCCGAAGAGCACACAATGGGCCAGCTAGGCTGAATATGGGAGATGGTGACAGGGCTTTTGTGTTGTGCTGAATTGAGAGACAGAATTATTTGAAGCGGCGCACAAGAAACGCGTGACAGACTCCCGAGAGAGGAGGAGCACAAGAAAAACGTCACATGTGACTGTCAGGTCTGAAGTCCCTCCCTACAACACAGACAGAATCGTGACTCTGCTTCAGCAGAATTAATCTCAAAACTGAGATGTGAACCTTAAAATCTATACGCATGAATGTATTTCCACAGAAATATTTTACAGCTTGAGTAAACCGGTTTCTCTGAAAGCTGCAATCCTGCCGGAAACACCACTGCTGATTTTAAACCTTTTGTTTGCCTATAAATAGCTGTGCATAAATCGACCAGAAGTACAAACACTCCTCCTAAGTTATAACTGTCCCATAAATAAAAAAACACAAAACTACAGTACAAGTGTGTGTGTGTGTATATATAAAACACTACTCTATGAATCACAACCAACTTATCAATGTAAGTCAAAGGACATGCAAATGAATACAAGGTGATTGCGTCAAGCCTTTGAAATCTCATAATTACATGCATCTGCTGACAAAGGTTCCAGTTGGGGTTAAATGAGAGGTACGACCGGACCCTCACGCCACTGAAGATAAGTGGAGGCAGGGTCCGATGGGGAAATAAATCACTTGGGAGGGGGCCGATGTCCCCACTGCTTTTGTGACTGTGGGCAGAGGACTGGACGTTTCACCATATTAGGCTGTGGTGAAGCATTAAGTAAACACCAAGGAGAAGTTATTTACTGTGGCAGATAAGTACTGCAATGGAAATGCTTAGTCGCATTTCACTTCCCGGCCTGCTGCCCGCCTCTCGTGGACGACAACGCCGATGTGTTCCCACTTGTCTTCGCGGGAAAAACGGTCTTAGTCACAAGGTGCTTCAGAGGCGCTAAAAGGGGCCCAGGCATCTCAGTATCCTAGCTACAGCACGGGGCTTAACGTGAACGCCGTCTTCAACATGCCAGACGCGGAAAGGACAGTGCAGCATGCAAAAATAATTGGAAATGACTGCATTGGGTAATCAGTCATTTTCCGTACTTGCGTACAAAGGGTTTGGGCGCCTCATTCATCACTTACACCCTTGGTACAGCGTCCCAGGCTGGCTCTACTTAACCAACGTCTCACTGTCTGTATAATATAACGTGGCTACAGGTCTGTGAAGCTCAGAGGTTAGCTGGTTACCAGTAATATTACTCTAAAATAGTCGCAGTGCACTGATATGGAAATTTTAACCAGTTCTGATGACGTACATATTTTTATTTTATACTGGTGATTAGCACAATGATGTTACTGGTCAGATTTAAGAATTGAATTAATTGAAAACGTCTCATTGGCCCTGCAGGGTATACCTTGAGGCCCTTAAGTGGTCACCATGTGCTCCGTATTTTATATGACTGTCTCGTAATAAAATGCTGTGCCCTGTGTTGAAGTACAGGAAGGAATTCGCCCTGTGCTTTTCTTTCGTACTATGCGACTGATGCCCCCCGCCAGCAAATTCTATCGTCAGGGACCCAGTGGTGGGGGCTGGTGGCGTCTTGTTTCATCAGACTGAAAGTGGCAACCCAACTTCTAAGTGGTGAATGAGGAAAACAGTGGATCGACCAATGCATCCACCATTATATTAGTTAAGTCTTTAACTCTAATGCTCTTAACTTTGTTTAATGGTGAAGTTTCTATACAAGCCAAATAATCGGGATCGGCCGAAATTTCCACATCGATGTGTCACTAATTTAAAAGTCAGTTAGGTGCCTCTTTACAATAAGGCTACCCATATAAAGGGTTTATGAATGGTTTATAATCTGGTTATTAATTAGGTTGTAAGACTTTGTTATTTATTAATAGACAGTTATAATCAAGTTATAACACTATTAATGAGTTACTACCATTTATAAGTGGCAAATTGTAAAGTGGTACTGCTAACTTTATGAAATAGTATTAAATCATATGGAAATTTTTAAATGACAAGCAAAACTCTGATAATATTCACAAATTCACAGAAACATCAACTCACTTTTGGGAATGACAGGAAGTTTTATTGAAAGTTCGGGGGAAAACACACAGAAGTCCAAGAGATACTCAGATTCACGGCACAGGATCCAAAACTGTCTGGGGCGGCACAGAGCACATTAGGAGAGACTTTACTTACTGTGCAAACTCCAATTGCCATTGACTTTATGGACATATGATTCCTCTACAAACCAAAAACTCTGCGCTGAGGTGATGCAGAGTTCAAATAGATTCTTTAAAAGTACATCTGAAAACTGAGGTCTATTTTAAATAATGCGGCAGAGCCGTGGAAAATGCAGGAGCCGTAGAAAGTGGATGTGGATGGAGGAGGTGTATCTATTGGGTGTGCTTTGCTGCAGGTGATGTGGACAAAGCGATGAACTTAGCGCTTCACCCCCCTAAACTCAGTGCTGAAGCCACCTCTCTTCTCAGGACATGAGAACTGCAAGCACACACACACACACACACATCTGTACGCCGTAAAAGTTCACCAACACGATATCATGCAAAACACAGTATTTCTTTAATCAGACACCAAACCTTTAAAAACTTAAACTTAAAATCTGCAATCAGGCGTAACTGTATCATGTTAAATTTAAAGACAAATATAGAGAATGAAGTGCATGATGACTATCAGTAGGGATGCACCGAAATGAAAATTCTTGGCTGAAACCAAAGAGGAAAACAAGGCCGAAAGCTGAAAACCGAAACACCGAAAGAAATTGTGCCAATAATTAGTACCATTGCATTTATGGCTATGACTGTGTACTAACCTTACTAAAATCAAG